>JBBBVU010000009.1:3457897-3476625 GCA_037177055.1 Atherinosoma microstoma
TGGAATTTTTATCATGGCTGTCAAAATGAAACCATGAATGCAGAGATTTTTGACAATAGTACTTTATTTTTTTAAAACATTAATGCATTAACGCGAACATTAACGTATGTCATCTTGCGGGACAGGAAAATTGTAAAGTATGCAAAATGTAGCTTGTGGAATAACAGTCTCCATCTGCTCTGATCATTTCTTCTCAACTTTTAACTTGTGTCCAAGAGAATCATTTTGTTAGATTAATGGACAGACTGGTAAATTAGACTCATTTTCTTTTCACTTGTCAGTGTTATGAGCACATTGGTGTTCCATATTCAAATCTAGCTGAAAAGGGAAGTTGGTTAATAGTCCTGAAAATGTACAACTGTCAAGAGTCCAAAGTTATTCAGGAAACCCAACGGGAGTTGCCAAAACAGACTGTGATAAGCACATTACTTCTGACGTCTGTACTATAGGGTGTTTGTGCGTGTTTAAAAATAGCAAAGTTACAAAAGCCTTCACTGAGCCCAAAGCTTGGAGCTGCTTTTTACACTGAGCAGGCACCCTTTGAGATCTCTGTGGGATTTTGGAGGAAACCTGATCACGAGCTGATACACAGTTCACGAGGAGGGGCGAGCTTCCAGCTTCCATAATGAAATATGGCCCCATCGCTCACTCGGCATCGCAGCAATGACAATGGCTCTAACTCGACTGTGTGATTGCAAGTATAGTTTATATAACGTGGGTATGCGTGAGAGCTCTGTGAACATGGACGCAATGTTTAGTCAACTCTTGCCCGCGATTTCCTCACGCTTTTGATTCATTTGAATCACCTTATTCATCACTGTCTTGATTGTAAGTTGCAGCAATTATTTAGATTCCAGTGAAGATTTTTTCCTTTAAATAAAACCAGTGGTTTTTGTTTTTTTTGGTGACCCCCTGACCATAGAATAGTTGGGACCTTTCATCATGAGTTGTTAGCCCTTCCATAAAGATAGTTTTATTTAAAGAACGGAGGCCCAGAGAGGGAAAAAGTATCATTGATACTTCAGAAAATAGCAGAGATGAATATAAATTTGCTTTTGTTTTATTTGTCTTCCATTAATCATCAGCTCAGGACCCCTCAGATTTATGATGTAAGACTTCAGGGGGGCTTGCTTGTCAGCTAGAAACTTAAGAATTGCTGCTCACACGCTGATGTATTCACCTAAAAATGTCACACTTTGTGTTATATATTACTCATAAGGGCCATTTGGAGAAGGAAAACTCAGACTTTTAATACATAACAAACATTTGGCTTCATAATTAAGTAGAGCAGGGTTTACATAAAGTTACAGTATTTTGACTTAAAGCAAGATTCTGCTTATTTCCTATGCAACAAAATCTTCATTGAGCAACAGTAGCAGTCCGATCTCACATAGAACATTTGTATAATGAGAATATTTTATATTCCCCCCCCACACAGCTTTTTGTCAAGTAGACAAAAATGCTTAAAATTGCAGCAATAACCTGGAGGAGTGCAGTTACAAGGCACAAGGCCGGTTGCTCACAGCGAGTCCTCCCACTGCCTTGCACCAAACACTCTTCTAGTAAGCAAGATCTTGCCTTTTTGAATCTTTTTCACAAGATAGCATGCCAAGCAAATTAACCTTTTAAAACCTGAAATCTCCTAAATAGAGAACATTGAGAACAGATGGTGTCAAACTATGCCATAATAGATCTCGCCTGATCAATTCGTTCTAAAACCTCTTTAATTTTGTTCCACTTCGCTTTATCAGAGCTGGCCTTTGCAACGTTAATGTTGACATGTTGCACTTTGATTCGATAGAGGTTTAAAGCTACAGCTCCAATCGTTTCATGCTGAAAGTGTTTGCTCTTTTTAGGCGAGCCTGAAATTTTTTTCATTTTTGCTATGTGCCTTCTTCATTTATTCCTCAACAGTAACACATAAACTCATTATTATATATTTTAACAAATCCCACAAGTGTGCCCTTTACTATGACTCCAAACTTATTCAAATACACCTTGTGGTTGCAGAGACATGTACAGGTCATTATGGGTATGCGATTTTCAAGCAGAGGTCTACGAAACAGACACACGGTTCAAAGGGTTAAGTGAGGAGATCTAGTTTTTAATGCAGAGATATTATGTAAGTTGACTAAATAAGGGATTTCCCAGAAAGTCTGTGTTTATTTTATCACGTTAAAGAGTTATTAGGCTTTGGAATCAGAACAGAAAGAAGGTAATGGAGGTAATGCGTGACTGAACTGCTGGTTAGGAGATGTAGCACATTGTGCAAAAAATATGGGCAACAGGGCAAAGCAGCAACAGCTTTATCTCTTCAGAGCAGGTGGGCATGAGTGGGTAGAGGAGGTAAAATAAGGAAAGAGATCAAAGAGCAAGGAGGAGAAGAAAAATGGAATAAGAAAAAAAAGCCAGCAGGGTTGTACTAGTGTGTGTGTGTATGCACAAAGTATCAAGTAGCACAAAACCAAAAAGCAACTTGAGGGTAGGACTTCCCCTATCTGTATTGTGTGTGTGTGTGTTTGATGAGAGTTCTGCCATGACCGTCCTGTGTCAGAGGCGCTGCACTTCATCATTTTCTGTTTGTTATTACTGCATCAGCGCAAACTTGATGCCGTAATGTGCAGGTCTGTGCCTGCACGGTGGCTTCTTCATTGTCTGCTGTCTGAGTGCATGCATCCATGCATCCATCTGTGCATATGTCTGCACGGCTCGCAGTCTCTGAACGGGGCATGTGTGGAAGTGTGCGTGTGTTGTAAGTCGGCGAGAGAGGGACAACAGGGGAGGGAGAGAGAGAGAGAGAAATGAGAGGGGTTTGAGAGTGTTATGAGCAAACGCGGTATCCTGATGTGTTAGTGCACGCTGTTTCTCTGACAAGTTTTTGCGGCACCTCAGGATTCTTTAAGTTTTCAGTGGAAGTTGTTGCTGCTGCTTTTTGCAATTTTTTTTAAGGCGCTGCAAGTTCCTCTTGTTTCCTTTTACCATCTCCAGGTAATATATGCATGAGAGCTGGGAAATCTTTTTTTTTGTTTGTTTGTTTTTTTTAATACAGACTATTGGTGACTGAAACTTTTCTTTTACATTTACTGTTTTGTTAAGTGTTAGTATGGAATCTACTGTCTGCATTTACATTTTTGAATTTGAATTTCATTACTTTTCAATTAATCATTGATGCAATCTTTGAAAGATCACCTTCATGTCTCCTTTTAAATTAAAGATGGCTCTGTGGAACAATAAGATAAGAAAATAATGAACATAGTGTAGCATAATGTAATTAGTGATTGTTTTAAGATTTTTACACATGGTTTTTAAGTAGTTTTTTGGGGGGGGTTAAGTTAGAAATCTTGGAAAAATAGGTTTAAAATCGTTTTTCAGTAAGTATTTTTCCCAGTTTTTCTTGATCTTTTCTCATTAATCAGAGTTGAAGTAGATATAATTCATTTATAGTTTAGAAAATAACATCTCTCATGCACTTTTATCTGCTGAATAAAACACAAAAGAGTTTTACTTCTTTCATGTATGACTTGGGTCTTGGTTGTATGTCATTCTGATGCGGGCGAGGAGTGAATGTTGTGCCGTGTAAAACTACCGGACACTCGTTCTTCATTAAGATTATGTCATTCCATCTAAATTGAGTCTTCCTACATTCTGGCATCCATTACTAATTCAACTGACGTCGGAAACAATCTGATCCAGGTTTCAGTGGACCTCTCAGCCGCTCATGAGATAGAATTTTGCAGTGTGTGACTTTTTGTCTAGAAAATTTTATCTAATTTACACATAGCTCTTTTCTCTCTTACTAAATTTAACACAGGGCTAAAAAAGTTTGACCAAGAATGGGGTTAAGATTGAATTGAACTTCATACTGAGGGTGTATTCAGTTCTGTCCAGCCTATCAAGTCATTTAACTTTTACCTTTAAATTGAATTATACAGAAAAATGAGCTCCATTCTCCCAGTACACCTAAAGATATGTGTATCAGGCTGTTATGTATTTCACCACCAATGCAACTAAGATTGACTAATGCTGAATCTTTTTTTCAGTGTTTGTGAAGACCATTTACAGCCGCAGAGCGTAATTTTGTTTTTTCTTTTTATAAGGTTCCTTTTATGTGTTTCCTTCTCTCAAAATGCTGTTGTTGTTTGTATATTTCCCTAAAGTCTCCTCATTAAATGGCTGTAATCAGATAAGCACCTAAAAAGGTTATGCAACTGATGGCGTAAAATGGAAAACATGAGGAAAAAGGCTGCAGTAAGATAATCGACATGTCCCAGCAAAAAGGACTTACTTACTATAAAACTGTTGGACAAAACCAGATCCTATTTCATCTCAATTGTTGTCACAGTTTGGGCATTTGTGCTTCATAGAAAACCTCATAATAGTCAATGAAAAGTAATTCAGTCCTGCAGCTTAACTACTTGTTTTCCCTCTGTGTTGCAGTTTGAGGGTCTGCAAGGACAAGCTGTTTGTGGAGAAGATCCAAGATTCTTGCAGCTTTTCTGCTCTACGTCCTGTTCAAACACATCTCTTTTCTCGTGTACCCTCCTCTGCCAGTCCTAGCAGCCCGCTCTGACTCCCTCTTGCTCAACAGACCCTTTCGCTTTCAGCCCTCTCCCACTAACACACCTCCCTTCGTTCTGGCCTCATTCTCTTCTTTTCGCTCTCTTCTCCTAATTTCTCTCCTTAACCTGTCCAAAAAGGACAGACCTGGCTTTCCTCAGCATTGCCCCACGCTGACACTGCACCCTTACCTCGCTCCCCCTACCCCTTCTCTTCCCCTCATGGGCACCATATCAGCCAGCGGCATCACATTCCCTCCATCATCGGTGAGAACCTCTCTCCACCCCTAACTGCTTTGCCAACACCAACATCAACAGAGCCCAATGGAGACAAAAGATATGATGATGACAAGCATGCTGAGAATGGACAATGAGGGAGAGAAGGACAAAGGGAGAGAGGACGTGAAGGGTGAGGAGGAGGAGACACAGCAGGAAAATGGTAGAATGGTGCTGGCTGATGGTCTCGCAGACAGAGGACCCAAGAGCCTGACCTCTAGCTCTGGCCAGCAGGTGTCTAATGGCTTCACAACATCTACCCCTCAGAGTCCCAGGGAGGGTCCAGGGACTGCAGCTGGTGCTGCTGGTACAGCCTCTGGGCCTGGAGGGGAAACTGGGTCTTTGGTGCCACCGGGAGGCCTAAGAACTCTAGTGGTCCAACAAACCAGTTTGGACAGGCCAAGAGAGACCTGGAGCAAGAAGATGGACTTCTTGCTATCTGTGATTGGCTACGCCGTGGACCTAGGAAATGTCTGGCGCTTCCCTTACATCTGCTACCAAAACGGAGGAGGTGAGAATAGGAGCTGTTCTGTGTTTAAATCGCACAAAAACATATGATACGCAAATAGCATGTGGAGTCGAGGAACTTTTCTGCGAGTTTCTGGAAATTCTGAAATAAAAATGTCACACACCAAAAAGCAATGCTGCAGCCATCAAGATTGTTTAGGGCTAGCAGTTTGCTTTAACTCATTTCTTACACAATCAAAGGCATAAATAGGTACGGTTAGGTTTTCACAAAGTCCCCGTGGCCTCCCGTTTTCTGTTACCACACATCCCTCACCTAGCGCCAAACAGGGCCTCCCTTTTTATTGAATTTGCAATAATAAAATCTTTGCAATTTCCTGTGTTCTGTGTGTGTCTCACAGAGCGAGGTAGAGATGGAGACGGGGGAGACACTTGATAGAGGCAACCGTATTAATTGTGGTTTTTATGAGAGCGCCTTCAGTCTCTCTCTCCTTGTTAATAACCTGTTTCCCTGGCAGCTGCTCAATCAACCCTTATCTTTGCTTTCGTGTCACAAAGAGACGCACGTGCACACCATCCTGTCAGCGCACACAAGCGCACGTGTGCACAAAAAGTAAGTTTATAATCTGATGGAAAGGAAGAAGGAGCGAGAAGTGTTATCAAACTTTGCACGTTGAGTTGGAGACTCCGCAGAGCTGGCATCCATCGCTCTGCTTAGCAGTGTTCGGCCCTTAGTTCTCCATCTATACTTTCATTACTCAGCCACAATAAAGCCAAAATCAAAGCAGCTTCAAAGTTATCACAACATTAAAGGAAACTGATATAAATTTGGGAAAACATGGCGTTTTTATGTGAATTTAGTCTCTTTAATGGAATTTTCTCCTCTTTTTTTTTCTGTTCCAACACAATATTTGAAACATTTCCCCTGATCTCTCGACTCCATTTGTTACACCACTCTCCCATTGCACTCCTAATCTTCTCCTCTTCCCCGCTTGTCTCTGTCCAGGTGCCTTTTTGCTGCCCTACCTGTTGATGGCTGTGTTTGGAGGTGTACCTTTGTTCTACATGGAGCTGGCTCTGGGCCAGTACCACCGCAGCGGCTGCATCTCCATCTGGAAACACATCTGCCCCATCTTCAAAGGTAAAGGGAGAGGAGAAAGCAAAAAAAAACAAAAAAACACCAGAGAGCGAACAAGACGGACCGTCAGACTCTGATGGACGGCTCGTTTAACATTCTTGCCCCCTTTCACGATGGTCCCTTGTACATCTAAAAAGATGCATTGGCTTTCTGTTATGGAAATTGTCACATTTCCTTGCCAAATGCCAGAAGCTCAGAAATTTGATAGTATGTAAATTATGGTTGTTTGGAAATGTCACCCTCTTCAACCAAAAGGAGCTTTAATCTACCTGTAAGCACTCCTGCATCATCCCAGCTGTAACTGACTGGTGTCACACTCTCTACACACCTTTTTTTTTTTTCTTCCTATTTTCATAAGATTCAAGATTTTTTAGATTAATGAATGTTGATTTCAATTCATCCAGGGATTGGCTTCGCCATATGCATCATAGCCCTCTACATTGCCTTCTACTACAACACCATCATGGCCTGGGCCCTCTACTACCTGATATCGTCTTTTCGGCCCACCCTGCCCTGGACCACTTGCACCAACAGCTGGAACACGGCCAACTGTAACAGCTACATGTCGTCGGACTACAACGTGTCCTGGTCCAACTCGTCCACATCCCCCGCTGAGGAGTTCTATGTGTAAGTGCATGTAAGTTGGTTGTAGAGGTGTAGAGGGGAGATAGGTGACTGGGTTGGTTCTGGTGTTTGGGAGCCCTGACTGATTTACCACACCAGGCATCACTGGTTGTGTTTTTTTTTTTAGTGAATCAGTCTTTACCAAACTAGGAATTTTTTTCCCTTAAAACAATATTTTTATTGCTCCTCTCTGCTTACAGTCTCTTACAGCGGGCATGCTCGGTCTTATTAACATCTCCAGTGAGGCAGACTCAGGGTTTATCCATAGTTGACTTTTCCTAATGCCGGTTTAAAAGTAACAAATTCCTCGACTCAGTCTGGCGCCAGAATTTCCTGTTTTCAACATAAATCATGCTTCTGCTTTATCATCTGAGCTGTGTGTGTTTAACCCATGCCCTGATGTCAACCTTACTAGATTTTTTTTCTTTTTTTTTTCTTTTTCTTTGGATTGTTAACATAAATATATAAAGGCTGCCAAGGCCGTCAGTGTTGTACTGTAGTTTGTTCTGTACTCAGATGAACTTTCATTGTTGCTCATATGACCTGTGCTCAGTGTGTTTGTTTTTCTTGCATCACTATTGAATGTATATATCGTTTTTTTTGTTTTTCTGTCCTGATTAATGTTCTTTCTCACCTCTTTTTCTCTTCATTCCTACTTTTTCTTGTATGTCTTGATCTTTCTTTCTCTGCCGCGTCTTTCTTCCGAGCTCTCCTCAATCTTCCAGCATCCTTTCTTTCCCAATACCTTCTAGTTTCCTTCACTCTCTATCCCTTTTTCCAGGATCACCGTAACCTTCCTCACTTTCCATCTTCTCTTGTTACATCACCTTGTTTGCCTTGGCTGCCACTTGTCGATTTCTTGTCTCCACCTGTTGTTTCCCTCTCAACCTGAGCCCTGAACTCACAAGTACCTCCACCTCTCTTGTGTCCTCTCACCAGTCGCCAGGTGTTGCAGATCCATCGCTCCCCAGGTCTGCACCAGCTGGGCTCCATCAGCTGGCAGCTGGCTCTCTGTCTGCTCTTCATCTTCACCATCGTCTACTTCAGCATCTGGAAAGGAGTCAAGACGTCTGGAAAGGTAACTGATGGGGCGCCAGCGTGGTGACTGGTGCTATCATTTAGGCTTGTTGGATGTATCGATGGAGAGGCAGAGAACTGAACAGTGGATCTCTTGTTATCTCTTTATCTTCATTATCATCCATCTTCAGGTGCAGAAAAGTTGGCTGGAAAGCCTGCGCTGATGTTAAACTTCAATAAAACCCAATTTTAAACCCAGATTGTGCCAAAACAAAATCAGGAGCAAGCTAACACAAGATGGGTCTGCGATTGTAAATCTCAGGTTGTTCTAAATAAAGAGTCAACATTAAAATAGGTTTTATTGATGCCTTCATGTACTGAAGTAACTATTTTCACATCTGTTCGTCTCTATAATTCCAGGTTAGAATTATATTAATTTTCACATATAGAGCCATGGGGAAGAAGAAGAGGAAAAGAATTAAAAAATAATGAAAATGACATCTATTATTTCCATAAATTTACAAAATATATCTCAATTTAAGAGAAAAAAACTAAAGAAAACATTTTTTTAAAGGAGTGTGTTCATATTTATGTGATTTCCATCGGTAACCTTTGTTGCATTACTTGAAATCATCCAGAAAAGGAGTTATATTAAGAAATTGAATCAAATCATCTACATATTTTGATGTCAATTTACACTTGCTTTGTCACTCATTTCATTGGGGAAATGAAACTACCACCATTTTTTGTCATCTTTTTGTCAAGTTGTCATCTAGAAAAATCCTCTGATCCATAACAAACAATTTGCTTAATGGTTTCAGCACCTCTAAGTATTTGCATTAATCCAAAATGATGATAATAATCATAAAAAGAATCAAATAAAATAAAAAACAGATTATTGGATAGACATAGGATGATGAATAAAAGAACTATTTGTCTCCTTGCTATGACAGGTAGTATGGGTGACGGCTACGTTTCCCTACCTGGTCCTCCTGATCTTGCTAGTCAGAGGGGCCACACTGCCGGGGGCCTGGAGGGGCGTCGTCTTCTATCTCAAACCTGACTGGGAGAAACTGTTAACCCCTGCGGTAAGTCAGATTATGCAACAAAACACTTTCTGATCCCTGTTTGATGTTCATCTTCTTTACAAACTTCCTAGACAGACAGAATCATCTCAGATCCTCCTCTCTTTCTCATTTTCCTCAATACTTTGCAATTCTACCAATCTATCACTCTGTTAAAGGTGTGGATCGATGCCGCAGCTCAGATCTTCTTCTCTCTGGGTCCGGGCTTTGGCGTGCTCCTTGCATTTGCCAGCTACAACCCATTTCACAACAACTGCTACAAGTAAAAACACAATTTTTTAAAAATCACATGCTACATCTGTGTTTTTTTTTTTTTATTATTCATCCATATTTTTCCCTTACAGAGATGCGTTGGTCACCAGCTCAGTGAACTGTCTGACCAGCTTCCTGTCGGGCTTTGTCATTTTCACCGTGCTGGGCTACATGGCGGAGATGAGGCACCAGAATGTGGACGCTGTGGCCAAGGATATAGGTAAAACACCATCTCTATCAAGAAATTCTGCTTTTGTTGGCAATATATTTTAAGTTTCAGCCGTAATGGTATATTTAACATGGAGGTCATTTCTATTTAAAAAAAAAAAAAACATCTTTTAACCAGCCTCTTTCCTTTCCTTCCAGGCCCCAGTCTGCTGTTCATTATTTATGCAGAAGCCATTGCAAACATGCCTGCTGCTACCTTCTTCGCCATCATCTTCTTCCTCATGATCATAATGTTGGGTCTGGATAGCACGGTTAGTCTGCTGATTACGCTAATTTTATGTTTCTTCCTTCTCTCTCAGTTCTGCTCGTCCAATTCTCAACTCCTGTTTTCTGCCAGACCTAAAACACGCCTTCTCGTCTCTGACTTGTATTGGCCTGTTGTACTCCTTTCTCCATCAAGGTGTTGGCTATTGTTTGTTCCATTTTGAATAACAGTCGGGGAGAACAATGAGGTGGGAGTTTCATTTCACTGTTGTGTGGTGGTCTCGTCTCCATAAGCCTTTGTTTATCTGGTCTGAGGCAGCCAGCTGGAGACCCATAATGCTCTTATCAGGCCCTGATAATCATTTCAGTATCAGCATCGGGGGTTGTCGCGCTCGTCGATTTTATGACGGAGGATATTACTGCAAAACAAGTTAGTGTATTCGAATTCATGCGGGACTGACTGAGCATTTTGTCTCATTGGGTAAATGTTAATAATACACCTCTTTAGATATGTCACGATAAGTGGCCTTTTCCACAACTTTTGGGCCATCTAACTTCTCCTTTTCTTATCTGTCTTCCTCCCTTTCCCCTATGAGTCTCCTTTATCTCCTTATTCTTCTCATGTTTTTCCTCTTTCCAGTTTGCCGGTTTGGAGGGGGTAATTACAGCCATGCTGGATGAGTTCCCTCATATCCTGGTGAAGAGACGAGAGTGGTTTGTCTTTGGCCTCGTGTGCGTCTGCTACCTCGGGGCTCTGTCCACACTCACAAATGTAAGTTAAATAAAGTAGCCACATATACAGTGTACTTTCAAAACAGACATCTTTTGAATGATTTTCTACTTCAACTCACTGGTCTGCATATCCAAACTGATAGTTTCCGTTTGTTTTTGCTGCTGCATCATCACAATATGCTTTTTATCTCCACCTTTCTTGGTCTTAGAAGATAAAACTTCTAAGGAGTAACGTATAAGCACCGTTTCATGAAGAATTTATGTCATGTGTACGCGTTGTGTCTCAGGGAGGAGCGTTTGTGGTGAAGTTGTTTGAGGAATACGCTACGGGCCCGGCGGTCATCACCGTGGTGCTGCTGGAAGTCATCGCTGTCTCCTGGTTCTACGGTGAGTCACGGTGGCGAAGATGCAGCAGAGTGGTACCGCGAATCTTTGTGTGCTTGTTCTGTTTCTGTTTTGTACCCTCCTGGTATCTGACCTTGCTGGGGATTGTGCGCCTGTGTGTGTGTTCTAGGTACCAACCGCTTCTGCAACGACATCCAGGTCATGCTCGGTTTCTACCCGGGTTGTTTCTGGAGGATCTGCTGGGTAGCCATCTGCCCCTCCTTCCTCCTGGTCAGCCTCATTCGCAGAATCTGAAGCAGTTCTATTTCTTTTTGTCAAATGAATCCTAATGTTTGATTTTGTTCTGTTTCTTTTCTAATATTCAGTTCATCATCTTCAGTTTCCTGATCTTCCCACCAGAGGTCAGGTTGTTCAACTACCACTTCCCGCCATGGACCACCGTCCTGGGCTACTGCATCGGCGTGTCTTCATTTATCTGCGTGCCTGCTTACATGGTTTACTACTTGCTTAATGCTAAGGGAACCTTCAAGCAGGTACATTATCATCCTTTGATGTCTTTCTCTTTTGTTTTTCTCAGGACCCCCATTCTCCCCCATCTCATCTTGGCTGTACCTTCCTCCTCTGTCCTGTAATCTCTCCTGATCTTAGTTCTCTAACTGACACGTCTCCAGCAACAGGGATTGCCTCTGGTTCTTTCCTTTCCATGCACTGTCAGGGTCCACCCTCTGCTGTGAGAGCACATGACTGGAGCTCAGGATCAAAGGAGAAAAAAGGAGGAAGCGCAGGCCAGAGATTAGCAAGGGAAAAAAAAAAAAGAAGCCATGACAACAATTATAACTGGCACATGCACCACTCACTCAAGCACACATCCACTTTCAGACGTTTCCAGATTTGGAGAAAAAGGTTAAAAGAATAGAAGAAATGATGGCTTAGCTATCAAATCAAACTCAAATCATGCATTCGTGAGATACCTATTATCATTTTTTTCATTCTCACCACAGTCGGGCTCTGCCTGAAGGCGTCCGACTCCTCTCTTTGGTGTTCTGTGTTGCGCATGTTAATGTAAACAAATACAAAATTCATCACCACAATCATCCTCTCTTTTATTAATATCTCACTCAACCTTGTGTGAGGGTTGACAGAAGGGAGAGGGACATCAAAGAGGCTGGTTGACAGACCCTCTCTGGCTGGTGTCCAGTATTGACGCTGCTGCCAGGACGCACAAAGGCTCCGACACAAGTCAACAAACAGGAGTCCTTGTTTTGTGTACATGAGAGGAAGCAGGAGAGCAGGTTCAAAACCGAGCTTTCAATCAGAAACCATTCGACTGATTTCAGTAGCAATAACAGTTTGTGTGGGCTGGCTCTATTGTGGTTATTAAAAAGTAAAAACGGTGCATTTAATTCCTCCTCTGTTTCTCTGTCTATCTCCACTAGCGTCTGCTGAAAAGCATCACTCCAGAGCCGAGCAGCGAGAACCACCGAAGTTACATTGTGACCAACGCAATCTGACCAAACCCTGACCAAAGGAAGGCGCCGCTCAAACCACTGTCAGGCGCCATCTTCTGGACATACTGCAAAACTACAAGGACAAGGGGGCTACCTTTCACCGTCTGCCACTTTTCATTCATCTCTTCCAACAAGATCTAGAAGCCGAGCTAGGAATTTTGGCCTCTTTTGGTTCTAAATGCTGCTGTTACTTGCAAGACTCGTAGTTTAGTTTCACGATCCCGATCCTCAGCATCTTCAAGTTAGACTTCCATAAAGTATACAACACTATCACGTGCACTCAAACAGGAGACGCTGCACATTCAGCTCAGTTACAGAGGGACAGATTATTACACTTTAGTCCACTTTCACTATCCATGGTTGCATTTTTCGTGTTATGCTGTTAAGTTATGCATTCAACTATGTAGCAAAATTCAGGTATCCTTTACAGCTGTTGCTCAAACCAAATACACAAGATCTGTTCTGTTCCTGAAGCTGTTTCAGTATTCTCCATGTTGTCATGTTGTGTTGACTGTGTTCATCTGGCGGCATCACAGTCAAAGACAGATTTGCAATGAGGTCCCTACACTGTGAAGCACTGCCTGGTAGTGACATGAATCTGTGTGTGTGTGCGTGTGTGCGTGTGTGTGTGATTGTGTGTGCTTGAGAAAGATAGACTGTTATCAAATCCAGAGGAAAATGCATCACAGACATAACTAACCAAGTTTATTCATTCTATAACTGCAATATAAGATATATGTATTTATTTTCTAATGTAACAGTGCTGTCATTGTGTCTCTCCTCACAGTAACGGCGCTGGGAGACACAGCGCTGAGGGTCCTTGTTTAATCCCGGTGACACTCTGCAATCTGTTGTCATTCTCCATATCTGTCCGTAATAGAAGCCAAATATGGATCAGAGCTAATAATATCATCAGTATCCGTCTGGAAATCAGTGTTACTGTGTTTTACTTTCTACCAAAAAATTTGTGTGCCTGTTTGTATGTATGTATGTGTGTGTTTTGAGACGGTGTGTATAGGAGCAGGACTTAAAATATGGCGAGCACTGTACATCTCCATGTATTTACTAGTCAGTCTGGTATTGGTGTAATCTAACATGTGAATACCTGTCTCCTTCCTCCATGTACGTGTGAGAATGTGTGAGTGTCAAGTACTTGTGTGATGTTCATTTTGAGTGTGTGAGTGCGTACCGTGTACTTCAGTTGTGTGTGTATGTGTGTGTGCATGTGTGTGTGTGTGCCAGTGATGTGATCTCCTGTTGTCTTGTTAAATGCCAAACTATCTAATGAAGAAAGTAAACTCCCTCTTGCCTCTTTCTCTCTCGTACCTCTCAAGCTTATATAAAATCTATGTATGTCAATGAAAGACTGTACTGAAAAGTATCTGTATAGAATAAAGATATATAAATATATGGGAAATTACAGATAATAATAAAGATATATGGAAATTAATAACATTGCTAGTTGATTGTTTTGCATTTGTCTGTTCAGTCATGAGCAAATTTAATTTGAATTCCTTTGAAAAGGTGTGGAACATGAAAAATAAGGACGCTATACTATTGCATTTTTGTTTTTTGTAACTATTTTTAATCAATCACAGATGGTGATGCAGATGTATGATCATAAAGTCACATCTGTGGTCGAATTAAATCATTATTTCCCAAAGTTAGAACTGATTTAAATTAAAATTGTAAAAACAAAAAGTGCATTTAGCGCGCCGATAATATTGTGCATCCCTATTTAAACATTCAGACAGGCCCAAATCTTAAAGATGCAGTTTGTACTGAGGCATTATTGTGACCTCTGCAACACAGCTTTACTTGTTCATTGCTTTTGTTAAAAACTTTAAGAAAAAAAATCATCTGCAAGCAGCTTGAGGTCAGCAAGTAAGGTCTATAGCGTAAAAAAGTAACTTTATTTTGAATGGATTCAATATAATAATTGAAAGAAGAGGTTTCACGACCCTGCACAGTACTGCACATCAAGACCAAAACCAAGTAATGACACATTTAGTCGACTTCTAAGAAAGTTTACACCCTCACCACAGCCCAAGGGGGCATGAAGCTTCAGAAGGACAATCAACTGAGCATCACAGGTTTCACCGGATGAGGAGCTTTGAAGCTTCTGTGCTTTGAGTTAAGTCTTTATTAGGGGAAAAGACCACATTTGATCACTTCATAGGACGTACAAAATGCCCCCTCATCCTACTCCATGAAATCATTGAACCACATGGTCTTCTCCTCACCAATCATCAAAGATCAGGCTATGTTCCAGATGTTTCATTGATTCTGGCTTTCAACATAAAATGAGAAGAAAAGTTTAGTACTGACCACTTACTACTGGAGGACTTTAATTAACTAAGAGATAAGTAACCAAGTTTTAAAGACTTGTAATATCCTTCAGTATCACAATTACACTTTTCTCTATGATTAAATGGTAATGGTAAATGGACTGTACTTATGTGGCGCTTTTCTAGTCACATGTTGACCACTCAAAGCACTTTCAGACTACATTCACCCATTCACACAGACACCCTTTACATACTAAGTGCTTTCTGTCACTCGCATTCATCCCCTGGTATACACACCGGGAGGCAACATGGGGTTCAGTGTCTTGCACAAGGACACTTCAGCATGTAGTCAGAGGAAGCCTGGAATCAATCCACCAACTTTCTAGTTGGCAGATGACTGCGTACATATTTTTCCATATGTTGTCTTCTGAAATCAAAGTCGCACTGAACGTCATCCTCAGTAAATACGCTCACAAAAACCTGGAAACCTTTTTGTCTGTCCACTTCTCATAGCTCCATTTTTTTTCAAACAATCAAAACAGATTAAAGTTTGTAGAATTAAAATAAACATGTTTGCAGCTTATACGTGGCAGTGTAGACTGCAAGTTTGTTCCACTAATAAGAGTTCTTCAGAGCACACATCCCCACCTCTCAAGAATTCCAGGGAATCTGAAAAGTTTAACATCTCTACGAGGATGAGGGATACATTTTTCACCTGGTAGCATCGCTGGAAATGCACTGAGGCCTTTTAAAATCACGGGTGAATGATTTTATTTTCTGCAGTGGAAAAGGGGCTTTAGTGACAGCAAGGAGAGGTAGAATTAAAAAACTTAAGGCAGCATGAACGAAGCTGAGGAAAGGCACAAAAAGAAATGCTGACAAAATCATTTATGGAAAAGCTGCGGTCTCTGCCATAATGTCTTATAAACAGGAGAAACCTGTAAAGTTGAGTTTTGGGGAGAAAGTAGTGCATCTGTTTCTTTAATCGTGAGAAGACAAAGAAAAATGAGGAGAAGAACACCAACAGTAAAACCTGGGGGAAGTGGACTGCTGTAAATACTGTGGACCCTCACCCTGGTGGCCCCTGGAGAGGTTTTTATTGCGTGCACAGCACGCTTTTATTAATTATTGTTCCTTTTTATCACTTGTTTTTTATAGAGAACTAAATTTTAACTTATTTTTTTATTCTCTGTTTCTCTCCTACTGGACCTGGACATGGTTGCTTACCTGTAGAATTGTGTATAATCGATGGACTGAACTGGCTTTCAGCGTTACTGCATGTGTTTTTATGTTCTTTTTTTGTTGCTGTGCTTTTTGTGTGATAGTCCAGTTTTAAGTTGCAATCGCCAGAACAGTCTGCCGTTATTGTATGTGTTGAGCAGGAGATAATAAATGTTGTGTTTGACCATACAGTAGTTCTGTCTGTGATTGGTAACCTGCCTCTCGTCCAGCGATGGATGGGACATACTTCATCACATATGACCCTGAAATAGACAGAGCACGTATAGATGGATTGATCATTTGAAAAATCCAATTATATATTCTAAATTCTAAGCTGGAAATTCATCGACCCCAAAAATGCTGACCAACACGGTTCATTTCTAATTTACTCCCAAATTGAAAAAGCCAAATATGGAAGACGATCTCATCTTAGCTGAACTGGCTTCCTGTCACCATAAACCCCTCTTATTGACTGTATGATGAGCTAATGAAGCCCAGATTTGGCACATAACATCCACAATCACCCTGTCAAGACAATCCCAGCCTACTAACAAATCAAAACATCCTGTATAGTCTGTTATGATTCGGGAAATTTACATTAAAAGTGAAGTGACACAGCAATAGGAGCTGACATGATGATCAAAGGCCTCATCAGAGCACAACTCATCTGCTTCTCTGTACCTCTTTAAATCCTGGTTGCTCCGACCTGTCAGGACAATCATCACGGAATCTTTGCCAAATTGTGTGTGTCTGTGTGTACATCTGTGCACAACATGATGGTTCCTTGTCATCACTGATTAATCCTGTCACTGAAATCTGCAATCGGCAGCTCCAGCAAATAGTCTCGTGTTCACATGTGGACATGCACGTATGCACCAAGGAGGATGATCTTCAGTTCATCATCCATGAGCTGTAATCTCATAGATGATGACACGTGCAGCTAGAACCAATGTGCTGAATGTCTTAAAGAAGGGAGAAGAAACTTTGAAATGATATGCGTTTTGTGGTTTAATAGCATGAGTTGTGTGCCAGGGGCCTCCCCTATACATGCGAGTGTGTGTGCTTTATTGTGGCAATTTCCTCTGAACTCCCATCCCCCTGACTGATGGACACATCCTGTGTTCTCTGTCTTGCCTTATCGCTGCAGATCTATATTAAACAGCGCAGCACAGCCAGCGTATCCCTCCACCTCTGCTGTACCTGTCATCTCAGCATCTGCCCAGCTGTCTGCCAGCTTCTCTCCCTATCAGCTGTCTATCAGGACCTCCAGCTCATTTCACGTCTTTCCCAGCTCTCATATCTTCTTATTTTCTTCTTTCTCATATTCATCTGGGCACGCCAGCCCGGTCCTCGTGTTTGTGCGTGCTTCCTTGAACCTGCTCTTCCTTTCACATGCATGTGCTTGCTGTCAGTTTGAGCACTCCCTCATGGGATCGTCCTGTATTTGCACCACGATAACCCTCACACTCCTTTTCTTTGACTTTTCCACTTTTCATACAGCAGCCGAGTTTGACATATCTTTCAACTCTGTTTCAGTCTGCCTCCCGTCTGTAGTCCTTATAAATATTTTTGACAGTGATCCACGGGGTCACCCTTTTCGTTCTGACAGAAAAATCCTGGCATTTACCTCTAACTTGCTCCATCTGTCCTCTCCCTCTCTTTCTATTTTGTCCCTCTACCAGCTCCTTTGCTGATTCCCTGATACTGCCGCTTCCTCTGAAGAACAGGAAATGAAACTCTTTTTTTTTTTTTTTTACCTCCCATCTGTCGCTCCCATCCTTTATCACACAGAAACCTCGGTTCCCTCCAATGACGGTTTCTCCCTTGCCTAATGAACTCATTTTGCACGAAGGGAGAATACCATCTTATCTCTGCAGAATAGGCCCTCCTCTCTTTCAGAGATACTCTCACTCTTTTCTCCATTGATCGCCTCTCCTATGTCTTTGCAGTTTATATAGTTGTTGCCAAGATACACTGAAAGCAGCATCATTTGTTTTCTTGACATTATAGGTGAGGACATCATGGAAACGAGCAAACAGGGTAAATGATGCTTTATAGACACTGACAAGCACTGGTTCCATTAAGTATGTGCATCATTAAATAAGTGAGGATATGTAAATCTGAAGCTATAAGTGTGTTGCCTGTTTATGGTGAAAAATAAGAAGCATGTTTAAGTGGGTTCCTATTGACATGGATGGAATCAGGTTTAGATCAAATTTACAATAGCTTGCAAAACTTTTCAACTCTGGCATTTTATTTTATTTATGTATTTATGTATCTATGTCATGGGTAGATGGATCTACTCTTTAGGATCATTTTATGGACTCAGTGGAAATTAACTTATGTGTCTAATATTCTTTCTTTTGATCTTTGAACTTCAGTGCCTAGATTCTGATGGCATGGAATATTTTCTACATGGGCTGTGCTTCAGGGCTTTTTTTCCTCTATTGTTTTTTTCCTATTCTTAATGTAAAAACAAATTTAATCAAATTTAAACTTAATTCATTCATCATTCATTTTCATCAAACTTTGCATATGAAAAGTTGCAAGTTTAGTTAAGTGACCATAACAGGACAAATATAATCTTGAGACAAATGAAAACATCTTAGAACAACACAGAATTTAATGTCTAGTGACAAATAACTATTGGAAAAATGGTGATTGTTTGTCATTCATTCTTTTTTTTTGTCCTTTATTTATCAAGAAAAATCCCCATGAGCTACAACATCTCTTGATATATGATCATGATATAATGTAATATAATATATGAATATATGAGTAATGATATA
>JBBBVU010000009.1:3516994-3533679 GCA_037177055.1 Atherinosoma microstoma
GCCCAATGATACCAAGCACAGCAGCGAATCTGCAACAGAATGGCTGAGAAAGAAGAGAATCAAGATGTTGCAATGACTCAGTAACCCAGTTCATGGTTGCAGCTAAACTCATTGGCTGCAAATGACCTTATAGCTGTTAGCTTGTGGCTTCTCTGTAGCTGATGAAAAAGAAAGTGTAACACTACAATCTGATAACTTTAGTGTAGAAATAGAGTGCAGAAGCAAAATCTTGTTAAAAAAGAGAAGTGTAAAAGAGAAGAAGACAGTTTGTGCATCCAGCCGCTCGTCAACAACCAGATGAAGATAACGGGCTGAAATGAACGGCAGAGCTATCGACTGTGACGGCAGGAAACTCTCGTCCTCTACTGAACTCGTTCTACAAACTAACGCACACTCGCACACACAGTCACGAGTTGCTAGGAGATGAGAGAAGAATAGCAGGATGGATAAGATAATGGAGTGGAGGAGGGCATGGCAGGAATACAGGATGTGAGTCAAAGATGGAAGGAAAGAGCTGCAGAAGGGGGGAGAATACGATGGAGGATCGTAGGACAGAATAACAATGCATAACAGAACTGAGAGGAAGTCAGAGTCGGGGTAAAGCAGGATATTTCTCCTTCATGCTGACGCTCATGCAGGTTTATGTTGCTTTGTTTAGCTTAGAGGCTTGAGCTTAGAGATATGATTTCCTTTTTAACTCCAAGTTTGTCCAACTTCATCTGAAATTCACAAGACACCCAGATTTCACCAAAAGAACAAAGTTTGCTTCTGACCTATCCAGACGGCTGGGGTCACAGGACAGGGGGTGGGTTCCTGGCTTGCTATTGGTCAGCGCCTCCCAGATGGTCACCTTGAGAAAAAGAGGAGGTAGCAAAAGAAAGTCAGAGAGCGCGAACAGACGGTGAACGGCTTTGTAAAACAGCAACATCCTCCCTCCCTGTCGGCATTTTCCTGTCATATGAAGTAACACACTTCCACACGCACGACCACGAACAGTCAGCTTGATTAGGAGCCGTGAAAGTGAACAGGATGAATCCTGGGTGCCGCTTTGGATGAAAGCTGCAAAAGTAACAAAACGACTTTTAGAAGTTGAAAAGTTAAAATCTGTCATAAGTGTCATGTCAGCAGTGTAATCATTTAACACCAACCCTGCTGTAATATTCCCGCTTCAATTAAAATCCTCATCACCTGTCAGCAGAGTGTGAAGCAGCTGTGAAAGGACGAACAGCAGCAAGCGGCTGAAGATGACTGTACAGCTGCAACCTTGCCCTGTCTCCTCTCATTTTCTTCCCTTTAGAACCTCAGCTAAAAATAATTTATAAAAAAACTCTAAAGATATTCTCTTACCTGTCTCAACAAGCCTATTTATACCCCAATCTTGGTACCCCTTGAAGTAAAGCCAAGGATAATCATGACCAGGATCTCTGGGAGTTGAAAACAGTCCTTGACCCGAGGCAGTGTTAAACATAATGGGGCCGAGCCGCAAACATCAGGAGCAATTTACTCTATTTATTGATTTTACTTCACAGTTGATTGTTTTTATTTCAAAACCGGATGCTTTTTCTGAACTCCGGCGCATGTAGATGTCTGGTCCAGTTTGATTTATCGTCCAACGTTACCAATAAGACGCAATTCCTTTTTTAATCTTGTAAACGGAATCTTTTGCTTTCCATCTGTTTATGGTTGCACACAATACCTCCATGGCTGCTATTATTTTCTCCACCTTGTCTTTTTTTTTCTTTACAGAGGAAATACACGGTAAAGCCTTCTTTTTTTTTTTTTTTTTCATTTGATGGCTTGACTTTGTTCTGTGTTGACAGCCACTTTTACAGTTTCACGCTAGCTTAGTCATGTAATACACAATATCTGGAAAACCACAGCGTGGCGGAATAGATCCGCAGATTCTCCGGCTGCGGCAAATTGGCCCAAAACCAAAAGTGAAACCTAATGGAGACCTTTAAGCAGATCTTAGATTTCCTTGTCTCAGAAGAAAAAAAACTGAGCATGGTAGAGTCTGGTCCTTTTCATCTCCTTATGAGGGTCTTTTTAAGTCAAAAAACGTAGCTCACTTAAGGTAAATTTGTTTGCTCTCACCACTGACATCCATACCTAAGCTGTACAGAACATGCAGTTTGCATATCTGCTCTAAGGCAGACTGCAAACTGACTTTCTAAATAAGCTTCTTCCAAAGGCCCTTATCAACATTATAGTTTGCTGGCTTCAGTTGTAATCAAAGATAAAAAGCCACGTCTGTGAAAGCACTTCCTCTCTGTAGCTTTTCCTCAGAGTGCAGAAGCTGCTCCTGGCTGGAACCAGAGTGTGAGCACAGACTGTAAATAGAAGAAATCTGTGTTTTGGAGCTTGACAAGCAGATAGGCCAGCAGGCTCGCTCTCCTGTGAACTTGAGTTGCATGCTAATTGTTTAGATTATTTTATTGCCATTTGTTAGTGGTGCAGGGAATATATTTCACTACCGTTTCGCAGCATTGATGTGTCTAAAACTGTTTATCTTGTTCGCTGTGATTATATGTTCTTTGGTTTTTGGGGGGGCTACATCAGGTTAAGTTTTTTTTTTCTTCCATTAGTTTCCCTTTGAATTCTGTAGGAAATTTTTGTTTTAAGTATAATGTGTACAATGCACCACAAAAGTTGGTGTTTTTTTAATTAAATGTTTTGATGTGATCTGGGAAAAAGTTAGTGAACATGAACTGTGGAGACAGCAAATCAAGTTATCATGCTCTGCACTCTCTTCAAAATATTGTCTTCTTTGACTCCAAAAAACCCCGACAGAGTGAATAAATTAAGCTGAGAAGCAGTATTTCTATTCTATTTTATTCTATTCTACAGTCATTTAGCAGTGACTTTTATCCAAAGCGACTTACATAACGTAACGTACTTAGAACGTATTTCAAATCATTTTAAAGGATGGACATTAGTTTAGTATCTTTGTAGTTTTTGCTGCATTAATGGTCGATAGTTTTCACATTATACTATGGCAGCCCAGAGTGGCCATGTCTCAAATTATTCATTTTTGTTGTTGCTATCTTACGATCATAGGAGATTTATTCTGTTATCTTAAGACCACAAAGCTCATTTTGACGTGATAAATTATGTTTTATATTTATCTTTAGAGATCAATCCTTTGTTTTCTGTAAGTGCTGGTGATCACAAAATAATGAGTTTTGTTTTCTCCAGATTACAAGTGGATCAAGGTGAGCTTGAAAATAAGTGGCTGGCACCTATTTCACTTGTAAATTGTCTCAATTGGTACGAATCTTTAACCGTAAGTTAAGGCATCCATGTGTTATTCTGTATGATGATGATGAAAAAACATTCAATCACAGTCACTCTTAGTTTCCATCCAAAACAGTTTCCAGCTAGAAATGTAGGATGCTCAATTCCTTTTAGTTCCTGAGACTGGATTTCTTTTCCCCGTGGCTGTTCATATCATAATTTAATGCAACCTTCATCAGACTCCAGTGTGAACAGTCGACCTGAAGTAACCCACATGCACAGAGTAAGATGTGACGTCACACGCACACAGGGTGTTTTCAGATGAAAATATGGATGCTACACATGTCAGGATGTGTGTATCAGTTTTTAAGCTGTTGTGCAATCGGGGGTGACAAAATTACCAAATTTATGAATTTTTACATTTTATATTATCGCGTTGCGCATCCTCCGCCACAGAATTGTGATGTTCGTCCGACTTCAATGACATAAACATTGGGTGAAATGTGACATAACCGTTCAGAAGAAGGCCACTTTGAAAAAGATCAGAACATATCCAATATAGCACCAAATGAAAGTGGCCTGAGTCAGATTTGAAAAAAAATCTGATTTGTGATGTTTAGACTGCCACAAAAAATCTGATATGGGTCATATCTGGACTAAAAATGTTGGATTTGAGCTATTTTTTGCCTGCAGTGTGAACATATGAGTCCTAGCTTACCTTCCCCTATTGTCCTTGTGAGATTACTGAGACATTTCAAGTAAAAGTTTTTTATCCAGACTTATTTTTGTCATGTTCCCTTTGCGTAGTATAAAAATTTGGAGGACAGAAATGACTCTGGTATGAGAATCCTGCTTTGTTTCAGCTCTGCATCATATCAAAACAAATTTCCTATGAAGTCAGATTGGTTCATCTGAATCTTTGTTGGAAGTAGCAACATCGACAAAAGATTTTAGACGAAAGAAAAATGGCCAACACCCACTAACATCTGGCATTTGTTTTCAGTGAGAAAGGTTTAATGTGCACTCAGTCCCAGTCAGATGACTTGCAAGAAGTCGCTGGTATTTATGGCTCCTTGCTCTGATTGGCATCGGAGGAAACATGATAACTGTGTGAATGGTTTATTCACACTGGATGTGATTAGCATAGAGCTGCAAAAAGTTGATTAAATTTTTGTAAAGGTGTTCTCTCAGTCACCTGATCATATTCAGATCCGGCCTCCAGCAGACTCTGTTGTATAGCGAACTGCAGCAGGTCCTCTTCCTCCTCCCTCATGCTGTCTCTTTGTTTGCCTCCTAGCATGGTGTATCCAGGCGGGGGCTCGAACACACACGGGGGAATCTCTCCAGCTCGGCATGACACTGTTTCACACAGGGGGGAGGCAAAGGGCAAGAGATGGGAGGGAGTGTTATGTGACAGTAAAGGAGACTATACAGGAGAAGAGTGGAAAAGGAAAAACAGAGGAATCATTTCTGGGCAAAAGGTGAAGAAATCAAGAGTTGTTATTTTCTCTCGGCTGTATTATCAGCAAAATGATTCAACAATTCAAGTATGAGTGCATTTATAGCGCTGTAGCTCAAGGTGGAGAGCATTAACATCGAGGGTTTTCCAAAGATGCTTCTTCAGAGCAGCCGCATGATGAATTATACCTCTGCTCTGTAGAGATGTAGAGGACAAATCAGCAATAAAAACTGCTCATGACTCCATCACGCACCACTTCGTGTGAAAAGAAGAGTCCTTCAGCAAATTTCCACAAGATTTATGAATAAGTTTGTCAGAAAAAAAGAAAAAAGTGGATGAGTCTCGTCTGTAACGTCATCATCTGAAGAGGAGGATGGAAGAAAGACGAGCCACGGTGAAGCATGCATGGGTGTGGGCTTACTGGTGGAGCTAGAGCTGGAGACGCTAGAGGAGTCGCTGCCTGGAGAGGGGGTGTCTGTCCTCGGGGTGTCCCTCTGTCCGTCCCCCTCCACCCCGATTTCGTTGTCAGCACGGAGGCCGGTTCCCTCCTCGCAGCCGTTCAGGTTGCTGAAGGTGATCCTGGCGTTCAGGATGTGGTACAAAGGGATTTCTGCAAGAAGTGAAAAAAAAGATCAAAAGAAGTCAGCCGTCATTCATGATGTCATTCATCTGCTACTTAAGCAGGCATTACTTTTTTATCAGCTTCTACCTTAATGATTGATTTATTCTGTCCTTTAACACCCTCTCTCAAGTCATTCCATTCCCTCCGTCTCATGTTTATTAACTTTTTTACGCTCCTGTCATCTTCCCACAACATTTTTCCCTCCCTCCCTCCCTTTAACCATCCATCTTACTTTCCCTGCGCTCACCGATCTTGACGGGGAAGCCAGGCGGCAACCGCAGAGTGATGAAGTCACGCAGCTTGGCGAACAGAGTGTTGGAGATGGCCATGAGATCGATGATAGGCACCACTTGTTCTGCCAGGGATAGAGGATGGGACTCGCACAACCACAACTTGGCTTTAAACCTGCGAACAAAAACACACACATGCTCTGAAGATTTTAGTTTGCTGATGAGCATCAACCAATTCTGACTAAAGTAGGATTAAAGCCAATGTATGTCCTCCATCAGACAGTTCTTTGGCCAGAGGTATAAAAATACATTGATTACTAACAGGGCCTGTCCACGAGCTGGTGACTCGTGTTCCAACCCAGCCCAATCAATTCTTTTATCCTAATTTGTGTGATAATGAACACAGAAAATTAAGAGACAGCTCCGTGGCCTCAAAGAATTTGTCCTCATCATGTCCCATCACTTTTCATTTAGAGGCGAAGAACGATGGAACTGACAGCTGGAATTAAAGACAGACCGAACAGTCACAGGAAGACTGGATTGATGACCATTTGGTGGGCGGGTGAGGGAAACTCAGTTCATAAATCCACTAAATGCATCATCTTTTTATCTTGTCTGATTTTCAGAAGCCATCTCAGGCTTTTGTAAGTCCTCTTTGAGTTCTTATTTTCACAATTTCTTTGTGTTTTTACCTCTGAGAGCCACTGCAGGATTTCATCAGACGATGTGCAATGAGTCATCTACTGTAGCTGGAGGTGTGTGACAGACTGCAGAGACAGACCACTGTGTGTAATTACTTGACTCTGCGCCAGCTTTATAAAAGCCCACATCCTATATTCTCATGTGTATAAATAAGTGTGTTCGGCCCCAACTAGTGTGTCTTTCACCTCAGGATGGTGGCAGACGGCTGCCACGGACAGACGATTTTACCCTGACTCTTCTACACCTTTTGTCAGCTTTGACACTTTTCAGTGAGCTTAGTCGCCTCTGTTCCTGTATACGAGGCTGCTTGTCAGTGCTCCTGTCGGTCTGCGTCACCTCTGGGTCTTGGTGGTGAGCTGGCAAGGGTGGCCGATGTCTCTCAGAGTCGGCGTGGAGGTGGGGTTGAAGTACTCCTCGGCCGTCAGCGCCGCGGGGTTCGTCACCGCAGGAGATGACATCTGGGTCACCAGAGCCTGGAGAAGGTAAATAATGAATGAATAATGAATATCTGCAGGAAACCAAAGGATTACTAATCAATATCAGCGTCTCAAAGTTTAGTCAGAGCCTCAAAGTGCAGTTTCATAGCTCTTCAAACTTAATTTCCTGGCTATTTTCTGCAGAGTGATGAAAAATCTATTTACCCACAGTGGTTTAAAAGAGTCTGGGCCACTGAATATCAGAAATAGTAGAATTTGAGCTAATTTGCATTACACTGATTCTATGTGCTTACACAACAAATCTGATTCAAATCTCCATAAAACAAGATTTTGCTTTTTTTGCTGATTATTGTTGTTTCTCCTTTTCCCTTCGAAACTGATTTTTTTTTAAAAGATAAACAATAGTCTTGTTTAAATTGTTTCACTAATGATACAATATGATTCTTATGATTATACAATGGAAAAGAAAAAATACACAAGATACATTTTTTTTAGTATGCACTTTAAAGGGTTAACTTTATGCCTTTTGGAGATCAGATCTTCTCTTCATTGTCCTAAACAATCCTATTGAGCAGGAGTGTGCAAACTTTTTGCAAGGCATTGATCTGACATTTTCAACAGCTCCGTGGGAAACCTTGCAGAAGAAGCTGAAACCGAAGAGCAAATGACAAAGCTGCTTCTTAGGTCAGTAGGAACCATTACACTGGATGCTTTGTTGCCTTAATAAAGAAATGATCTTTCATTGGTTAAGAATTACTTAAGGAAGTAATAACTTTTGGTTTGGGCTTTTTGGGTAAATGTTAAGTTCATCAAAGTGAAACATATCTATTTAAGAGCTTTGGAGTTGCACTAAATATCTGCAGAGTGAACATCAAGCTGAAAAAAGTACTGAGTGGTGTTAAATGGGATAAAAGAGATGCACTGAGGGAAGGAGTAAAGGAAAAAGTGGGAAAAACTAAATAAAGAGAGATTACTGAGAGCTGATAAGGAAAGAGGTGTGGGTCACAGATGCTCTCCAGGTAAAAGAACATTTAAATCATAACATTTGAGAGCAGATTGGAGCTATGGGGTGACACTGCAGGGATGCTCTCCTGATGATACAGTGGACTCAACCAGCAGGATTCCCAAACTGTTCTTTGACAAGAGAAGATGATGGGGAGGATGGTGATACTGAAAATGGTGATGCTGATGAGATTGTGGTTGTGATCACTATACCATTCTATGGCAGCTGACCATAAAGTTCAGTCATACTTCCACTAATTTGGAGGCCATCACTCCAAAGTAAGAAGAATTATTTACAACATTCAACACAGTTGTTAATCATACTGTATATTGTCTCCTCACCCCATTGTTCGGACCCATGTGCTGCTCAGCAATCCCAAGAAAGTTCTGCAGTGGGGTCTTCCCACCTGTTTAGAAAGTGACAGTGATGAGTTTTCCATCAAACAACCACAAAGTACAAAGTCAAACCATTTTCTTTTTCATTGTTGAGGTTTGGTACATGCCTCAAAAACCAGCTGAAATCAGTGCTTTGTCATCACAATGTACAGAGGCAGCGGCTCATTTATCTCCATCACTGTTGGCAGTGTTATTTCAGTCTTCACGGCTCGCTCCAAAAACATAATGCTTTATTTGAAGCTTTTGTGAACCGCTTTTATCATCTAACAGTCAGGATAAAATCCGCAAAGCTACAGCAAAAAATATAAAGCATGCTTTTAAAACAAAGCAGACTATTATTTCAAAATACAGCCACATCTTTCAGCTGATGTTGATACGTGATTTATTACGGCCATGGAGGATTTTACCTTTCATCAGTTGCATTCTTGAACTGACCGTTTCTCAGTAATACAACTTTTGCCTATAGTATGAGAAGCTGCTAGGTGATCGTGCTCCTATTTTCTTGTATAAACATACAATTCTTTATCACACATCTGTAAATGTGGGACACTCACAAGTTGAGGGGCATGTCAGGCTTACATAACCTTACATTAACACCATAAGATAACCACAAAATCTCTTAACTCTACACAGCTGTAAAGATGCTCAACTTACCATTCAGCTTGCTAACAATTAGCAGCTAATTCATCTGTTGTGTTGGTTTGTGCAGTAACAGGTCAACTGGAAGAAAACTAACTAACAAGCTGAAAGGAGGGATAGTAGTGCTATAGTGTACTGTAATTGAGTCAAACATACTTTGATCAATAAATAGTTTTTTCCTCATGTGCTTGGATACTGTAACAAGTCGATTAGTCTCATAAAATAGTCCAGCTGCGCTCTGACCCTAGTGTGACTCTAACCATAAAACGACATATTGAGATATATTAATGATCACCAGGAGGAAAGCTGAATTTCTGAAGAACATGTGAGCATCACCATTTATAGGTGCATGTGCAGGTTGTTAGCTTGTGGTTTGGATGTTCAGATGGAACTGAGGAAGCTCTAAAAGTTGAGCAAAGTTGTGAGTATTTGCATTCGATCTTTCTGGTTTGGCTACTTGTTTATGTCTCTAAGGGTATGTAAGTATACATAAGCATCTGTAAACATCTAGGTCAGATGAGGATTGTGACCTGAGAGAGTGGATCCCTCAGAGGAATGTGTAATGGTTGATTCTGGCTGACAGCCATAGCCCAAGAGGGAAGCTTGCTAATCATGTTTGATTTATGATCTGAACCGGAAAACGAGACGGAGTCATTGAGTGAACGTTACGGCCAGTAAGCCGGAGCCTCGGGGTGATCTCACCGTGTTCAGGTGAGAGAGGATTGCTTGTCAGTAAGTCTTCCATCAGATATGGTACGCCACTGAGCCCTGGGGGGAGGTCATGTAGCAAATTTTGTGAATCACCTTTTGTCTTATTCTTGTTCTGATCCGTCAGGTGGTCAGTTCTGGTCCTGGTGATCAGCTCAACATTGGATGCTGCATACACCTGAAAGAAAACATTGAAAAGATCATTTTAACTGGTAACCTCCCCCTCGAGTTTTTTTAAAAACAGTCTTATCAAAAACTGTGAAGGCTGAAGATACTGATCTTATGGTGGACAGTAGACCTGAACTACAAAACAAAGAAAAATGCAACTCAACAGGAGCTGTCTGTTTCTGTTTGAACTCAGTGATGCAGAAAATATAGGATTTTCAAGCATTAGTATTTAATCGTGCATCTGAAGTGTTTTTTTTTAAAACCACTAGTGGCAGATGGTCCAGTTCTTTTAGAAGGTCAAGAAAACAAATAGGTTCAAGGTAACGCCTGTTTCTGCTTCATTTTAGTGACCATCTGGTCTTTTACTTGCTCATAAATCGTCCTCATCTCAGGGTAATAAATCCATGCTTGAGTGTTAAACTTGAAAAAAATAAAAAAAACTTCAAATAGCTGGTTGTGATTCATTTTAGGAACATATTCATATTGACATGAAATGACAGCGATGGCTTCTCTGAACACTGTGAGAGATTAATGAGCTCTGTGAGCGGCTGGTGCACTACCTTAGTTTCATATCCATTCACCATCTCCGTCTTCTCACTCCTCCAGCCCAGGATGCCCGTTTTATTCCTGCAACAGCACATTCGACACATCTCAGATTAGTTCTCGCTGTCATCACTGCTGTTCAAGTCGGCTGGAAATGACCTGATATTCCCAAGTAATACTACTCGCATTTGTACCTACTGCAGTTCAGTCTCATCTATGTCTATTCTATCCTGAGGATGGGAATGTCAGCCGTTCCCTGATGTTCAGATTCATTCAGAATAATCCAGACAGCAGCAGAGTGAACTGTGATCACATTTAGCGTGGGCATTCAAATCCCCCTCTGGATCTATTTTCTATACCACTTCATCCTGTTCAGGGTCGGCGAGAAGCTCAAGCCTATCCCAGCAGCCACCGGGTAAGAGGTGCCAAACACCACCTTTTAGGTTGAAACATATCTCATTCAGTCCACTGTTCGCATTTACAGCGGATATCTACGCCACACTCAGAACTTAGCATGCGGCCTCCTTATCTTTATCTTCACCCAACCTCAACTTCAAACCACCTTTTATTCATTTTACCAAAGAAGTGGCAAGTTGAACCTCTTCCAGTCTGGATTTCTACTTGTGTTAACAACTTTTCATCAGTACTTCTATATAGTATCTAAGAAAAATGATTTAATATTGATCTACCAGTAATTTGTTTAATGTATGAAATCCTGTTTTGGAAATCTGACTTATAATCAGCATTCTTGAACGTTTCCCTGTTTAAACAAACTTCAGCTCGAAGTAGCCCACATAGGCAACACTTCCCAATATTTTTCTCTAAAAAATGTAAAAATGAACTGCATAAAGGAGAAACATAAGTTAAGAACAGAATAAAAGTGAGTTTACGGTGGGTTAGTCTGACCTTTGTGAGTGAGTATGGTGCCTAAAAGGGACTAATATGAAAATAAGTGTAAATTCATGGTGGAAAAGGGAGCTGTTGTACTCCATCTCTTTGGTGTTTTGACCAAAGCTTGACACATAAATTGCGTCAGCTTGTCTTTTTTAAGTAAAAGAAGAAAATACTGGACTCTTTTTTCCAGGAGAGAATAATTTCCTCCGGCATGAAGTCTGAGTTTTGTTACTTTGCAGATGCTGCACATGCACAACAAGAACATGCAGGAAGAAGAAATCCTCTGCTCAAACCAATCTTGATATTTTAATGAAATTAATCTCAAAATTGAATAAATTCCTCCTTTGCTTGTGCTCCAGCTCTCTAACAAGTTTCACAAAAATGCTGCTTTGTAATTTATGTCCAAATAGATATAGATAAACAACTTTCCTTTACTTGGCTCCTGCTTTAGCAAAGTAAAAAGAAAAAAGCTTAAGGGTTAAAACCAAAGAAGAATATGACTTCTTTAAGAGTTTAGTTAATTTTGTACTCATCAGTAAACCTAAAACTGCAGCACTGTAGGATTTTTGTGTGTGTGCTGGACAGCATAAAGATGTATTAACTCCAGAGGCAGATGTCCCATCAGGGGTGCTTGACAAAGTGGTTTGCTCTAAAGCATCATAAATAGATTATTGGCATGTAGACAGAAGTGCTGACCAGGGAAAATGCACAGAGGTGACACTGAGGTGGAAGTTTGACAAGAAGACGATTACTCTGTCAGACATCACTTCTCCCTGCCCGCTTTGCTGAGTTGTTCTCCTCTCCATCTTCTTTCTTACTCACTTCTTATTTCTTAATATTCACTTCATGTGTCTAGATCTCTTTCCATGATTAACTCCTGCTTACTACTCTTCTTTTTTCCTCCTTTCCCACCTCCAAAAACACCAATAGTCCTCTTTTGACTACCGTATTGTATTTTGGCTCCACTCGTAATCTTGTGTCCAATTTATTTTCCTCTCCCCTTCATCTTTCTTTGTCTTATCTTCACCCCCATTCTTTTAAAATGTCCATCCATTTTCTTACGGTCACCATTTTCTCCGCTCCACCGCTCTATGGCCAACTGTTTCCCTGTTCAGTCATCCCTCGCTTTGTCTCATCACTCTGAGCTTTCAGCCGGTGCAGCATGATGGTGAAAAACAGATTAGTGTCAACCTCAGTCCACGATTCCGTCTTTTCTCTTCCCTTTTTCCACTTCTGTCGCCTCAAGTCTCGTACATCCTGCGTACCCCTACCATCTTTGTGCCTCTCCATTTTCAACCAGTTTTGAGCTTTTTTGTAGAGTCAAAGTCGGATCATTTGATCCTTTACATAAAGCTTAGGTTTTCCCTTTAAGATCACGTGTCACTGAATATCAAGAAAATAGTCTTTTTGGTTAGACTGAATGACAAGACAGCAACAAAACCCATGTCTATACTGAAGTGGGCCAGGAGGATTTATACTTTCTACTTTTTAAACTATTTATTTATTTATATGTATGCATGAGTTTTGCTTCTTCCCAGTGGCCGCTGCTTCTCTTTGTGTTTTCCTTCTGTTTGTCAAATGCATTTTGACAGCCACCGAGAACGTGCCTGAACTGGTTCCCCTCAGCGGTGGGCTGCTGTGTAGGAGAAAGCAACAGCGAAACACTGACAAGAATCCAACTGTAGCATCAAAAGAGCATTTTTCTCTTTGTCTGATAATGAAAAAAAAAGACAGAGCACAAAGGCAGAGCGTGTTCATTGGCTGAATTCCATGAGGCGTTTATTCTTGGAGACTGTTTGGGGTTGCGGATGTTGCATAGATTGTAGAAATTTTCAAACTCTAAAAGCCTATCATTTAAAATATTTTGTGGTTATCATCTCTGTGTATGAATTATGCTTCTGACCTTTCAAAGGCGATGTTGCGAGTGTCCAGCTGAGTGGTCACCACTGCTGCAGACAGCCTGGCTGCAACCTGCTCGTCGCTGGGCAGCATCGGCCCCAGAAGTCCCAATGCTGCTGCAGAGTTGCTGCAGGCGCCACCCTTCCCTCTACCGGGTGAGAGCGCCGTGAGAGAGGAGACGCACAGGGTCTCGCAGAACACCAGCTGCCTGTCATGGTCGACCTCAATAACTTCTGCGCTGGAGTCTGAGGGATAGGAAGAGATACACAAGATTAAAAACAGAGTAAGAGAGATGCAACTGCTCGCATGCATAATGTCACGAAAAGCTAAAGAGATGAGGACTGATGCAAAGAGAAAGAACCAATTACAGATCCAGCCAATAGGACAAAGGATCACTGAGAGAGACAACATGGTGCTCAAAAATTGATGTGAAAAGGTCAAAGGAAGAAGGAAAAGGATTTAAAAACAAAATAAGGGTTGGATAAAAGAAAGTATTAAGCAGGTAGTAAGAGATGTGCAGTCAAGCCAGAAAGGAGGAGTTCTATTTGGAAAGGTGCAGAAGCTAAATGCTGGCTCCATACCAAGCTTGTGCCAATAACTCCTAATAGCATTGTAAAGAGTGGCCCAAAACTTCCCCACAACGATGTGAGTGTCTGATAGCATCATGCAGAAATTGATGACATAAAGTTATTTATGCTAAATGTGGTTCAACAAGCGGTTAAATCCTCTGGGCGATGTTTGGGATTTACACACTCCATTTAATGTTGTCTGGAAAGCCAATTTAAAGTCACAATCAGCAGCTGGTTAGCTTAACTTAGCTAAAATGAAGGAACACAATCAAAAATACTTTATTAATCCCAGTGGGAAATTACAATAAAAAAAAGAAGAGTGAGGATCAAATTGGGTCAAAATGCATTTCTTGTTTAATGCTTAAAAGTTGGAAGATGTGGATTATGGGAGCTTAATGTGTTAGACTGTTATTTAGTAAGATGCAGTTATTCAACAAAGTCTCTTCATATTCTCGTCCAGAATTCTCAGAAGCTAAAGAAGAATCAAGTATTTCTTTAAAGACCCTATTTTCTCAGTGACGTGACCCCCAACAGCTAATTTGTCATCCATATTGCATCCTACCTGTACTGTGCTCTCTCCTGACAGTAAAAATCTGTCTTTTCTTGACTCTTGTCTTATGTCTTGCTCTTCTTAGTGTTTCTTTGCTGAATCTGCCGGTGTGCGTTCTAAACGGCCGGTTTGTTTACATTGCCTTGCTAACGTGTAGACGTCCCGGATGTGAAAGTTCTATAATGCGGTTTCTCAGCCGCGGGATGCTGCTGGGCCGGGACGGCTCTAAAAATGCACATAATAGATGTCCCTGTGCCATCGAACGAGTCCGGAAAGTGGAGTTTTAAGGTCGAAAAGTTATGTAGTGGGTCTTTAAAATCAGATTTTCTTCTCAGTAAATAAAGGGTCTCTGCAGAACACAAGTGGAGCATCTTCAATCAAAGGACATTCCTCAGCTCAGTTGTTAGTTAAAGTTAGTTAAGGTTGAATTTTTACACAGGTGATTCCAGCCCCGACAGCTGAGAAATACCCAGTTTGTTCGAGAAATCAATCAGACTTTATTTTTTATAGCACAAATCTGAATGTAGCACAAAGTGCTCTACAAAATACGAAGGGGAAAAACTGAACAAACAAAAACAACTCTTAAAAAACAAGTATATCAACAACCTATCCCACCTGGTCTAACTCCAACTCAAATATACTAAAAGGATTGTACTCTAAACCAGTGGTTCCCAGCTTATTTTCCTTCAGGACCCCTTTCATGCAACTACATCCAAAGTTAAAGTAACTTTTCTTTTTTTAATAGAGACAATTAATCTGCATTGTGGCATTTCACAGACATGATCCATTCATGAAGTGGGGCAGGGAAAATCAAGGTTACCAGGACAGACATGAACCACTCACCAACCGCAGCTTCCTAACTCACTGATCTCATAAACCATCTTACAGATGGCAATTGCTCAGCAGAAAAAGATGTGACCTATTAAGTAGATTTGATTTTATTCTTGACTAAGGATACATGTTTTGAAATATTGTTGTGTAGCAGATTTTGATGACCTCCTTTTATTCAATTTAGGACCTGCTTTAAAAAGTTTGTGTTTTCAGGCTCCTAGAAAAACCTTCCATGTGACCGAAACATCCAAATGATTAAAAGTTAAGCGGAATCCCCTCAACTCGTCTCTGTGTGAACATGGCTTTTTTTTTAAAAACAATTCCACAGATTTTGTGCAGTCAAAACCTTGCGGACCCCTTGTGCTCTTTGAGGACCCACCTTGGGGGGATCAGGGATGCCAGATTGGGAACCACTGCTCTCAACAACATTCAAACAGTCATACGAGTCAGAAGGTTGAAAAAAGTAAGGGGACTGTATTGGATTCAGGTGAAGGGAGATCCCAGAAATTTGTGTGAGGAAACACTAGAAACAGACAAAAAGTTGCAAGATCATTTAGTTAGAAGGAAGACGAAAGATGAAGGTTTTGAAAACATTAACACTCTGCTGTTCTCGGGTTTTCAGGATAATCTACAGACAAAAATCTCTTCCAGAAGACCTCGGAAATCTTGAGGGTAGGGATAAAGCAGATCTGATAAATAAGTAAAACTGAAGCCAACCTTAAAAGAAAACCTTAAAATGTGATTTAAAACTGAAAGGTGGCCAATGTTTTAAGATCAGAGAACAACAGGGGTTCTTCACTGTTTTGGAATCAAAAGTATTAATGCTTTTGTTTTGTTTCTTTCATTGCAAAGAAAAAAAAAAGGAAAAGCTACTAGAGTTATCTTGACACAGCACACATTCTGCACACAACGGGGAGGCCAGAGCTCGACTCTTTACCTTGTCCTCGGAATATGAAGCTCCTGTTGCCTCTCTGCCAGGTCATCTGTTCAAAGCCCATCAGGGTGGTGTCCACACGGAGACACTGACCACTCTTCCAAACTCTGTAGGTGTCGCTGGGGCAGATGCGAGACACCAGGGGAACTAAAGATAAACACAGACCCAGTTGGACTCTGTACTCCAACAGATCAGTAGCTGTAGGGAGCAGCAATGATGCAGTGTGCACACAGAAACATATGACTTGTCTTTGAGTGCTGCTTTTCAGCACAGCAGTTAGAAACAGTCTCAGAGGAAGAAGTTATCATGATTTATTGTGACCGGTTGGTTCAGGGCAGCTTTACTGATTCTAAGGATGCGAAGGCTGGACTCACCCCAGCTTGTGAACTCCCATTTCATCTCCACGTAGAAATCTTGGGCCTGAACAGAGAGAAGATTGATGAAGAGGGGAATGCAGAGACAGAGTTAAGGAGAGAGAGAGAGAGAGAGAAAGAGAGAGAGAGAGAGAGAAGAGAGAGAGAGAGAGAGAGAGAGAGAGAGATGGACTTAAAGATGAATAGACATAGAGTGGGGAATAGTTATTTGGAGAAAAAACAAGAAGCAGGGAAAAAGCAGTCAGTGTGTGTGAGTGTGTGTGTTTGCATGAGTGTATAATGATATAATTGATGGACAGAGGGATGGAGAGGGCGATGATGTGGGTGAGAGCTGATGAAGGATGCTATGATGTGTGTTATGCTTACATGTGTGCTTTTATAAGTGCGAGGATGTTGTGTCTACCATGTGAGTGTATCATTATGTGTGTGTGTGTGTGTGTGTGTGTGTGTGTGTGTGTGTGTGTGTGTGTGTGTGTGTGTGTGTGTGTGTGTGT
>JBBBVU010000009.1:3564903-3595091 GCA_037177055.1 Atherinosoma microstoma
GAAGCACTTCCATCCATCTGTTTGTTTTAGACCCAGGGTGGACCAGTATCAACCGAGGGGTCTTGATCTGCGATGAATGCTGTTCGGTCCACCGCAGCTTAGGCCGCCATATCTCCATAGTAAAGCACCTGAGGCACAGTGGATGGCCTCCCACACTACTGCAGGTAAGGTTAAGAAATGAGGAAATGGGTGGAAACAAAGCAAAGACTGGACACTTGGATAATCGATGCAACATTTCCACAGTTTGATGCTCTTTATTTTTGCAAATATGATTTCCCGCTTTTTTGTTTACTCATTTGTGATGATGAGCCATCACTGAGTCGACTCTGTGATCTGATTCAGATGGTTCAGACCTTGGCCGGTAATGGGGCCAACTCCATATGGGAACACAGTCTCCTGGACCCTGCACAGGTGCAGAGCGGTCGGAGGAAACCAAACCCTCAGGACAAGGTCCAGTAAGTATACAACCTATCAGCTTACCATGCATAGAACAACACAAACACAAATTATTCCCTCCTCTTCAGGAGAATTTATCTTGTCAGTTGCAAGCAGTCTTTGATCGCCTTCTTAATGACTCTTGTTCTGCTCTCATAGTGCCTTTAGCACCATTAATTATTGCACTGCTTTTCAGGTTGAAATACCTCCATAAAAGGGTCATGAAAACAGAAATTGGATGTGCAGGAGAAATATTTGTCCATTTGAGTTTTACAAATCTGAAAGAACATTTTGCATTATGTATTAAAATGTCTTTGCATTAAGTCTTTATAGAAGAAGCAGGAAATGGGTTGTATCTCATCATTTCTGGTTCATTGTGGCATAAAGTAGAAAAATGACAGAAGCCCACTCTTTCAAAACTTTTTATTAGAAGATGGAAGAAAGCTTTTGCGATTTTCACCTTTTATAGGAAGAATAAAATGCACACAGGTCTTGACATTGAAATTACAAATCGTCCTACTCTTTGTCATCTTCAAAATTTTTGCTAACATTTTGAGATCTGGATTTTTTGCCGATCATCTTATTCCCTCCCTTCTGTTCAGTCCCACTAAGTCAGAGTTCATCAGAGCCAAATACCAGATGCTGGCATTTGTGCACAAGCTTCCCTGCCGCGACGATGATGGCGTCACTACCAAGGATCTCAGTAAGGTGAGGGCTCACTATTTCACTGCTCTGGAGTTAGATGTGTGCATCATTCATGGAAATGCAATTGCATTTTTAGAGCACAACAGAAAAGGACTTTTGTAAAACGTGTTCATTTTGTAAAGGAATTATTATGAGATACAGTTGGAATGAGAGAAGCTCTGCAACCTCTCCGTGCTCGCTGTTTTCCACAGGCTGCTATAAAACTGGAGGAAGTCTGAATGCTTCTGGAATTGTGATATCTCTGCACAAATACAGTTGGGTTTGGAAACATTTGGACACGGACACAGTTTTGTTTCTTTAGCAGTTCATCAGTAGATTTTGAAATGACTAATTATGAAAATGGGTTTAAATTGAGGAACCTCAGCTTTAATTTAATGTTATTTACATTATTGCCATTTTATCTCTGGGATTAATATTTTTCATTCATTTTGAAGGGATGGTTTAGGAATTAGAGCTCATTAATATTTACAGATTTCCTTTTTAAGGGAATTAATGTAACTGCACAAATTGGCGTTAGCATAGTAGTTTGTTGAGAATCCTGCAGTGACTGTCAGAAATCTAGAACTCACTGACACGAGCAGGGACATTTTTCTGCTCTGCCTTTATTGCGGCTTGGGAGGATTTTTGTGGCTTTATATTTGTCTTCAGCAGGTGAAATGTTCCTCAGTCAGAGTGAGATCAAGTAATTGGCCCGATTGTTGTGAAGAATTTGACTTTCACCTGTTTCCTCATCCAAATCTCCCAGGATGCATTCACTGTACATTTTAGGTCATTGTTCACAAGTGGTGCAGAGTATTTGTAGGACTTGCATATCTGTGCTTCAGATCATTAGTCACATAATGTTTTTCCTGCTGTCATTTTGTAACAAGTTGGTCTTGGTTTTGAACCATTCAGAATTGGTCTGGTTGTGTAAGATGTTTTTTTTTGACAAAGTCAAGTCTGACCTTTGAATTCTTGAGTCTTGTGAAGGGTTTCTGGCATGTGGTGATTAATGCTCAGAATTTGCCCTGATAAGCCTTCTTTTTAGGATACTTGGATAATGACACCCCTGACTCCTGGGAAATGTTCTTAAAGTTCAGACTGAGTTCAGTGTCATCAGATCATTAAACTGTTCACACGGCATGGTGCGCCTTCTGATCCATCCTAACAGCGTATTCACACTGCAGAGGTGATCTATGATAGGTGATGTCACAAATTCTCTACGCCTTACCCAAGCAATAGTTTCTTTACCATTACCCCCTGTCATATTCAAGTTTTTATTTTCTTTCTGCAGATTTATTCCTACCTTGCCTCCCCTGATTCTGTCTCCCGTGCTCTCATTGGCTGCAGCTTCTCAACTACCAAATTCTTTCTTGCTGGCTGCCCCAGAATATCACACATACCACATATGTGACTGGAGTCTGGGACGTGTCCACAGGCCTTTCAATTGACATCTTTCAAGCGTTCACATATAGAGATTAATGACTGCCAATCAAACTCATGTTTGCAACCTCCAATGTCTAACATATGATAATCAGGCTTTAAATGTTGTTTTAACTTGACTCGACATTTTGAAAGTTTTCCATTTTTCAACCAGACAAGGAATCCAGTGATCATCCACCACTGTTTTCTTCAGTAAAGTTCCAGCTTTTTTTAAAATATATTGTGGTTTAGCCACTTCTAACATTCCCAGTAAACCTCTGGTTAATGGTTTTCAGTCTAAAGACGGTCTGTTTCACTTGCACAGAGAGCTACTTTGACTCCATGCTGTGGGTTCCCTGCAGCAGCCTCCAAATTCAGATGTTACCCTTTGATTGAACTTTTAGACTTTTTTGCCTACTTTTTGACATAGAGAAAATAAAATGATAACCCATACCTGCCTGTGAAGCAACTTTTTGGGTATTTGATGTCTTCAGACAGGTTGTACATTTTGAAATAACCTGAAATACACATAAATTAGAGCCGGGAATCTGCACATTTTCATCATGCTACATGAATATATTTTGGAAAACAGTTGAATTGAAAATAATTGTGGTGTTTAAAAACATTCAGGTCTAATTGAATAACTTCATACCCCTCTGAGGAGTAAGGTGTTCATTAACGCTGAAGAGTTTAGGCTAATTAGCTTTGGATTTGCATGTGGAACAGCATGTCCAAGCACAAAGGTTATTTCATTACTCCATACATATAAACACATGCATGTGCACTAACACAAACACACCTCTACTCTCCCTTGTAAACCCCCCCCCCGGCAGGAAGTGTTTCCGGATGACACAGCAGGATATGTAACGATCTCTGATGCTGTGGGACTCCAGCATCCATAAGAGCTGCTCGGCTTTCTAGTTCTCCTCACTTCCTGTCTTCTTTCTCTTGTTTTTTTTTTTTACTTTGTTTTGTTTTTCCTGCCAGCAACTTCATTCAAGTGTGCGGACGGGGAGTTTAGAGACGTGCCTTCGACTCTTATCCCTCGGCGCTCAGGCCAACTTCTTCCACCCGGTCAGTAAAAATCTACCCGCTGACTCACTCCATCTAGCAATAAGCAATACTGTTTACTTTTCCTTGTGGGTTCTGACTCTATTTGTGTGTGTGTGTGTGTGTCCTCCTGGCCGTCCAGGAGAAAGGCACCACCCCGCTCCATGTGGCAGCCAAGGCGGGCCAGATCTTGCAGGCTGAGCTTCTGGTGGTGTATGGCGCAGACCCTGGAGCGCCAGATATAAATGGGCGCACGCCTATGGACTATGCCAGGTATGATCGATTGTGAATACACCTCACTATGAATGGAAAAAATGGCCAGAGACAACAGCCCTACGTTGATGAAATTAGGTCAATAAAGGTCATTTTATGGAAATTTTGAAACACAGGAAAAAAAAACATCCAGGTAGCTTTAGACTGCCATACTGCTTAAGAGCTCAGTAGTATAGCTGCTATTTGAAACACAAATAATACCAGTTAATCATACTGATAATAATAATATTCACCCCTGACGGCCAAAAAAGGGCATCATGCTCACACCAAGTCAATCATGTTTAAACAGCATAAGGAGCCGTTAAATGAATGAGACTTGTTCTGTTTTTCCATCCGTAATTTTCTCCTAATCTTGACAAGTTGGCTGTAAGCCCAACCTGAGTCATAGACAATTACAAATGACACGATAACTTGGAATTTAAGGGTTCCGTTAGGTAAACATTAACGTCATTTAACCCAGCATTTTATTTTTACTTTAGCCTATAAAGCAGGTGGTGAAACACATTCCATGTATTTCCTCCTTTCACTGCAACTTTCTTACGCTATGCTTTACAGACTGGTGGGCTGTCCTCCACAAAGAGGGCTTTTTTTTTTTTCCATGACTCATAAAAGAAAAAAAAAGAAAAAAGGGATTAGACAAGGATGGTTTAATCCATTTGGAAGTAATAACTCTTCCTTGTCATACTTTCCCGCTCTGAACGCCTCTGCTGCAACTCAAAACGAAAACAAAACGACTCATGATACAGTTCAGACGGGATCTTTTCTGAAAAATTATAAATGATCTTTCTGATTAATTTGTCGTGGCGTCTAATATCGTAATTAGATGTGAAATCAAGTGATAGTGACATCCCTAGTCCCGAGTACATTAGACCAGGTCCTCCTGAAAAACTGCAAGTCTTAGAATATTAAAATCTAAAATGAATTATTCTGCAGAGCAAGTAGATTAATTAGAAGAGACATTTCTGATTTGTTAAATCTATATTCTATTAAGGGAAAATAAATAAGCCTCTTGAAACAACCAAGCCTGAATAAACAAGTTCAGACTGGGGATATTTTTATTTTTATTTTTGCTGTAACCCCTGTATAATAAGTGTGTGTGTTTGGTGTGTTATAGGCAAGCGGGTCATATAGAGCTGGCAGAGCGTCTGGTTGAGTGTCAGTACGAGCTAACAGACAGGCTAGCTTTCTACCTGTGTGGTCGGCGTCCAGGTAATTCCCTTGTATTGTTTGGATTTCAACTCATATGCAGAGCAATTAAACTCAGTAACAAACTGTCCTGTTCGTTTTCTTTAGATCACAAAAATGGTCATTATATCATTCCTCAAATGGCAGACAGGTATGGATCATGTGATTCTTTTTTCTTTTCTGTGTGTGTGTCAAATGAATATCATCATCACTTGGACGGTGGGGTTTGGTTGCATAAAAAAAAGAATCCTAGTAAACTCAGAGCTGTCTTACTTGCCATACTTCTGTGGCTGCTGCTGCTTTTTGCTGCCTTGTGTTGATGTAGTTTAGTTTTCTTACCACAAGGTGTCACTATAACAGTTGGACCTCCACCCACAGAGATGCTAGATAAGAGAAATATCTTTATTAAGGTTATCCAGCTGTCATATCTACAGGTTATTCTCAGCTGGAGTTTTAGAAAAAAGAAGAAGAAAATCCCAAAAGTACATTTAATGAAGTGAACTCCAACACCTGTTTGTTACTGGAACGGATCTCGCTTCTGAGCTGCCGTCTAACTCTACTTTGCAATCTGTTCTGTTCTGTTCTGGTGAATGGTTTCTCTCGATAATAGCAATTAAAGCTGTTTTGATGTGGCTTTTCTTCCCTTTCTTTCTGTCTCTTTCTTCCTTTTTCTCACTCCTTTTCTGTTCTCTCCATTTCGCTGCGCTTGGTGGAGCCAGAGCTCGTCCTAAGTGCCCGACACAGAGGTATCTTTACTTTCCTTGTTTTTTTTTTTTTCCAAAAGTCCATTCCTCCCTTTGAGTCCCTTCTGTCTACCACCCAGTCCCTTGTATGCCCCCCCATGCATCAGGATAGCTCTGTTTCTTTGGGGTAGAACTGTTATTACTGAAAAAATACAGCTATCCAGTTGGATAAAACAGAAAAAGTGATAAAAATGTGTGTATGTGCTCCGGAGAACCACTGCCTGAAAATTGAGCATTTATTTCAACATTCTTCTTTACTACATTTCTGACGACAAGTAAACAAGACTTTGAATTTTAGATTAGTCTGTCAAGAGTTTGAAATTATACTTCAAACACTTGACAGACTAAACTTTATGAGCAACAGATGGAGAGAGTTGAGATATAGCTGCCAAAAATATGTTATTTTTCAGTGTTTTTTAGCCACCAGCAGTCATCATTAGCTCAAGCTGTCTCTATCTGACACCCAGTGCCTCCCATCCAGAATGCACCTGCCCTCTCCCCTCTTTGTAGCAAGAAACACCCTTTCTTCCTCCTCACTTCTTGCTCGTGTAGCCATTTCCATGTTTCCCTCCCTCCCTCCCGCTCTGTCGCTTTCTTCATGTTTATAATGCTTGTTTGACTGTCATTTTCAGTTTCTTTTTTTATTGAATATTTTCTCTTTTTAAAATTTTATCTATTAAGTCTGGACCTCTCAGAACTGGCCAAGGCTGCCAAGAAGAAGCTCCAAGCGGTGAGCAGCATTTTTGTGATTTAACTGTGTTTACACTGCAGTAATAATGGCTTCTTTGCTTGGTTCTTACTTTATGTGCACAGTATATACTCTCTCCAGCAAGAAAAGCATTGTTTCAGGGCCACATGGTGCTCCTGTTGGTAACGGTGTGTATTTGAAATGCAACAAATACAGCTTTCTAAGATAGTAGACAGTGCAAAGACAACTTCATAGACCCACGGCTCTGCTCGCTTAGTGTCTTCTCTGAAATGCTTGTAAGTTTGATCTTGTGGTCAGTTGTCAGTCTTTGAAGGGCTTAAGTCATAAATCATGATCTGTTTATAAAAAAGGAAAAAAAAGATCATGTCCAAAAAAACCTAAATTCTGACTTGTATGTATGCAAACAAGGGCAAATGGACCTTTTGATGTGTTTGAGGTCGATTTCGTTTTTATGGATTGCAGCTAAACAACCGGTTGTTTGAGGAGCTAGCGATGGACGTCTACGATGAGGTGGATCGCAGAGAAAACGATGCAGGTGAGCCCCATCTTTCTCTCTTCATTTAATCCTCTGTAATGTCTGGATAACGGCATGACGGTGTGTGGAAAAGGTGGTGTTTACTGTACAAAACGTCTCCACCCGACATTATTGACATGAACTTTGGAAGCCGGGGGTAAAGAAGAAGAAAATAAGCACTGATACAACAGAGAGGGAGAGAGAGAGATTGTAGGAGGGATTGAGAAAGACAGTCAGTTAGTGTTGAGGAGGAAAGCCGAATGGAGTGAGGGCAGGAGGAGGAGAGTCGGCGCGAGGAAGTGCCTCACAAATTTTTGAGTCTCTCTCTCTCCTCCTCCTCCTCCTCCTCTTCAGTTCTTTTGCTTCTTTCCTTTTCTTCTCTCCCTTTCGTTGAGTAACAAACAGTCAAATTGTGCTTTTTTTGACAGAAGCAGCACAGGTAAGTAGCAAGGAAACACCCACGCACACACAAATGCAGACACACTCCAGCTGCACACAGTTTAAGATCACAAAACTGTAGCGTATGGACTGGACATTAGCTTTGGATCTACTGTACAGCTCTTCCTGAAACTTTGTTTATGTTTTCATGCATGTGTGGGTGGATGGACTGGGTTTGATGTGGGTGGCTGCGCATGCTCTGACCAAGATGACCTTGTTACTTAAACACACACACTTAAGTCTCTTTTTTTCATGATGTTTTTTTTGCTTCTAGTGTGGTTGACGACACAGAATCACAGCACTCTGGTAACAGAACGGAGCGCGGTCCCTTTCCTGCCAGTCAATCCCGAATATTCAGCCACACGCAACCAGGTAAACACACTCCACACACTCCTGTAAACAACTGAGGAATTCTGTGTAAATGCAACGAGGCCATCAGTAGATTTGAACTGCAGACGGTAACAAAGGGAAGAAAACGAAGTGAGAGAACTTTGGAGCAGAAAAGTTTTGCCAAATCTAAAACGACAAGCATTGTATGTTTAAGGGGGTGTTGAGAATGAGCGTAAAATTAGCAAAGGGATGTTGTTCAGCTGTGATCTTTCTGTGGCCTTGCCTCTTTCCCCTGTGAAAGAGAAATCCTGTATGTCCACTCAGAGTTTCTTCCTTCTTTAGAAAAAAATCTGTGTGGCTCAAATGCACAAACAACACCCACATATCCATGCTTCCTGCACTCTGATTGGATAGTTTACAGCAGCATTCATTTATGGCGGAGAACAGACAAAAATGACCAAACTGAGTCAAGCTTATTATACTTATTATATCCTGCAAGCTGTATAAAATGAATTATGCAGTTAAATCTCAGTAACACTGCTGGAAACTGTCCTTTTTATTGTCTCAGGCAGATTCCAGCGTGCTTGTCTAATTGCACGGTTTATGTTTCTTTGCACACAATTGTGTCTCCGTGAGCACAGTCTTGGAGCATACATGTGCTGCAAGTATGACTGTGTTTTTCCGTAGCACATGGTCATCGACCACAGGCACTGATCCGCTGACTGCGGGCTGCATTCTGTTTGTGCTCACTGTAAGAACTTGGAGCTGGATTTGAGGCAGCTGGGCCGGCGAGTGAAAGCATTTCACATATTCACCGGTCCCTGCTCGCTCTCCTTCTCAGGGTCGTCAGAAGCTGGCACGTTTCAACGCCCGGGAGTTTGCCACGCTCATCATCGACATCCTGAGTGATGCCAAGAGGAGACAGCAGGGAAAAGGCCTCAGCAGCCCTACTGGTGAGACTGGGAGGAGGGGCGGGGCGGGGGTTGCTGAATGCATGTTTTTAAAGACTTTAAAGTTTAAAAAAAAATGTAATTGGATATTTCAGAAGGATGGTAAAAAGGAACAAGGAGTTAATTTAGTAAAGAAGGGGGAAACAAATTTTACTAAACCTGTAAAGACTTAAGTAGAATTTCCTTTTGCCAGACACGTTGGACCTGGGCATTGATGATGATCAGCACGACTACGACAGCGTAGCTTCTGATGAAGACACAGACAGCGAGCTGACCACCCAAAACAACAACAACACACAACGCAGCAATCGTGCAAAGGTATATATATATATGTCTATATAGCACCTCAACACACACTTTACTGGCAGCCTTTTACCACAGGTAACTGTTAATTAGATAAAAGTGCCTTTTTTAAATGTTGTTAAAATTAAATATTAAACATTATATATTAAATATGATTAAATATGTTACTACACTGCTTTACACATGCAGACATAAGTAGTTACATTGGTAGTTTCCATTGGTCACTTTGCTTCTGAGTGTATTAAAACAGGGGCTATAACAGCTTGCACAGCTTTTCCATGATGTCCCCCAAAATGACTGCCTCTCCCAGAATGCTTTGCAAGAAGCGGCCACAGCCGGGGCTGCCACATAGCTCCTGAGTGACATCATCAGCTTTCTGGGTTTTTGTCAGAGAGTCATTGTTCACACAGCCAGAGAGTTTGTGTAATTGGAGGGAAAAGAGAGGAGGAGACAGAAAAAGAGATCAACAATCTTCTTTTCTTTTTTTTCTGCGGACTAGTTCAAAAGGGCGAAATCCTTGCAGACCGTCTCCATATGATGTCACTGTAACTTTAGAATTTAAGACTGATGCAGAACGAACGTGACGTTTACAGGAATGGGTAAATGATAAATGGAGAGATTTGAAAAGTGGCAGCTGTAGGGAACGGTAGGAAAGGCAGAGTGTGAGTGTGCTTCAGTCACAGGAAGTGGGGGAGGAGGGTGTGCTGGGAGCTAAGAACTAAGGCTCTACTGTCCACATGTGTGTGATCCTGACTCTTCTCTCACACAGCTGTAAGCTTTGTTTACACTTAGCTCAAAAGGCTGTGATTCAGACTGTGTATTCCCATTTTAGCCCATAAATTGATTATTCAAAAATCCAATGGTGACTTTCCGTTTTATTTTTAATATTCCACCTCTCACAGTTGACGCGTACCTTTGATGAAAGGTTTGAAAATTACAGACCTCTCCTTTCAGAAAACTTGCAAAATCAGCGGTGTATCAAATACTTATTTTCCCCACTGTAAATAGTAGCATAAATAACTGTAAATAGCAAAAAAAAAAAAAATCCTGGAGGAAATAGTGTGAATGTGTAAATAGTTTCTGTTGTATGATTGTTTTGATGCCAACATTTCTTCTACTAAAAGGGGAGACTTGAGAGAATGATATGCAGATGAGAAAAGGCATGTTCACTGTTGATCTCTGTGTTATTTCTACAAATGGTAATTAGGTCGGGGCTATTAATCAAAACTAATATTCAGAGCCAATTATCAATGTAATCTTGCTCATGTCAATTATTTCAATAATTTCTCTTAGATATATCTAAAAGTATTCATTAAATGACCTTATATAGTTAAATTGTGTTTGCCTTCTTTCACTTTTTAAAAAAATCGTATCTGCTCTTCTATTGTGAAACTTTTTGCAACAAAAACTTTCAGTTAGCTATGTGGGCTAAAAATGAAGCGATACTAAAATAATCACTGATTAATTGTAATCGAGGTAACATGTTCAATTAATGGTAATATGGATTTGAGGTCATATCGCCCAGCCCTAATGGTAATAATAAATTCTGTTTTGTATTTTTGGTTGGCATTTATGATACTATATCTATTCATATATTCAGTTTATGTAATTTTAGACTCATAATCTGATAACTCTGGCTGTCATGAAAATATGAACTTCTGTATGTTGACCATGCTTAAGAGGTTGGGCTTCTACATGCATTTTACATAAAAAACAAACAAAAAAAACACCAGGCACACCAAATATAGCTAAAATGGCTTGTTAATTGTTAATAGATAACACTGAAAGAATTAATTCAAGTCTGAGTTTCTATGTCCTCACACTGTCCATGCTTGTCTGTCCATCTGCCCTCGTCTCCATTTCTCTTTCTACCTGCCTCCCTATCGTCTTTTTTTTTTCATCCTACTGACTCAGAGCATGGACTCATCAGACTTGTCAGACGGTCCCATCACCCTGCAGGAGTATCTGGAGGTGAAGAAGGCCTTGGCCTCCTCAGAAGCCAAGGTGCAGCAGCTGATGAAGGTCAACAACAACCTGAGTGAGGAGCTGCGGCGGCTCCAGAAGGAGGTAAGGAGGATGGAGTGGGGGAAGGAGTAAGAGGATGAGCAAGTTTGATCAATCTGGAAATGTGTATCGAGGAGAAAGATGGAACGGCAGAATTTAGACAGAACAATGACGGCATGATGGAGCGACAGTTGAATATAGAAATATTTTTGCAAGTTGATTTTTTTTTTTCTTTTCTTTTTAGATTCCAACAGGGTGTAATTTTCTCCACAGTCTTATTTGGGCAGCTAAATTATTAACCCTCCTCATGTGAAGCTTCAGTGCTACAAACACTCATTTTCATTAATGTTGTTTTTACTTTAGTTTTTATGAAGCTTATCTATTGTTCATTTTGTCGCTTCTTTTGGTTTCCTGAGTCGTCCTCATTAGTTCAGTGTTTCCATCAGTGGCTGACGATGTTAGCCTTCGTGACCCATGATTCACGCATGTGTTGTCATCACTGCACAGAAGATTTGGTGAAAAAATCTGAAGCAAATATTCACCTTCACAAGCAAACACTACATACACAGCAAATAATGGTGTCAAAGTAGGTGTAATGAACAGTAACAGTGCAGACAGACTTCATTTTCCCTCATTAATCCTTAAAAACAAAATGTACTGTACTGTGCAAAAGTGTTGAGCCGCTATTGCTTCCTGTTCCTGTAAGTGGCATTGAGTGGTAGTTCTCCAGGATTTCACTAATTTTCAGTCCAGTTCTGGTACCTTTTCATGCTTAAGCCACTTAACACTGATCTATGAATCATTCAAGCATAAAAAAGGCACCAAACTCAAAGGAGGAACCAGTGACTACTGGTTCATGAGACTACACATAAGACAACTGAGAAAAGAACCAATTTTTTTTACATCAGCACATGTGCAAAAAAATTTGTTCCTTCCATCTTTTTAATGGTAGTCGTTGAAAAAGCACAACAGAAAGAAAGACAAAGAAAAGTGATGTCGTTTTTTTTCTACTCGAGCAGAACACAAAAAACACGATGGCGTGCAGTAGCAGGAAGTCAGAGTATAAATGAAGTACAGCGTTCTCATGTAGTCTATTTTGCAGGCTTTTGATAGTGGACTGGAAAATGTACACAAAGGGACATGTAAACGTGCTCAGTGAAAGGAAACAAAACTGAAGGCAGCAAAACATCCAAAGAAGAGCTTTGGAAAGCAGACATTTCGTTAGATTATTGCATCCTTTCCTATTTGCTGGGTAGTTTATAATGAGATGATGGTGGCTCAGGACCTTTTCACAGTACTGTGTGCATACAGGGATGTAGTGCAGCCCTCCACTGCTTGGTGTAAGACCTAATCCCTGCTTATTGAATTGTATTTACCTCCTATCCCCCCAGCTCTGATGTCAGTTACTGTGTGAAGCCCTGTTTGAGCCTTTTATTCAGCCTGTGATTATGGATGCTTGTTTTTGACCTTTCAGTTTATACCCCCCCCCCCTCCCTTCCCTACAACCTTCCCATGTTCCTACCTTCATCCCTCCTTCCATCCTCTCATCCCTCCCTGCTCCCTTCCTGCTCTCCCATAGATCACCCGGATGCAGACAGAGAACAGTGCGCTACGGGGGAGCCAGCAGGCTGGGGGGTCAGCTGGCTATGGGGTACGGGGCCCTGGTGGAGGAGGGGGAGGAGGAGGCCACTGGCCAGGGGGTGTGATGCACGGAGGAATAAGCGGAGGGGGTTCAGTTGGGTTCGGGTCAGGAGCGGACCCTCCGGGGCTCTCCGTGCCCTCCTCGGCCACCCCTCACTCTCACCCCCACCGGAGGGAACGCCAGGCTTACTCAATGTACGAACCAGGGGCAGCCCCCGGCCCCACGGCCCATGGTCCCCCAGCCCTGGACTCCCGCCTGCAGCCCTTCAGCACACCCACCGTAAGTTAGAATTCCCCCCGTGGCCCTTTTCCACTTCCCACTTTCCTATCAGGGGGCCCTGATTGGCTGTGTTTGGCCTAATTAATGGGTGGTGGTCCAGTCCTGATCTCTGTATCCCCCCCCCCCTTTATCTTTTGCATCTCATTAACCGATCCTTCTCTTTCAAAGGTCGAGTTGTGCATGATCCCCATTTAAATTCCCACGTGTCCAAAAAAAGATTTGACGTAACTGTTCTACTTTATGAACTGCACACGTATGACCTTAAGGAGAAAGATGGATGAAAAAAAAAAAAAGAGAGGAATGTTTCATCTTATCTTCGGCCTGGCAATGACTCTGATGTTCTGCTATGTTGCCTGCACACTTTACAACCTCCCAGGTAGCTCTCCTGCAGCTGCTTAATCTGGATAACACGCACACGCGTACACACAAGTGCATGTACACACTTGCATTGAAAGATGGAAGCACATGTTTGTTTTCCAACCACATACAGTAAGGAAAAATATTCATCCAATGTTTTTCATGAGGTTTCTGATGTTGCAGAGTGCTTGGAGACCATTTATAGCCTTCAGCAACATTTATGTAGCTACGGCAAGCAAACACACAGAAACTCAGCTGCACCCAGCCCCGCTCAGTCTCATGGAAACACCCATGGACGATTAGATCAGTGTTCACTTCACCATCTCTTCTCGCAACGTTTTACCTGTTTGTCTGTTTTTCTGTCTGTCTCTTCACCTGTCTGTCCGTCACTCACTGCAGTGCAGCCGTGCATCCTCTGGATGTAAGCATCCTGTCTGTCTTCGCTTTGTTTGCCATTTCATCTGCAGCGTAGGCTTATTGTGCATTCTAGTTTTGCAAATCATCTGTAGTAAGCGTGCTGGTAGTGAGACTTTTAGTTATTTTTTTATATAGATGCAAAGTATTTTGTAGAAGCTCATAATGAAATAGTTTTTATAGAACTGAATTACTAGAAAAGTAGAAAGGCATGTAGTCACAATGGGATGATCTTTGAGCTGCTGTTTTTTTTATCTGGCTCTTGTTCATTTTGTTTCTCTGCTGTTTATATTTCTTCTCTTTGTCCCCGTGCTTTTCTTTCCCTCCCTCTGCCCATTTTGCTCATTTCTTCTGTCTAATCTTTCATTTCCCCCCTAACCTCCCTCTGGTCTCATCTCTACGGCCCCTTCCCTTCTTCCCTCTGTTTGTGTGTTCATATGTCTTCTCAGGTAAGGAAGGGTGGCACAGGGGGTCTAGCACTGTATGGAAGCCAACATCTGTCTACAGAGATGGGCAGATATATGGTGAGCGATCACTCAGGATGTCTCGATTTTTAGACTTTGTATGTTTTATTTCATCAGTGTACCCCCTTTTCTCAAAACTCAAATATTTAAACTCTCCAGGAATGAGATGTTGAAGTGTCTTTAGTGTTTTCTGAGTTGTTGCTGTTTAATCTCGAGGTCCCGAAACCAGAGAAGCACGGCAGTGGCACAGACAGCGACTATGACAACACGCAAACATATGATCATTCATTAAGGTTAGATTGATTAAATGTGTTATTTGATGGGATATCTTAAGTTTTCATTTTAAAAAATGGGTTTAATTAATTGATGGCAACAAGTATGTTAAGCATCCAAGTGTTTTTTCTTTAGTATCGCTCGCAGCAGTGAAGAAGAGGGTCGTGGTGATTCTGAGGAAGGGGGGGGCGGGGACGCAGGTGAGCCAGATCCCACCCTGCCCTGCACAGAGGATGTCATACTGAAGACTGAGCAGGTGACCAAGAACATCCAGGAGCTGCTCAGGGCTGCTCAGGAGTTCAAACATGACAGGTACGCCTAAGACTCCCCAGATAAAGAAAATGCTCCAAACTACAGATGTTGTTCGATCTGTGGCAACCTGATTCCTTACAATAGATCAACACAGAAGCATTTATGGTCAGAACCATCAGATTTACTTTCATTTATACCTGACTAAATGGCTGCACTCATCAGTGTTGCATAGAATTAAACTGTCTAGATCCGTCTGTCAATCTATTCTCCACCACTCCACTTACCTGCAGTCCGCTATCAGTGTTACAGGCTTCAGAACATTAGTCCAGATGTTCTTCTCCCCAGCAATGACTTCTAGCTCCTCCTTGATGACCCTAAAAATAAGTTTATAGTCCATAACATCTGGAACACTGGCTCATTTTGGGCCCAATGTGCATGTCATGATTTTTTGCAAGATGTTGTGTGTCTGAATGGTGCATTTGAAAATGAAAAGGTCTGGAAGGAAGAGTGTGCGTTTGCAGCTTCATGTTTTTTCAAGGGAATGCACCTACATCACTGTTCCATCTGGATGACAAAACACCCAACACGGCTGCTAGTTGGCAGCTTCGTTGAAGGTTTCTTGTGACCTACCGCTGACATAAACTTCTTCTGGCTCTAATCAGCTCTAATGAAATTTAGATGCACCCGTTTTCAATGCCAGGATGATTATGGCTGCAGTATACAATCTATTGTGCAGCCTCTTGTTGAGCACAGTTGTGCAACAGTTAGAAAGAAACACTTTTTTCCTGTTTACTTCCTTGATTTATAAGCTCGGTAAACGTATAACGATCAGCATGTCAGTAATAAACTTATATTGATCATAATTAAACCAATTTTTTAAAAGTTAACACTTTTGTGATAATTTCCTATACAGAATATACCCATTAACATTATTCTGCCTAGCTAACATCTAACCCACATCCTGAATGGAAAGACACCTTGATACAGGTGTGCTTTCCCAAAAATCTGATAAATTGGAGATAAAAATGTTCTCTACAAATCCATGCTACCAAGCCTGGAATCCAGTAGCCTCAATGAACTGCAGCAATCAGTTTTACTCTATTTAATTGACAAAAGTCTTTAGAAGGAAAACTCCAATTTATTTTATTTTTTTCATTCAGTGAAAAAAAACAACTCCAGCAGACCCCCCAGGTCATCTGGATCTGGTCTCTTATCAGTTCCCAGAGTCAGAAGCAGACATGGAGAAGCTGCATTCATGTTTTCTTGCTGCAACACCTGATTCAAATTAATGCTTCTCCAACAGCTTACGTTCTGAACAGGCCTGCTCCATTAATGTGAATCAGATGTGTTGCAGCAGGGAAACATCTAAAACCTGTAGGACCGTAATTGTCAGTCCTTGCTCTATATGCATCTGTACAACCCATCAAAACCCAAGCAAGTGTAAATACTGCAGAGGTTACACAAACATCGAACACAGCTTAAAATATAACATAGCTTGGAAGTTTTTCTTGTGCTCTTCCTGCGGTGTAGGGGTGTGATTTTCTCAGTGGTGACACCTGCTGCTTTGGTTTGCGGACTGCTAACTGTGCCAGTAAATGCTTGGGGTGCTGTGTTGGCATCACATCACCAATGCATTGTTCATTATCGGCCTGTAAAGCAGGTGTGGGGGGACCCTGGTCCATTAAGGCTGCTGCCCTGCAAGTTTTAGATGTTTCCCCCATTTCAACACACCTGATTCAAATGAATGAGTCACTGTGCAGAACTTGATAAGATGTTGGATGCATTTTATTTTATTCAGATGTTTGGGAGCAAGGAAACATCTAAAACCTGCAAGACAGTGGCCTTCAGGGACCAGTGTTCCCCATCCCTGCTGTAAAGTGTTCCCACCATGGATTACAAATTCAATCCCTCCAGAGTAGCAAGAGGCAAGGAAACTCGTTTGAATTGGTAAACTTCTACTGAAGCACTACTGAAACTTGGCAGATTTACTCAGCCTCCTAACACGTCCACCTTACATCCACCTTGCACCCTACCAGTATTTTGAGCACTTTCCAGTCAGTAAGTCAGTCCCATGCTGACCTTTGTCTCATCTCTTGCTCTGTCTGTCTCTTTCTCTCTTTCTTTTGTCTCTTCCTCCGATAATGTCCTCTTTTGTTTCTTTGCTGAATCAGCCACGGTACACATTCATAACAGCCAGTGTGTTGGTACCAGGTGTGTAAAACTAAACTCAGCTGTAATGTGACGCTTGGGGTTGGAAAAACGTCGCAGAGTACCGTTTCTCAGCCTTGGGACGCTGCTGGGCAAAGATGGCTCCAGGAATGTGCATAATGAATACCACTGTGCCATCAAAATGAGTCAGAAATGTATATTTTTCAGGTCTGGAAGTAACATGCTACTTTAAAGCTTTCCAAATTGGCTCAGTTGTCTGTGAAGGTACCACTCGGAACCAATAACTGTTGTTCTATTGTTTGGCCTCAAAGACACTCCAACTACTTCGCCTCCTTGCTTTTATGAATCACTATTAGGAGGCTCGGCGTTATACACTCATAAGACTTAAGGTTTCTGTTGAGACTTGCAGTAAAAAGTGTTGTTGCCTCAGTCAATGTTTTCATCTTTTAAAATAATTTCTCTCCTCAGCTTTGTTCCATGTTCTGAGAAGATCCACTCAGCTGTCACTGAGATGGCTTCGCTCTTTCCCAAAGTAAGTTTTAACTTCACCTTCTCCTTGTTTTTTTCTGGTTGTTGTCTTTCTTATCTTTCTCCATCAGTTCACATTCTGTCCATCCACCCCATGAGCTTACCTTTGATTACCTCCCTCTCTCCACAGAGGCCGGCCTTGGATGCAGTCCACTGCTCTCTACGCCTGCTGGCTTCCAGTGCCTCTCGGCTGCAGGTGGAGTGTCGTAAGGCAGCGCCCTCGGAGCCCGGGGCCCCTCCGGTGGACTACCAGCTCCTCACTCAGCAAGTCATCCAGTGCGCCTACGACATCGCCAAGGCTGCTAAGCAACTGGTCACCATCACTACTCGTGAGAAGAAACAGTGACCCGGCAGACGCATATACGGAGAGAGACGGGATTGATGCATGGGAGGGGCTTTCAGGAAAGAGGGACAGTATGACCACACTGTAGAGTGGAGGATGGGGAAGGTGGAGCGACAGGGTGGAAGAAAAGAAATACTTGGAAGATGCATGAGAAGGAAGCAAAGGAAAGCAAGTATTGATTGTTTTAAAGAAACACTACAATAACTAAAAGGAGAAAGTCCTCGTGTGGGGGTGGAAGTAGGGAAGGGTCCTGCAGCGAGCGTATAAACTGTTGGAATCAGACGTGTGTAATTAACCGCTGAAACTGTGGCCAGCATACGTGAATTACAATGGTGGCGATGTACAGTGAACTGGATCCTGAAATGTTACCGCTTTATTTATTCTCATACGTCACTCGTCGCCCCTCCCTCCTCCTCCTCGTGCTGAATCCAGGCGGGGGGAGGGAGGTTGTGTGTGCTGCAAGAGAGGAAAGTGGACAGACCGGCCATGCCTTCTCCACTCACTCTCCATCCCTGGCAGGATGGGCTTTCATTGGGTGGAGATTTCACAGAGGGGCTCCAGCTTTCTTCCAACCTGCCCCCCCCCTCCTTATCATCGGTGGTACACAGCATGATCTGGCATGTTTTCATCTCTTTCCTCTCTCTTCTTTTTATTTTTATTTTCCTGTCAAATTTGCAGATCAGCCTGATTTGCACCTCTGAGGACAGAGATACTTTTTTACTGACTTAAAAAAAACACTTACACTGGAATAATTGTGATTTATTGTTATTGTTTATCATGCCTATTGTTTTTTTGTTTTTTTTGTATTGATAATTTTACTGACTGTCATCTTGATTTAACTGTTCATATGTTCTTTTCTTTGTCTCAAATATGATTCTCATTTAGTGGAACAGGGAGACAGGTGGGAGTATGTGTCAGCCTCTTACTGGGATATAAGTAGACATGCACACTAAGAAAAAAACCTGTGGGATGGTCCTCAACAAGCGCTCCTTTTCAGGGTGACATTTGAGTTTTTTTTTGTTTTTTTTTGTTTGTTTGTAGCCAGGAGGTTTAAACTGTTGCCAAAGGAGAGTAGATATCGGGACATTAGTTTTTTTTTTTATCTGTGATGCATCATGACAGAGCCTGGATCAAAACGTTCATTTTGTGTCTTTTCAGCTGTCTTATTGAGCTTAATTTCTTAAAAACGTCTTGCCTCATTTATCAGAGCCAGTGGAATCATCTCAGAATCTGGGTCAGAATCATTTGTGGTGCCAAGCAGGATAGTAAAAAAAAAAAAACCCACCAAGTCCAGTTTGTTTGTGAGGGATTAACGAGACCGGTGCTTCTGTTACACAGCTGTCATCATTTGCATGCATGCTAGCAAACGGGGAGACCCCATTATGTTAATGACGAAATACTGTACGTTGCAGTTACGCTTTGAGCAAACCTGTAGAAAGCACCAGATCTGGCATCATGGAAGGTAAAACCCGCCCATCTATGTATTTTAAGTGGAAAAATATCCTGTGCTTGATTTAATGTGTCATATATTGTTTAAGACTAGCACAATCAAGCCCGCGAGCTCTTTGTTCGGCTCTCTGACGGCCTGATCTGGGCCACAGATGACACTTTGAGCTCTTTGTTTCTGAGCTAACGAGAGACGGCATTGGGAACAAATTTACTTTGAAAAAAAATTTTCCTGGTAAAGATACAGTGCACTTACCCTACTGAGTGATTAAAGCTTGTGCCGAACAAATGTGATCATTTCAGTAAGTACAGAGGCTCTAGTTTAGATTCAGTTTCCAGCTGATCTGGTGTTTTTTCAAAGTGTTTTTGTGGTTTTTAACTCAGGTCTAATTGCTTCGGCCTGCTCAGAAATCACAGTCGGAGGGCTTCTGCATGTTGAAGTTCTCATCTGAAACTCTACAGAACGAGATCAAACAGCCTCATGCAGTTTGACTAATAACCTGCACACAATTTGAGCAGACACCAGACCAGCTTCAACTCTGCCCTGTCCACCTGATTCACTTTTCTTTTTTTTTTTGTTTCCCCCCCTTTTCTTCCTGATCATCATTGGGATCACCGACTGTCCTCTTCCTTCTGTCAGCCGCATGGCTGAACACGCCTCTGTAGGGGAAAGTTGTTGTCCATTAGACTTTGCAATGTAATGTTTGCTATTGAATGCCTTTGCACATCATTATCATCATCATCATCATCTCCTGTTTGACTGGCGGAGTTGCAGCGATCTTAACTTGACTGCTGAAACAACAAATACTTCCACACACACACATACTTTCGGGGGGGTCCGTCATGAAGATCGGCTCCTTTAATCATGAATGCCCGTGTTTTAGACTAGAGCCATATATAAGAACATTTATTTTCATGCTACATTTTATATTAAGCTACGTGTTAGGGTTGTTTGTGAGATATTTATGTTTATCTTTTGGCCTAAAAGGGCTCCATGCTGTGACATCTGCTCGACAAACCTTCATTCAGCTCTTAAATCTTGACACCTGATGTACTTTAAGTATTGTATGGTTATGCTGTGGTATTACCCTCCTGTGTAGTCATACTGTACATATTACCAATCCTACTAGAAAATCCACGGGAACGCGAAGAAGAAGAACACACGGATCTGGGTGGTTTAACAGCGTGGTCTCAGTTGCACTATTTTCAAACACCAGCTGGTTCAAGTAGGATCTGCTTTATGTACTGCACTCTCCCAAAGGTCTTAGTTCAAGTACATTAGGTGCAGGATGCAAGGTTTGATTTGGGATTGGCTTTTTTGGGAAAAGGTCTGAAGCGCACTTTGGCTCAGCACTATGGTCATCTCAAAACGGCAGGACAAAGGGTCCAAAACGCACACGGCCTCGTCCTTCCTAGAGTTAGTGGACACTACATAGGGTGCCTCTAGTGTGAATGTTAAATGCTTCCATTGTCACTCGATAAAACTTTCTACACTTATGTCCAGAATTTAGCACATACTTTCCGACATCAGACACACCCTGAACTTATCAGTTGGACCAATACATGCACAAGTACAGACATTACATATGCAGCCAGAGTTTTACACACATACATACACACACTCTTCTGTTGTCAGCCACAGCGGCGCACTGTGGCCCGGACCGTTGCTGTCCCTCTTTCTTCACAGCTCAGTGCTTTGGGAGATGGGTGATGGGAGAGTTATCTTTTAACAGAAGACATTAAAAACTGTATAAAGTAGAGAAAACAATGACTTAAGAAAAAAACAAAGGTCAATCGTAATGGAAACTCATAAGCTGTACATTTGTAATAAAATAATAAAACAATTTAATTGATCTGGGACTGTCTGCATTTGGTTTCTTAATATGTGGATGCTCTTTTAGATTCAGCCAAACCAAACACATTAAGTCAATCTGCGACGCTGACAGGAAGCTGCGCTGACGCAAATTATTTTTGAAACCGTTTATTTTGTTTAAAAAAAAAAAAGAAAGTTCACACTCAACTTTAACCTGTTCCCCCTGGACATAGGCCTAGATTTTAACCCTGAAAACAGATCTGATTGTTTGTCTTCTCTTGAAGGAGATGTCAAACTTATGCTGGTGCAATAAGTTTAATTTACAGCAAATACACATTTCTGTACAACAAATGAAAGGGAATGGAATTTGGAGTTAGTTTTAAAAGAAGTAGGCTTGTGTTTATAATTTCATCTCTGCTGAAAAAATCAAAATGCTGTCAATTTTTTTTTTTTTTTTTTTTAAGTTGTTCCTTACTTCCTCCTACAATCAGCAAGAAGGAAAATTGACAAAAACAATTATGAAATACCTCATAGAAATTTCAAGTTTTCTATCAATATTGCATTGATATTGTCGTTTCAAGTGCCTTTACCCATGACCATGTACAGGAAATCTGTCTCAAACATGTGGATGAATGTCAGTTCACATTACAGCAAATACCACGAGAAGTGTTGCTTACAACAGCAACTTACATTTCTATATTCTAAACCTTTACAGGTACAAACATAATGATATAAAACTATTTCTTAAATTTTTTTTTTCTAAAACGGGTATGAGTGCTTTGGATCCATTCTTTCATGTTTATTTGGGAACTACTGCTGAAAAAGCCGTCCTTTCAGCTGAATGATGATCCCGATCTAAACAATCCAAATCCAACCCATGAGATCGGTGGTCTGAACAGCTCATTTAACCCTTTAAGTGTTTTTAACCTTCAGTTATCATGCAGCAATACTTCCTCCTTTCTGATTCTGATAGAACCAGAAACCTCTGGGACCACATGTCTACGGTTTCTTTTGGTCCACTCTCGTTTCCTCTATGTGCAAACTGACATGTTGACCGCCTCCTGGATCTGTCCTCTTGTTCTAAAGATGCTCATCTGAGCTGGAGGAGCTCGGTAGGAGAACACACTCCTGCCTTCTGCCTCTTTTCCTCCTTCGCTTTGTAATTCGCAACCTCCTGCGGATCACATCTAAAAGACAGGCAAGCAAACGAAACAGAATCAAGCTCAACCTTCTTAAAATCACTCACACAACGAGGGTCTGGGTCCGGCGTGATAACATCCCACCCACCTGCGACGCTGTCGTAGTCCTGCCGGGGGTCGTGCCAGTACAAACTGGGCGTGGTCCTCCAGTAGCGGTACAGGCGAGTGTGCAGAACTGACAGTGTGAGGAGAACCAGCAGGAAGCCCAGTGCTGCTGCCGCCCACACTGCCTCATCTGACCTGGGAGTCCTCGGAAAACCTCTATTCCCAGCGGTGGCGGGGCCCTCCGCTCCCGAGGCCTTGGTGCAATCGCAGCGTTCTCCTGCTTTGCATCCTTCACAGTCCTTGCGGTCAGTGCGGCTGCGCTTGGCCGACTGGGGGTTTTGTTGCGGTGGAGACTCTGACTGGGTTTTAGAAGTGGAGTCAAACCCAGCGTTGTCATCTTTGTGGCGAGTGTGTGCGGCGCTGTGCTTGTGTTTATGCTCCACCTCTCTTTCTTCTACTTCAACTATTTCATTACCCTCCCTCTTGCTGTGTTTAGCCGAGTCCACGTCTTTCTGTTTGGCTGAGTTTGTACCTTCATCTCTGGAAGCAACAGCCAAGGCTTCAGGCCCAGCAGAACTGTTCTGTTTGCTGTTCACAACATCTGCCAACACATCTGTCCCTGCAGAGGTGACTGGTGGTCTGAATTCTTCTTCTTTATGACCGGGCCGAAGAGCTTCTGTCTGCACCGCCAGCCTGTCTTTCTTAGATTTAGAAGCCCCGAGTCCTACTGAATCAGCATCAGGTGTACTTTTAGAGACGTTTGAGACCAAGTCTGAGAAAGTCCTTTTCTCTGGAATTGAATCCACTCCAAGTGAGCTGATGTGATTCTGGGAGGTGGTTTTTCTGGTCCGATTGGTTGAAAAATCCAAAGCATTTGACGTGTCGTGTATTTTGTTTTTTTCTTCTTCTGTTACTCTAATGGCAGCCCTTTTTTCTCTGTTTTTACTTCCCTTTTTCATGTGCGCCAGGCGTTTCCTCTTCATGCGGGGCCCTGACTCTCCAGTTCCTCTCAACAGAGAAGAGATGGTCTCCTCACAGCATCGCCTCAGAGAATCCTAAGGATTTCCAAACACAGTTATTTATCTTCCAGATTCATAAAATAACTCTTTTTTTTACTCTTTTTATTTGCCTGTTTGCTAATAAGCATCATGTAAATCATTCGAATCAGGACGGTCAAGAATAAAATCTCCCAACCTTCTTCATTGTTAAGCGCTCCAGCGAGTGCAGTCCTGCTGACCTCATCAACAGGAGGTTGTACTTCATGGTCTGAGCTTCGTTAGATTTAATTCTTGTGGTTTTTGTGGTCTGCAGCCAATCACAGATGTCCGAGGAGGCCACAGTGGCCAGCTCCAAAGAACGGCCCCAGGATGCCAACGCTACAGGCTGAGCAGAGAGAGGCCATAAAGTCAGAGCCTGTCAACTCAACATTTAATTAAATAATAACAATTAAATCATTCAGTACGAACACGATCAGGTTTCAGTTTGTATTACAGGCAACGTGTTAAAATAGGTTTTTTTTACCATGTGTCTGCTGAGTTGTGGGTGTGAGGTAAGGATATAGCCAGGCAGACAGGAGCGAGCCAATCCAGACAGGAGATGGCGCTCACGGAGCGGTGCACAAGGATGGTGGAGCAAAACAATAGCTCCCTGCTGGAAATGCACACATATGACCATCATTCTCCTCATCCTCCACAGCTGTCAGTTTGTGTTCATCAGGTGATACAAAAGACTATGACCAATAATTAGGACATATAGTTCATTCCTCATCCATGAATAATATTTCTCAACTAACAAACACTGGGTATGTAGTTCACCATTGAATGTTTTACCTCGTTTGAATTTAGTTTGGCTTTTTGTCTTTGACTTTGGCAACACTCAAATCAAATGAGATGGCTATGGCTCAGGACAGTGAGAGGGGTTTTCTGTTCCTCCCATCTCAAGAATTAAAGCTCATCTAAACTCTTTACAGGATTTAATGGACATCAAAATCGTTACCAAAAATCTAAGCAGTTCTACTTCTGTAATGATATTAATAAGTTTATTCGTGCCATCTTTATTTGATTTATTCATATATTTTCCAGCTTTCCCTCCTGACTTTTGACTGGGGCAATTAAGTTGCATTCAGGCTCACATTTTTTTCATAATGAAGGTTCTACTTTGATGATGCTTCCGTCTTCCTGTTGGCTGGACTTGGATGTAAAAATCCCTTTACTGTTTATTCATTCTCTTATATTCAAGGGAAGCCTTGTTCAGTGGCAGCCCAGCTTGAAAGTACTACTCAGACTTTAACCTGTGCTGAAACAATACAATGACTGTTTCAGCTCCGGTTTGACTACAAGCTTGGAAAATTATGTGTGAGTTTCTGTGTGGCAGGATTGTAACTCAAGAATTGGGTTGCATTCTTCTGTTTACAATCACTACACCCCTCTATGCTCCTATTGATGTCAAAACTGTTAAACATTATGAAAATTAAATAGGGTATTAACATCCAATAATACACCAGGACACCATGTTGACTCTAAAATGCTGCAACTTCAAAATGTTGTTGATTTTTATTGATAAATTAGATTAATTTGACTGAACTTTTCAGTCTTTTCTCCACTGATCTGAATAAGAATCGCTATGAGGTGAGAGATGAGACAAGAGACAGAAGCAGGACTAAAGGACGTTTGGACTTACGTGCAGGTTATTGAGCCACCGCTGAGGAGGACAAAACAAGTACTCTCCACTTTCTGCCGTTACCGGTCTGAACGCTCCACTAAAACAAACAAAATGATAGTGATAGTGCTTAAAAATGTAAATTAAAAAAAAAAAAAGCAAAAATTTCTACTGAGCCCACTGTGGCACTGTGTGAAAGCCTCGAGCTAAACCGTTTCTTTAAATACTGCTGGGAAAACAGGAAATAAGAGGAATAATTTAATGAAACATATTACAGAGTTTGTACAATTCTAACAAGCTTGAAACATACACAGCCTCAACCCACTTGGAAAAAAACTTGTAATTTCTTTATGTAGTCTTCAGGAATAGTTTTCCAGGCTATTTTGAAGGACTTTCCAAAGCTCCTGTTTCAGATGTCGGCTGCCTTTTGTTTCACTCTGTCAAGATGATCTTACACTGCTTCAATAATGTTAAGGTCCTGGCTCAAGGGACAATTCATCCTTCCATAAGACCTAATGGCACCGACTTTCAGTCCTGTTCTTACATTCCCTGATTCCCTTCTTTAAGAATGGGTTCTTGACAGCCACCCGTTCATGGAGACCATTTCTGATGAAGCTTCAATGAACAGTAGATGGATCAAATGAAGCTCCGGGTGCATCTCTCTGATCCTCTGTGAGGTATTTGCTGGATTTTTGTCCTATTTCTTTTGGGAATTACCTTCAAACAGTGCTGCCTTCGGCATGTGTCATAGATGAAACTAAAGAATTGGGGAACAATTGTGTATTTATACGACAGGCTGCCAGCAACAAAGTGCTAAAAATAGAATTTAAAATGGAAAGAAAATACTAGTTCAACTCTTTAGTTAGGTGCTTTTTTTTAAATTCCTGAATGACTTATTGATCAGTTTTAAGTAGTTTAACAAGGAAGGAAAATAGGAATATTCCCTGAACATGGTCAGGTATTAGGACTAAGCTGAAATTTGGTGAGAAAAAAAATCAGCTAATTTCCAAATAAAGAGTTTCAAGGACCTTCAGAAAGCCTTGACTACTTTTATTCAAGACCACTTCAAAGGGTTATGAGAAAGCCTGTCTGTTTGAAAGTAGAAGAAACAAGAAATGAGTGGTGGCTGATTAGACGTGTGCACAAAACTGTACATCATATGTCCAACTACTTACCTGGTGGGAATGCTGTGATTGTAGGAGATAGGCTCATCCATGCATATCTGCCTTGCTGGCTAAAGTTTAAAGAAAATAAATAAATTAATTAATTAGTTTTTATATATGAAAAAATAAAAATCACTGAACACACAAGATGAAGCCAAACCGGTTACTTGCTAAATCTACACTCATTTGTTCTACTTAACAAGAACAGTGTTTTATGAACCTACAGACTGAATCTGCCACAACTACGCTGAAGTTTTTACATTACTTCATGCATCATCTTCAAGTTTGTGAGCTTTAATTTTGGATCCATCCCCTGTTATCCTGCTTTGCTTTGATTTTAAGATATGGCCAAGTAAGATTGTATGTTTGGAGGGTGAAAGGTTGGGTGACATTCAATAAAGATGGTATCAGTACAAATGTTTACTCACCTCCGGATCATACACAGTGTCAATACTTGGAAGTGTCTGCAGATAAAAATTAAGATGAGAACATTAAATCGCTGACAAAGCAGCATGACAAACATAGAGCATGACCCCTTAAGAGTATTTTGTCTGTAAGGTGACTGGGAGCAGTTTTAGGGCTGATTAATGTTGCGAACAGTGCCAAATCTCCAGAGTTTTATCACAATTACTTCCCCGTGATTGTTTTGACTTCCTGGGAAAGTGTCAACTGAACGCAGCCCAATCAGCTGAGCTAGTGACAGTCTGTAGATAATGTATAACATAGATGATGCTGAGCTCTGCTGTATGCATGCTTACCTGAGTAGACTCTGGCCAGGTAGGCGCTGCACAGTCCCAATAACCAGCATCTGCAGGCAGATCTCTCTCCAAAGAGAGCTATCACACACACACACACACAAACACACACACACAAACACGCATGTGATGACTGAATATAACCAATATTTGTTTTAAAATAGTGGCACACGCACATCGCCAGCCGTACCTTTCCATTATCACATTGTGATCCGGGAGACTCGGATGCACCGCACAGACTCAAACCGACACACAGCGCAGCCAGCACGGTCACTACCAGCGGTGGGGACGTCGCCTGGCTCCGCATGGTCAACCAGGCGACGTCCCCAATCACGTTAGACTGGAGATAAATCCGCATTTAGCTGGAGTTCACGCCTTTCCCTTGGTCTTCTGTCGATACAGCAGCTGACAGAGAACTGACTCCTTGTTATATCCCACACTCAACATTTCCTAAACAAAAGTAGTTACCATAATAGAAGGCAGACATGGGACGTGTAAAAGTAGGTTAAAAGATAACCAGTCAGCCTAAAGTGTCGGTGGTCCGTTTATTCTCCACGGTTAATACGCTGGTTGTTCTAAATAATTATTAACCATCAACAGCGAAAGGCGTTAAGAATAAAACCATTTGAGAAGCAAAGTTGACACTTTCATAACTACTTTGCGCGACAGAATGATAAACAAAACCGGGAGGTTAGACAACTTCCGTCTGACGCGCGCATTTAAAAATAAAATGTTTGGATTTAAACTGATTATTTTATCATCTACAATATTTCAAATAAAGCTGTTGAAAAGTATAGTAAATATTTTATTGTAATGTGCAATGTACCATGTATTCAGTTGTTTCTTATCAGTATTGCAAAATAGAAAACATTTTGGAGCGATAAACCGCACTTCCGGTACTCTTTCCCCCCCCTTATCTTTACTACTTTACTACGAGATTTTACTACGGAGGCCGGAATGGAAAAAGAAAGAAGCCAGTTGTTTGTTGGAGATACATATTTATGAGACAATAACACAACAAAGACAGCCTTCAAGGTTTTCAAAATTTTCTGTATAATCAAGGCAATATTATGACAGCAAATCAGTTACAGTTATATTTTCAAAATATATCTATTTCACTAAATATAATATCATCCCTCATTAATCCATCTCAGTGACAATATGAAACAGTATTTGTCTTAGCATGTCTTCTCAACTTTAGAAACATGATAATCCAACTAAGTACACAATTAAAGCAAAAGATTGCATAGTTAAGGCCTTGATGGATCTCTCCATGCAATTATGCACGTGTGTGCTATTTGGATTTGGATGGAAACTTATAAGTAGTCTTCATCCACTTCTTGTATCCAGTTTGTGCATAATCAATGTCTGTGGTTTATGGAGAGGTTAAATTTTTGCAAGCATGATAATATGCAGTTCAGTTGTTTTTAGTATTTAAGCCAGTTGTGAATAGTTGTGCAACCAGGCTGCCTTGAATTATTTGCGTCGATCCCCGGAAAGATTTTCAATTTTTACTGCACAGGCAGGTTCCTCTCTGGGCTTTCTTATCTAAAAAAAAAATGTTGATCAGGGGGGAAAAAAGAAAAAAAAACAACAAAACCTAAAGTAGTTTTTAGTGGATATGGTTAACGGCTGACAAGGCACCTACATCGCCAAAATAACCCCAAATATTAGGCCAAATTTGGATTTTTGATAGGCCTTTACCATGAGCAATAATTTAGTCATTTATTAAAATGAGCATAATAATTCCACAAATTAACCCAATTGCATTTTGACAACTGTAATTTCATATGCTTATAGCAACTAGGGATGCACAGATTCTGATACCAGTAGCGCGTATCGGTCTGATACTATGGGCGTGTACTCGTACCCAGTATTTCTAAAAGTGTTCGGATACTACAGAACCTTATACCAATGTGGGAAAAAAAACTAGGGGTGTCTAAATTAATGCATTATTACAAATAGATTTTTTTTTAAATGCATAGACAACAAAGTTAAAACTCACTGAAGATTAAAGAGACACTATTCAACTTTTGCCATTGGCTCAGTGGTGCGCCCCCTATCGACTGCTAATTCGACATCCATCTTGCATCCTACCTGTATCGTGAGCCCTCTCCAGACTGTAAAAACAGTTTTGACTGTTGTCTTATCTCTTGCTCTATCTCTGGCTCTTGTTAGTTTTCTTTCTTCCTCCAAAAATGTCTTCTAATGTTTTTTTGCCAATTTCCCCAGTGCATGTTCAAAACAGCCGGTTTGTTAACATCCGCTTGCTAGCGTTTAACGCCTGCGCAAAGCAGAACTTAGCCTGTGTGCGTCTCGGTTGAAAAGTTGTATAGTGCGGCTTTTCAGCCGCGGGACGGTGCTGGGCTGCGGTGGCTCTAGAAATGCACATAATAGATGTCACTGTAACATCAAACAAGTCCAGAAAGCTGAGTTTTAAGGTCGAAAAGTTAAGTAATGTGCCTTTGAAATTTAAAATTTGGCATTATCTCAGTGAGAGAAGCTTATTTTGGGCATCTAGGTGCTTTTTCACAGCAGCGAAACAACTCCACCAAAATCAACTTTATGTTCCTTTTTTTATAAAGATACTGACAGTTTTCAAGAGTAACATTTCACATTTTTATCATTGGGTGTCCAGAAACAAAACAGTTAAAACAGTTACTTTTAGAAAAATCCAAATTTGGCATTATCTTGGTCAAAAAACACTTTATCCTCCTTATTAATGAAGACTCTGACAGTCCAAGCCTATTGTCAAGGTGGCACTAGCTCACCATGGACCCCCCTAGAACCACTCCTGGACACTGTATTGGATCCAGTTAGTTCCTTATACTGAATTAATGAGATAATTTATGGAAATGTTTTAAAATAAAACAAATAAATAGGAAAAAAGAACTAAGTAACTTTAAAATATTCCATTAAGTTGTTCATATATATATATTTATTTATTTTTTCTTAAAAAGCAACAACCAAATAAAAAGCACTGCTGTGCTTTAGATAATGTACACTTGTAGAGTTTAATAATTCAATAATAATGAGCCAGTGGGACATTGTCTCTACCAAGCCTGGACTGGCTGACAGGAGAAGCGGGACAATTCCCGGTGGCCTGGGCCCGAAACTGCTTGTCAAAAAAAGTTAAAACAAAAGGATCAAGGTGGATTACATCAGTGTGTGGAGGCAGAACAGCTAAGATGCAAAGAGATGTGGTGGCCAAATGGACTCAGAACAAAAAAAAAAAAAGGGGGGGGGGGGGGGAACAGTTGAAGTTTATTAACTGAGGGGACACGGCTGGTTTTTTACAAGCTTTTTTCTCTGAACACACTCTGATGAGTTTTAGTTGAGATTCTCCAT
>JBBBVU010000009.1:3599642-3610109 GCA_037177055.1 Atherinosoma microstoma
GTCTCCCTAAAAAGTCCATCAGACAGCTGCAGTTAGTCCAGAATGCTGCTGCTCGAGTCCTCACTAAGACCAGGAAAATGGATCATATAACACCAGTCCTCAGATCTTTACACTGGCTTCCTGTTTGTCAAAGAATTGACTTAAAAATCCTGCTGTTAGTTTACAAAGCACTGAATGGTTTAGGGCCAAAATACATTCAGGAGGTTCTGGTTCGTTATGAACCGACCAGATCCCTCAGGTCATTAAGGCAAGGCAAGGCAAGTTTATTTATATAGCACATTTCATGTAGGCTACAGGACATTTCAAGTCTACTTTCAGTTCCCAGAGTCAGAACTAAACAAGGAGAGGCAGCATTCAGTTTTTATGCTCCTCACATGTGGAACAAACTCCCAGAAACCTGCAGGTCTGCTGAAACTCTCAGCAGTTTTAAATCAGGGTTAAAAACTTTTCTATTTTCAGCCTTTTATGAAAACAAGTGACATATCCTATTTTCTCTAAGGGTTTCTTTTCTTTTGTTGTTTATTATTGGGTTATTTCATTTTTAATACTTCTTAATGCTTCTTCTGCAGCCCGCTGTAATGCTTCTAATGTTTCATGTAAAGTACCTTGAATTGTCCTGTACATGGAATGTGCTCTAGAAATAAACTTGCCTTGCCTTATGGTTGTGTGTGAATGTCGGTCTGAATATTGAGCTTTGGTGGTTACTTAGCCTGTGTGTATGTGTGTGCGCCTGCATGCGTGTGTGCAGAATATGAGTTGGGGCAGCCTGGGTGAACGTATGACTTCCTGCCTGACTTTTTGTCCCAGTCTCTAAGCTTTTTGGAAGTGTATCTGTCTCTAAGTTAGTTAATGTAAATATGTTGTTAATTTTCTTTTCTTTTTTTAGAGTGACTATCCTCTGTGAAGAATACAGCAACATCGTATGACTTACTATTTACTTTTGTAGTTAATATAATTACCACGGACCACACGAATAGCTTTTTGGAAGTTTTACTTTTCTTTTTTTGATAAGTTAAATCCATTTACAATTCATTTGAACTATTTTTGAAACCCGTCGTGTCCTGTTTAGCATAATCTACACTAACCCCTGAGATCACTCATGCTGACACTGCACACAATCTTGTTACTATGAGTGAGCTGCAGTAAAACAAGTACTACCTGTTGGCACACACCAGCTCAGCACAGCCCACAAGGTAAACACATTCAGTTTGTCACATGTAAATAAGAGCTTTCTGCTGCCAAAATAAAACCAGAACTATAAAAACAACCCATAAAAAAAAGCCCTGAAGCCTGTTAGTGTACAAAAAAGAAACTGAAATTCCTAAAAGAAAATAAAAATGATAATAATGATAGAAATAAGGATTCAAACTTTAGAGCTTACATTCTTATTTATTCTTTCACATTGGGCTTTACTTTGAAATGTGTTTAGGGAAGTGTATTTGATCATGATCCAACTCACACCCACTTCGTTTCCCAACCCAAAAGCTCTACATAGACACACCTTGTCATGCAGGTGGGTTTGTCAGAAGGGACCTGGTCTGCACAGAGGACAAGTCTGGACTTAAATGGAGTCCACCCTCCCCAAAGGTTTGCAGTCTAAATGCTTAACTGGGATTTTTCTTTTTAGTGTTATGCTTTTTTTCTCTTGGTTATAGTTTGATAAAAGTGGACTTAATGTAATTCTGATAGGGATCACTTTTTTCCCCTTCCAGTATGAGGGGTGTGGTACATTTATGGACTGGTGTATCTGATAAATAATCCACAGATTTATGACAAAAGACAACAAGTGATTTGCAAGAAGCATGAAATAAATGTTGCACTTTGAGCTTGGTTTGGATTCCTTTCTGCTTTAACCTGGCTTTTCATTTAAGGAAGTGCTTTAACAAGGAAGTGCAATCATACAATGGTCTCATTTGGTTTTATTCAAACAGCATGAGAAAAATGGGGTTTTAGCACAGCTGATCCTTCTTATAGCTGTAAATACTTGTTGCTAATTAGATTTTTAAGGTTATAAATTTACAATTGGCATTCTTATAAATGGTGAACGTCGAGTAAGCATCTCTAATGTTGTCACCCTTCACTCTAAAGCTCCTGATGGAGCGAACCCTGCAGCAGCTCCCCCCGGGGGTTTGCAGCTGCGTCCTGTGCCAGAACCCGCAGATCCAGGAAAGAATGATGAAGTTAAGGGTCAGCCTGGACGCCCTGCAGGAACTGGACCTGGACCGGTGAGTAGGAGAGACCTTTAAAAAACACACCTCCACCTTCTGAGTGAAAAATGTTGTCTTTATTATCTATTTATCACAATCTCTCACACCCTCAATCTAAAATAATACAAGCACAATATGTTGCTGCTTCATGGTTATTTGCATCAGGCATCAGTTAATTCTTCAGACTGGGACGTGTGACTAATGGTTTGTTTTGCTTTTAGCAGGAGATATATTCATTAGATAGTTCTCCAGACAGCGACAGTGATGATGAGGGTATCTGCAATAAGGGCAAGAAGAAGAAGCTGAAGAAGAAGAAGAAGAAGAAAGTAAGTGTTGCAAAAATCTCAAGAAGGTGCTGCTAGTAAAAGTGGGACAGATATGTTTACATTCTGCTCTCTGCTTGTGTCTAATGCAATTGTGTCACTACATGTCTGTCAGTGGATCATCATGTGGTTATTTGTGTGGCAAAAATCACAAATTCCAATAACTGACAGAGCAGGGAAGTGTAACGTAGGTTCAACCTAGCGACAGCAAGTCATTGTAGAAAAGGAGTTATTTACATATTATTCTTATCAACTGTCACTTTTCCATTATGGACTCATTGCATAGTTGCAATAGGTGTGTATGGGATTCTTTGTGTGTTGCTGAGTGTTTGAGGAGCTCCACCCTTCTGCAGGCAGCTACACCGCCTCCTCTCAGGTCCTATGAGAAAGCTTCACTCTGCTGTGTTGAGTGACTCATTTAGATTTTCATTCATCACATTATTTATGAAGAAGTGTTAGGCTGTTTAAGTTCCATACAAAGTTAAGCTATAACCTCCTCACCTCTTTCTCAACAGGATTCCAGTTCATCTTCATCATCTTCATCTTCTTCCTCCTCCTCTTCCTCCTCTTCCTCCTCTTCCTCCAGTAGCTCCTCTGACAGTGACAGTGAGGTAAGTTTCATAATGGCATGAGCCAAAAAAAAAAAAAGTTTATCCCACATAATTGTTGACATGTTTGAAAAGTAATGGTGATATGTCATTATAACACCCGGGGAAATGTAGGTTTTTCAGTCAATGTCAAATAGAAAAAAATCAGTTGATGTCATTTCTCCTCTGTGCTCAATTTTAGCAACAGCAGCTAGTATTGCTTCCTTTATCACACACTCTACATTCACCATACATGCTAAGTTAAGTTAAGTTGTAGTTGCACCTTACTGCATACAGGCACGTGATGGGAATTGATTTGTTGACCAAAATATGTGCATTGCTACATGGCAATATACCCCCTTACCATACAGCTTTATTGGGTAACTGACAAATAATTTAGTGGGTGACAAAGTTGTGCAATGAGTTGGAAGAAAGCTCTAAATATATGTACAATTTCTACATAGCATATGCTGTTGTTAATGGTTGTTGCTTTCCAGTTAAAGCCAGGAAACCGGGATGCCTTGGCTAATGGATGTATGTATACAGGGAATAAAGTTGGAAAGTCAAATTAACCTCACCAGCCCTGATCTCAAAACCCAACATCACTGCCTTTTGCGTAAACAGTGAACACGGCTGCGGTGATGAACTATTTATTTACAAGTTTGTTGGTTTGTGTTTCGTTAAATCACTCAGACACAGTGTTGTCAAAGTTCTACCAGTGAACACCTCAGTTCACACATCAGGCCTCGACCTGGAAGTATAGAAGTTGGTAACAACAGCATACTCTCATTGATCTGTAAAGCTGTCCAACTCATTGCTCAACCATGGATAAAAGCATCTGCTATAGTATATCACCACTTGGAAATCTTCAGTTGGTAAATCACTTCCTTCGCTAAGCTTGTACAGTGGTTCATTTAAGAGGCCTAATAAAAATATCTGTGCATGTTACTGTTACTGTTACTGAAGGACCAAATCCTACTGTTTTTCTAACTTTATATAGCTTATACTACAAAGTGGCAGCAGCAGACTAAAATACATTGAGATTCCTTGAGACAATATGAAACCTCATGAAATTCTGTAGGGCAGAATTCACTTCAATAAATAAATATCAGAAAAAAGGCAATATGATAAAGCTAACAGGAACAATAACATTGACATGAACAAAAAAAGGGACCTGATTTTAGCGATTGTCTCAAGATGGAAAAACTAAGGCTGAACAACATGTTTGACCTGAACATCATAACTGAGATGAGAATGAAATATTATTAAGAGATTTGCAGCAGTTTGGGTGATATTATCTGAAAAAACCGCCAAGACTAGAAACAAACTGAATTTGGGGGACCCAACAGACCTCCAACTCTTTTTTTTCATTGAACTTAAGGAAATGTTGGTATTTAATGTCAGGATTTAAAGACAAGATGCGAGACCCACAAGGCTGTTTTATTGGCTTTTACAGTTAAGTATCATTAGCATAAACAGGTTGTTTACATCATGGTCCTAAATAAACTGGCCAAAAGGCAGCATGTATGTTGGGAACAGAAGGGGGCCAAGGATTTCCTGAAACTAAGTTCCAGCAATTCATTTTCCTGGGTGTTAGTCCGACATTGCAAAGTTAGATTTAGTTTACATGTATATATAAAGTATTGTTTTAGTCAGACTAACACAATATCTTGATGTCATTCCTTTTTAGATTTTTTTTTAAATTTTTTGATGTTATGCAAACTCATCGACTGATAGTCCCCACCGGTCATGTCAGAGTTTTCAGTAAAACACACTCCACCTGTTTCTCCCTGACAAGATTCCCATCCAAGCTGACCTTCTGATTGAAGGAGTGATAAATATGGTGGTGTGTTTAGATTTTTGGTTCGGCTGTCACATATATTTAAAAAAAAACAAAAACCTCTTAAAGTTAATTAAATAAAAGGTATAAATTATAATGTTATTTCGTTCAAGTGTATTGCCTCTATGAATGGGGACTGTTTTGAACATTTTTGCATGACTTTAGAAACCTACTTCCCTGTAACACCTGTCTTGCCCTAACATGTTATAACTGCTTTCTTGACATACCTTTAAACACCTCAGGCTTAGTCATGACAGCACTACTTGCACTTGTTTTCTGTGAACATCTTTAAGTTTGACATTGTAGTGAGAATCGCTTTCTGATTTAATTTTCATTTTTTATGTAAAGCTAGAATGTCTTTAAGGTCAGTTTAAGGGATTCTCATTCTAATTGTGTAAACCCTGGGGAAATATTTCTACTATTTTATGTCAAATTTAAATCCTTGGCTATAAGCGCAATTTCACATCAGTTTAAATGGGATTAATTAACTATGTGACTAGGTGTGGATATCGTGAAAGGCAAACAGTAACCTTTCAGAAGACATTTAAGGTGTTATGGCTGTAAATCTAAATTTAGGACTATAAAATCTTCTTTTTTATTACGCCCTTTATAACAAATTTGGATTTAAGCTTATCAGTTTCCACCGGTGCTGATTTGTTATAGGTTTCATCTTTTAAAATAACTCTAAAAAGAAGAGCAGAGAGGTGTTTTATGGTCTTTTTTCCCCCCTAGTTTAGTAACATCTACAGCCAAAGAGCTTCAGTCATGCAGTAACACAATGTCGTTTTTTCTGTGGGTGCGACTGGAAAATCCAGAGACTCAGGAAGAGCTAGCAAATCAGCACTCATACGGTCTTATAACCTTGATTTTGACTTTTTGCATGCAACAAATAATTTCCCGCCCCTGGTTCGTTTTGGATGGAACTCTGTAGCTGTGAAATGGTTACAAAGCAGAACAATGGGGTGGGGCGGGGCGGGGGAATGTGCACTGAGCACAGGAATGTATTTCACCCTTGGCAATGGGTGGAGGCTCATATAACCTGATACAAGTTGATGAGTGTGAGACAGGAGAGAAACACACCCAGTGACAATCTCTGAAACACTTTTTACTCACTCAGCCAATCAGGACTATAAAGTCATATATTTTATATGTTGCTTTATTTAGAATGAGTCCAATCCAGATCTCACAAAATATTCCAGTGCATCTGTTTGTGTGCAGCCTGTAATCCTGCAGCAAGCTGCAGAGTCTGTGCATGTTACTTATAAGTGTTAGTTTTAGCTGCATGTCAACATGTGGTGGAGATATTCATCAGATTGCAACATAGGTAGGGAAATAGTCATCAATAACTAAATGGAAGCACTGTTTCCTGACTTTACTGGGATTCTTCATTCATTATATATCTGCCAAGGATGTATCTGGTTGATATTGTTTTTGAATGTATATAACACACTATAAAGGACCTGACTCTGAGGCGGAGAGATGAGGCCCAAACACATTTGTCAACTACTGCAGCTGCTGATTGGGAATAAGAGAATAAAGATGGTGGATGCAGATGTTCTTGTTTTGGGACTCATCTAATGTCACAGTCAGCTCATTGATAATCGGACTTGTGCGGAAGACAAATTCAGTAACATGATGATGCGTTTCTATGTTTGTTTGCAGAATCGCACAGATTTGCAATCATGAAAGAATTTATATGCAGTTTTTATTTGCAGGATGACAAGAAAAAGAAGAAGAAGAAGGATAAGAAAAAGAAAAAGGACAAAGGGAAAGAATATGTCTGGGACAGTGTTGTTATTTCTCAGGCAGGTAAGTGTACAATATCGAACACCATCCCAGATCATATCCGTAAATAAGTGCTTCTTGTAACTGGCTTTGAGCGTATTCAAAGAACATTGTGTATGTGTATCTTAAAATTATGTTTTATATTTACATATTGTTTATGATTCATATGGATCACTATGTTCACCTTCTACCAAGGCTTCATTGCTGCCGATACATATAGATTTCCTCAATGGTGGATGAATGAAGTCACAAATTTATCCTGTATCTTTTTGTAAAATTCCCTTGCAATATGTAACGACTTTGTTTTCCCCTATCTGTTAAAAATAATATCAAAGGTTATTTTCAGGAGTTTGATTCCATATTGTAACTATATTTTTCAGTAATTCTTCTATCCACAAGAACCACAATTGTTTGTGCTCACCTTACACAGAGGTACAATGAAAACTGGTTGCATGAGGTCTTTAAATAAAGAGCTCATAAAATCCTCTTTTTACATTTTTTTTTGCAAGTATAGTCAACAGAACTGCATTAAACAACATTAAAAACAGCATAATTTGAGTAGAAGGTGACTTAAATCTACAATTTTATCCCAGAGGTTTCTGTAAACTGAAAAATCTTGTTAGTCACAAGATTTCAATTCACTGTGTTGGATGTTTAGGTCAACTGGACCAGATGGCTTCAGATGATCTGAAGATGAGCTCGGTGAGAGACGGCTCAGTTAACCACCACTTTGAAACATCATGTTTCTCCAAAAGCTCATTAAATATATATAGTATAATAATATATATTTAATTCTTTTTTTTCCTTCAGGGTTTCAGCTCATCAGATGAGGAGGATGACAAGAAGAAAGAGAAAAAGAAGAAGAAGAAGAAGGACAAAAAGAAGAAGAAAAAGAAGAAGAAAGTATGTCAAATCTTAAAGTTTTCTATCAGATTACACAAAAATAAGCTGCAACAAATCACTGAACCACACATGCAATCAAAATCCCGATTTATTTATACACAGAATTAACTTCTATTACCGAATACTTTCTTTATCTGTCCCAGGATTCCTCTTCCTCATCTGACAGTTCATCCTCTGATAGTGATGATGACAAGAAAAAGAAGAAAAAGAAGAAGAAAAACAAAAAGAAGAAGAAGAAGAAGAAGAAGAAGAAGAAGGTATGACTTTCAAGATTTTACTTGGGTTACTCTCTGTTGTAATCATGCGTGTATTTGATCAGAACTACTTGTTTTATTTACTCTTTTTTTATCCATTTAGGACTCCAGCTCCTCCTCTTCAGACAGCTCCTCGTCGTCATCTTCATCTTCTGACAGTGAGGATGACAAGAAGAAGAAGAAAAAGAAAGACAAGAAGAAGAAAAAAAAGAAAGACAAGAAAAAGGTAGAATAAGATGGATGTTTTGTCACAACTGATGTCGCCATATCTAATAAGGTATTGAAAGCTCTGCAGAAATTGGATCGTTTTTTCTCCCCGAAGGGATCTGAGCCTGGTCGGACTGTAGCTGCCACCATTTTTCACAAGTTTTTCCAAGCATGGCACACATCATCAATATGACTAAACCAATGCAGGATGTGTTGTTCTTTTGCAACAAAATGTTGTAGGCCTGCAGGTTTTGTGGCATCATTGTCATTGTGCTGCTCTTATTGTGTTGATGATCGGCCTTTAAGAAATTCTCCAGGGTTATTTGGACTGAATTCGAGGTTTCAGAATTAATTTTTTCCCTCAAACTGATGCAGGATTCCAGCTCCTCATCTTCATCTTCATCCTCATCTTCGTCCTCATCTTCGTCTTCATCTTCTGACAGCGAGAAAGACAAGAAGAAAAAGGACAAGAAAAAGAAGAAGCCTAAGAAGAAGGTGAGTTTTCTTGTTTCAATAAAGAAAAAGAAGAAGTGAGAAAAAGCCAATAAAGGTTCGTGTTCACCTTGTTGCATAAAAGTAATTGAATTCCTGAGTAGTTCACACACCGCAAGAGAAAATAAGTTCTTCTTCTGTGCCTGCCCGGGCCCAATGGCATTAGAGGATACAGAGAGGTCTGCTTTCTCTTAACAAGGTGTAAGAGAAAACATCTAAATGAAGCATAAATGAGCACAGCAGGTTTATCCTTACAAACTCCGAACAACCTCAGAGATATCAGATTAGATCCTGAAGGCGTTAAATCAAAGACACGAGGAAAATGTCCAGAATTGCATTGTTATACAAATATCAAACCTGCAGCAGACTACAACACCGTGCAGGGGAACAAAGCTACACTTAACAGAAATGAGAACTGCTGCTCTGCCAACTAAAGGCAGAAAAATTGCCCGCCTCTGTGTTTGTGATAAGAGGCAGCCTGAGCAAACATAGGGGGAAAAAAACGAGGGTTTGCACACTTGGAAAATTGCTTTAAAGCTGTTTTCCTCACCGCGGGCTTCGCACTTGCAGGAAAATTATCTCACCACACTGTCGGCTCTTATTTCGTTTCAGTTTGATTAAGGTTTCGTAAGTGCTCTGAGATTGATTGTATGTTTTCTTTCACAGGATTATGAGCAGAAGATGCCTGGTAATGCCACAGATCCTTCAGCTGCAGGTGATAATTGGATTGATAATTCCAAATAATTGGAATTAAATGATTGCAATAAAAACATTGGTGTTAGTGCAGTTAATCCTGCACACAATTGATCCTCTTTATGCTTTTCTGCAGGGGGGGAGACTGAAGGACCAAGTGCTGACGGAGACGAGAAGAAAGATGCTGACAAGGTGAAATTCTTAAGCAAAACTTGTTCGTTCTAAAGACGCACAAACACGGTAAATCATCTTTTTCTTTTGTCTTTACAGGTCAAAAAGCTTGAAGCGGCAGAAGGGAGTAAACTCTCCCCTACACTCGCTGGTGCGTGCACTACTCCTGTTCCTGAACTGATTTAACAGCAATTAGAAGTTCAAAGAAATGCCGGCGGTTTGGTTGTAATGATGTTTTATGTTCTGCAGGAGGAGCTGAGGCATTCCCTGATGGGATTGAGGATGGTCATCTGAGTGATGATGAGCGAGAAGGAGAGGAGAAGGAGAAGAAGAAGAAGAAGAAGTTCAAGAAGAAGAAAAAGGTCATCTTACACAATCATGATGTACAATAATAAATAAAAAAGCTTTTTTGTGAAGAGGATAGAATTAAGAAGTCGTGTTTGTCCACCGCTTGAAAATATTCACTTGTCTGCTGATTTGATCCGACAGGATTCCTCCTCCTCCTCTTGTTCATCGGATAGCTCCTCTTCAGACAGCGAAGATGAGAAGAAGAAGAAAAAGAAGAAGAAAGCAAAGAAAAAGAAAGATAAGGTAAGAAACAGGTTTTTTTCAACACTTTTGTCAAGTTCTTCTGTTGTGTATAATCTTTGTGCTGTCTTTTTCAGGATTCAAGCTCTTCTTCTTCGTCTTCATCCTCCTCTGATAGCGAAGATGACAAGAAAAAGAAGAAGAAGAAGAAGAAAAAGAAGGCAAAGAAGAAGAAGGATAAGGTTTGTCAGACTTCTAAATATTCCGTTTTTTGCCCTGACACGACTTTTTTTGAAAATGTACTGATGTTAAAAACCTTTTTTAAAACTTTTAACAGGATTCAAGTTCCTCCTCTTCCTCTTCATCCTCCTCTTCTTCTGATAGTGAGGATGACAAGAAAAAGAAGAAGAAGAAAAAGAAGGCAAAGAAGAAGAAGGATAAGGTTTGTCAGACTTCTAAATATTCCGTTTTTTGCCC
>JBBBVU010000009.1:3614042-3627052 GCA_037177055.1 Atherinosoma microstoma
TTCCCTGCTCAAGCTGCTGCCCCCGCGACCCGACCCCGGATAAGCGGAAGAGGACGGTACGGTACGGTACGGTACGGGATATAGATATATCTATATATAAATATAGATATATACTTATGTTTGTGAATTGTTGTGGTTAGACGATGAGCACCTCTCACACATGGAGGAGTTATTGTACAGGGTTATGGTGAAAGGAAGAAATGATTTCCGGAACTTTTCTTTATGACAGCAGAGCTGCAGCAGTCTGTCAGAGACAGAGCTCTGCTGCCCCTTCAGTATGTTATGTAATGGATGGGATGAGTTGTCCACGATGGAGAGCAGTTTGTACAGAGACCTCCTGTCTCTGACTGTCTCCAGTATCTCCACATTGTGTCCAGTCATCTTGCCAGCCTTATGGATCAGTTTATTGATCCTGCTGGCATCTCTGGATCTGATGGTGCTTCCTCAGCACACCACAGCTTCAGTGGATACTGATCTATGCAGTGAGTTCAGATAATCGTTTTTCCTTACTGAATCCACCTTGTCAAATGTTGTGCACTGCTTTCAACACTTTTAACATGCAGCCCATGTCTTTATAATAGTACCTCAGATGCAACTTGTATGGATATCAAAAAAGTTACCCAACTATTTTAAAAAGGGAGCTGAATATCTGCATGAATAAGATTTAAAGTTCAAACAAGAGAAAGAGAAAGGGTAAGATATAAGCAGAGAATGATGTGAAGGCCTCCAGGCATGCTTAAGATAATCCAACTTGCATCTTATTTATCTCCAGTGGCAGCTAAATGTCTGTGAATTCCTGCTAACTGCATGGGAGGGTAGGATAAAGGATGGGAGGGATGGATGGTAGATGGATGCTGCCCTCCCATCACATCTTTCCCTTTGATTTTCTTTTTTCTTTAGTTCAGGAAGCAAACGAGTGAATAAAAATCAGACACAAAAAACAAAAAACTTCAGCCGTAAACTTTCTCTTTTGATGTTTGGGAGCTGTGAAACTGCTAAGACTAGATGTTCTGTCAAGTTAAGGAGATATAAGCAGTTATTTAGTGCTGAGGTGAGCCAAGTGTCATCAGTGGATCAGGGTGATTAGAGGCCTGGGTGTAGCTTGATGCATCTTTTTGGATGCATATTTGAATCACTTGGGGCTTCCTTTAGTCTTTTCTACACATTTTTTTCCTCCTAATGCTGTCATATTGACTTTAAAAAATCTTTAAATCTTTAAAAAGGAACAACACATATCACATTTTCTTCTTGTCCTCAGTGATGTGAATCAAACCAGAGAAGAACTCAGAAGAGTAAGAATTATTGAGCGCAGCATCTGTCGCAGTGACACTGCACTGATATATATTCCATGATAAATTAGGAAAGTGATGAATGAAGGGTCTGATATAGCAACACTGGTCAAAGAGGCTGCTGGATTTGGTTATTATGGCAGAAAAAGAAAAAGGTTTCACAGCAGAAGCACCTTGTGATTGATTGCAGTTTATATTTACTATCTTAATTTACAGCTAACATAAATCAAAGGTGCTATTTGAATCTACATGCAATATGGGCACTATAGTAGGCTATATAGGCATGAATAGCCTACTTGATATCAATGAGAAAAATATCTATTCTATTCTATTCTATTGGTCGTTCTGTAGACGCGCCGCAGGAGGGCATGAACGTCTCTCGTCTAGCGTCAGCGGTCTCCCAGCAACAGCAGGGCTCGAGCTCATCTCTATCAGCCGCAGCTGAGCGCCGTAAAGCTGCGCGTATTTAGGCTGCGGAAGACTGAAGGAGGCCGGTGAATGTTGTTTAAAGAAATAAAATCCCGTCAAGTTCTGGCCAACTCAGACGCACCCAAGCTGATTTTTTTCTCCCAGCATGCTGCCTCATTCACAAACATGTCAACTGGTTTATTTCAAGCTATCTGACTCATTTTTAAATGAATTGCGGTGTGGTAGCCTAAGGTCGACTACTTGTAAAAAAAAAAAAGAAAAAGAGAGAGAAAATAAAATTTCTTAAACGCAGTAAAATAGTAGCTATATGAAGTAGCCACAAGACCTGGGATTTATGCTTTTAAAAAAAAAATTATATCTTTTTTCTTGTCATTCTAAATTACATCAACATAACAAACATGGGATATTTGGAACGTAGAGACAGAAAATGTTTAGTGATTGAACAGTGGATAGATTTAGAGCTGCCTTATTACACTGTGTGATAACTCAAAGAGCACTGCTGAGTGGTGCAAAGACAACCAGTTCAAATGAATGACATGAGAATAATAATTTAAAAAAAGTTTGACACTTTTCAATCAGTAAATATATCCTAATGAAAATAAAAAAAGGAGAAAGAAAAAAAAACACACCCCAGTCATTTTTCACTGAAAGTGAGCCTCAATTTGTTTATTTCTTTCTCCTTTTTGAAAACCATGAAAAAAGTAGCTTCTCACCCAAGTGGAGATGGGTTCAGTTACTGGAAAAGTATTTTAGCCAACATGAGACAGTCAAAGGTTTAATGAATACACCATGAACACAAAATCAGTCACAGAAAATATAATTAGCCCAACCACAACATTATTCCTGAGGCAAATCACCAGGAAGAAATTCTGAAAAGTTTTTTAATCGTAAACGATCTGGCAGACCTTGATTTCACTTTTTAAGGCTTTTAAAACAGTCTGAGTCTGACTGACTGAAGACAATAAACCACAAACAGTTATGGTGAAAAATGATATAGTGGAAGCTATCATCTGTGTTTTCCTTGGGCCCCAAAATGACTAAATCAGTCCTTGATGTCTTGGTCAAAACCCCGTTCATTTGCTCCATTTTTCTCAAATGTGTATTTCATTTTGAAAAACCTTCAACCGGAAATGGTAGTGTCTCCCGTGCTGCTCTCATCCCTGACCTGCTCTCGGTTCCGCTCAGCAGCAGCGGAGCAGACGAGAAACCATGGAGCGCAACAAGACGCGTTGGAGAGACTCACCGAGCGGACGGGAGGAGTGTCAGCTTCATTTCTGTTTGTAAGTCTCTTTATTGAGACAGCCAGCAGATTTGGGAAAACCCGGCAGGCGGACTCTTGACTTTTCCAAAAGCGTGCGTAAACTGACCGGAGAGGTGCGGGAAGGAAAATAGTCTTGGAGTCAACGACAGGTACCACAGGACGGGAGGAGTATTGCGTTTTTTTAAAGAAGCATCCGAAGTGAGAACAAGAGTTTTATGGAGAGAAATAACATTTGCTGGTCCACTTTTCCTCTTACATTTGGACAGTTCGGACAGTTTGGGGGAAATGTCGCAGGTGTGCGCTGCGTAAAGCCATACATTTCTTTTATGTCCCGTTTCATAACAAGGAAGAGTTACATTTCATTAAGGAATCTGTGAGCAGAGCTGAAGTTTATAATAAAGAAAGAAGTACAGGACTTATCGTGAAATCCAGCCACCGGGCACTTCGGAACCATGGTGAAGTTTCAGAACTCAGACCTATGGATAGCCTGGATGGTTATTTTCTGCATGGAAGGTAAGTTTATTGACACTTAAAAACTTGTGCATCTCAAAGGACACACAAAGTTAGCCTCTAACTTACTTCAAATTATAATAAGAATAATGAAATGGCTTACAGATTCTTAATAATGACAAATAACAAATAACAAATCATTCTTTTAGTATCTTCTTCAGCACAGTGAAAACAGATGCATCTGGAATTAAATTGTGCCACTGGTTCAAGCTCTCCAAGAGCGCGTGCCACAGCCCGTTTGATCCTATCCCTTCTTAATACAGTATGTTTGGATCATGCGGACAAATCCCCGGCAGTCCCATAAAAACCAAAGCGCCCATTTTCAAAGACTTTTTACTCTGTCCCCCTCCTCCCTTACTAGTCGCCATGTCGCCTTTCTCCAAAGCACTTTTTATTGTGCACATCTTATCTTTAATGCGCTCTGATACCGCTTTTTTTTTTGGTCGTTCACACAACACTAGGTCTTGGAAATAAGTTGTTTTTCTTTTACCCTTCTTCTTTAAAGCTCACCATATCCGCTAATACACATTTAAAACGTGGTACAGTAGAGTAGGAGTGTCCATGTTTTGAAATAGAAACGCAGCAGACGTTGGAGGGCTGCTCTGGTAATCCGTCCGATTAACGAGAAGTAGGCTATGGTGAGCAGCAACGCAACAGAGCGCGGCAACCCCAAAGGAAAAAGAAAAAAATCTCTGTGTATTCCTCCACTTCTCCAACGGGAATTACACTGCGTGCGTGTATAAAAAGCGTGTTTTTCCTGACATTACCTTACTTTTTGTTCCGTGCAGTTACTCCTTCAGTTATCCAACTATATTCTCATTGAAAGCGCATGTAAATTAAACAAGGTCATACTTTGTGTTGGCTGTTGGTCATTACAGAAAATTCCATTAACTTTAGCTTCGAGAAAAGAATTATTTGGAATGACATTCAAAGCTTGAAGAGGATGTAATACATAAAAATGCATGAAAACCAGCCCATTTATCCTTTCATTTATAGGTTGAAAGTATATTATCCTATTATTATTAGACTTTTCTTTCCTAAAATTTATGTGCTTTAAAAGAAAGTTGGAGCATGAGAAGAGAAATGCTTGAATGAAGACAAAGACCCATGGGAATCTCATGTCAAGGCAAAAAGAATGTTTCCTTTCAACCACACACACAAACCCTCTGGCCTGACATGTCAATTTGAGACAAAATAATTGTGTGAGAGTGAATTCAGTTCTGATTGGCCAGGTGGTTCACTCTGCCACTTGCTTATTGAAGTATACCTCTGCAGTCAGCAGATGGATTGTGCCTTGTCAGCTTTACTTATTACAAAGTAGCTACATGATTTGATTTCTGTGATCAGCTTTGCCCAGATTTGAGTATTTAATTTTTATTTGAATTGTAGTGAAATTTCCACATGTCTTTCCACTCCTGCAGTCCTCATGACTCGGTAGCCTGGTGTGATTTCATCTGCTCTACCAGCAAGGCAACTTGTTCCTGAAGACGCTGCACAGGCAGGACAGCGCTCCTTCCCTCTTCTCGCGTCTTAGTGTGGAGCTGCCAGTGTTTCTATAAATAAGTTCGGATGCAGCAAAGCTAGTATTGATTGTGGTTGCTTGTTTTGGCAGCACATACCCGACCTCCACCTTTTTCCTGTCAGACATTGTCACTACAAAGATCTGATCAGTTTAGATCAATGCCAGCTGAAACTGGATTGTTTTGGTTTATTACACAATGAGACCCACAAGGATGCTTTTAAGATATTATTGTCTGATTGTCTGCAACAGTCTTTTTTATTTATTTTTAAAGCATAAAAACTTATGAGAAATGAAAAGAAGTGCAACTCTTAAGCAACTTGGACGGTTGTCAATCTCGGCCGAGTTCATGTCAGGACTTCAGCATTAGATAGAGGACGTTTCATGTCCCTTTCAGCTATCAGCGCTCCCTTTGCTTCACATAAATATTGTATCCTCACCTCTTGAGTTAGTTACATTGGAGGAAAGTTTGCTCATATCTGCAGCGCTCAACGTATCAGAAGAAAGTTTCTAAAAGTTAGAAGAATAAAGAACAGAGGAAGCACGGTAATGAACAGATTGGTTCAGCTGGTGTCACAACAAACATCCCCAGAGATACCAGCACTGCTCTGTATGTGATGCCCAGATTTTTTTTTATGATCCACCCAGAACAACCCTGGAGGGTGTTGCAGGGACTGATCCAGAGGTTCAGTCAATTCAGCAAATTAAATCCAAGCGGAAGCTGTAGGGCTGTGAACTTTTCAACTGCTTTTCTTTGTTTTGATTGAGTGCATACGCATCTTATAGAACAGTTCATATTTGCATTCACAGGAACATCCATAGTAGCCTGCAGACTTTAATCCAGCTGTCCGCATGTTAAGAATGAGGACTCCAGTGAGAACAAGGAGCACAGAAAAAAGAAAAGACAACGCAGAGCGTTTCTGTAGCTCATTGACATTCAGGGCATTTGTGTCTGCATCAAAGCGGAACTTAGACCAAATCTCCTCTCCACTCTCACTGTAAGCTTGTTAACCTTTGAGGCTCTGCTTAAAGCCCTGGCATGAAATTACATAGCAAACTGGGATTGTCTGTTGTTTACAATCTTGTTCTGTTTACGATTGAATTTCCCAGACAGTGGATCTCTGAAATATCATGACTGTCTATTTATTTTTAACTGTAGCATTTTGTCATTTTTTGTCATTGGACCATACTGAGCAGCATCCATTTTCAAAAACTGTAGTACATTACAGAATAGATAGAAAAGTAAAAAAATGAGTATATATATCTTGTTTCCCAGGATGTTTTTAATTAAAATGCAAAAACTGTGTGTGAAACTACTTCCAAAAGAATTATCAGGGTAAGTAGCAGCCATTAATCATATATACTTGATTAATTGATTATCATCAATGATAGTGCCTCTATTAAAGCATAAGTTTTGGCAGTTTGCTGGTCTGGAGCATAGATGTGTGTTAACACAATGCCAAGGAGGTAAGACATCCACAGTGATGCCCCAAGAAGTGTTCATTGCTGTCCATGAATCTCAGAAGGGTTTTAAAACCTTTTCCAAACAATGTGGGTTTAATCATTTTACAGAGACTTATTCACATTGCTAACCCTCCCAGGTGTGGATGTCACAACATGCTCACCCCAAAGTCAGATCGCAACTGAGGAAAACCCCCAAAACTGCATCTTACACTGTACAGGCCTCATTCAACATGTTAAATGTTAAAGTTCACGATGGCACAGGTAGAAAAAAGGTTGAACAATACTTGTTAGGAAGAGTTACCTGGAGAATTCCTTTTCTCTCTGAAAAAACATTACATCACAGCTTAGGTTTACAAAGTTGCCTGAACATAAACCATAAGACTTCTGGAAGAATGCTCTGAGTTGATTGATCATAATAAACACACCCACGTTTCACGTGTCAAGTGTGAGGCTGTATATTCAAGCACTGATGCCTGAGCAAAATTAGGTCATGCAACAGAATGATGATTGCAAGTGTTCCAGCAAATTTACTACAGAATGACTTGAAAAAGAAAATAATCAATATGTTGCAGTGACCCAAAGTCCAGACCGACCTCGGCCTGATTGAAATGCTGGTAGGACTTTAAAAGAGCTGTGGATAAATGAATGTTGCAGACCTCAATCAACTGAAGCAACTTTATAAAGCAGTGTGGGTCAAAATTCCTCCATGATGATGTGATAGGCTGACGATGTCGTGCAGAAAATGATTATTTCAAGATGGTGGTCGAGGTTGGCTTCACATGCAACCGAATCATGTGGTGGAACTTTTTTTTTCATGCATTTCTCTTGAAGTTTGGCAGAGTTTTTGTTATATAGATACGGTCTAAAATGTCACGTGTTGTTCAGATGAACTGGTCGGGAACAGATCATTTTAAATGTCCTGATACAGAAAGCAGAGTTAGATTATTGGATTCTTCTTCACATGACTGTTACTTAATACATCATCTCTTGCTTCCTTCCCAATGCTGAATATGAAAAAAGGGAAAAGTATAATCCAGCCTGTGTAATTTCCCCTCCTTTTTAAGCCCGCTGCTAAAAAGGAGCAGCTGGAACAAGAGTGTTGGACAGATGGAACTTTCCACCTCGATTATTTTCCCCCACTAAAAATAGCCTTTCAAAAAATTAAAGGACCTCTGGGACTGCTCGCAAAGTGCATGCGCGTGTATGTGTGTGCGCGTATGTTTGAGCGACAGAGGCGCAGAGAACTTCAGACGATGTGGTCCCTCGGATGATGGCAGCAGCAGCCGCCATCCCGGGAGTGTAAATGAATAAATGATGGGCAGATATTTGGAGGAGAGAGAGAGAAAGCGCAGCATTTTCTCGGTCCCCAGGTCTCTTAAGCACACATCGAACTCGGCCCCACAGAGTTCACGGGCTGCTCTGCTGCACGGCATTCGGCCAAGCATCTGGGGCAAACATCTGACGTGGTCAGCTCATGGAGGTTTGAGGCTTTGAGGTTTTTGGGGTTGGTTGTACCTTTAATCAGAGTGGTGAATGTGGAAAACATGAGTGATTTATGTGCATGTAGGGAGCAGGCTGATGCAGAACCGTTGTCAGCTGTGTTTTTTTTTTTTTTCAAACTGCACTTGGGTTGGATGATGAGACGGGGTGCTGCCACTTACCAAAGCAGGGACTCATCTGGAGGCAGTCAGTGCACTTGTCAGGCATGCTTTAGACTGAGGTTTTTAGCCTAAATTGTGGCAAAGACTTTCCTCCCTACTGCACATTCAATCATTTCAGATAAGAATCAGACAAGAAGTTGACTCAAGTAACTTTTATTATATGACATGTAGGAAATTAAAGACACTTCGTTAAAGCTACAAGGAAAATAGGTGCTGCTGTGCTATGAGCAGATTTACGTATCTCAGTTTGCTCGAGCCACATAATTATTGCTTTAAGCAGCAAGATAATTTCCTCTGTGGATTAAGTGTGATAATAGCACCATTGTGAGAGCTAATGCTAGTTAACAATCAGCAAAAGGCATCCCCACGGATGGAAGTCAATCAGTCTTGAAATGGTGCTTTTTGTGTGGTTACAGGCGAGGAACAGATGATGCCCTTCGAACAAAATCCACGTGTTTAAACATACATAATACGATCTTTGTGTGTAACAAACTGTAACAGATTGTAGATTTTGAATGAGAGTAATTTTGAGCTTGATTTTCATTTTTGAGTGTGCATGTGTTTGTGTGTGTATGTGTGTAGTGAGCCCTGGGTTTATACATATTTAAAGTAGATGGCTTCCTCACGTCATGGCGCCCTGAAGATTCTAGCCTTGAAATGAGTAGTTTTGCTTTTCTGGCTCCAGAGGCGTGACAGGGGCCTTTGCCGTCAGCACTTGCATATCATATCATTGATTCAGGAGATGTTTTTGCATGAAGCAGAACAACAATAACTTTTGCAAAACCTTGTTTTGAACAAGTACCAGATGGCCATCTTTTCTCGTGTGGCACATTGAACCAGTACGAATAGAAAAACACTCCTTTTCAGTAGTTAAATGGTCAGTGATGGTTCCAGCAGCTCTGCACAAATAGGAAAAAAAAGTGTGAAAAAAGTTTCTAATCCAATAAATTTGTGGAATGTCGTGCCTTTGAGTTAGCATGCTGAATTGCAGGCACACTGACTTTGAGTGAACAGTGTAAGCATTGTTTTACAGCAGTGTCAGTATAAAAAAATAAATATTAACATGTTTCATAAGGGTAATCTATGCAAAAGCATGCACAACCAAATAGCTGCAGTTGGGTTAAGGTCTTTTCTTACCTTATTCATCCTTGAAAAAACCTGACAAAAATAGTGCTGTTCTGTTTTTTCTTCAGTGCAACAGCTCAAACTTTCATATCCGTAACAATCCATGTTAATTGACTTATCATTCACAAAAGCCCTCCCACACCACTCACTTCCTTGTGCGGATTATTTATTGCGGCTCTCCGTCAGTGACTGCCAGAGGGTCGTTAAGTTGTTCTCTGGTGTTACCGAGAATAGATGCTGTGTTTATCATTGGAAGCCTTTATGAGCTCCGATCAATGGGGAAGGAAATGCTCCTGTGCACACATTATTCCCACAGGTATGTGCTCACAGTGAGGGTGTTTGTACTGGGGGCTTTCACTCTCTTATTCCCCTGGCAAATAAATTACAGTCCATCCCAAAGGATCAAGGTTTCCCCTAGACCACAATGACCTCATCAGTTTGATCCACCAATCCCAAATCTCCAGGTCACAGACAGTCAGATTGTCTTGTAGGTTCATTAGGCAGAGCTCACTTTCATCTGTTCAGCTGCTCTTTTTTATTTATTTTCTGGATGAATTGAATTTGGAAATAGGTTATGTGCTGTGGTATGATGTACCTAATATAAATAGCGTGAGGGGGGGGGAGCATTTTATACAAGCTCTACTGTCGACAGCTAAATTGTCCAAAGAATTGATATAGCAATGGCTAATCAACCTTCAACTTTTTATGACCCCCCACTGAGTTTGAATTATATAATATAATGATGCAATCAAAAAAAAGAAAGAGGAAAAGTTGCTTACAAAAACATATCAGCAATGCCAGTAGAGTTGTAACATTATAGCACTCAGTTGTATCTGAAGCATAGTAATGTGTTTCAGTCAAACATCAAACTAACACAGGCTTAGATTGGACAATGATACTCTAATTGTAAACTAAAAATGGGGCAATTTCATAGAAGAATCTAAGAAATTTTTAATAAAAAGGATATAGAAAGTTGTAAATGAAGAAGATTGGTTATAAATGGAAGTTCAAAGCATCAGTTTGCTATAAAAAGCTAAGCTAACTGGACAGGAGATGAGTGAATCATCACAGTCTTCTAACAGTAACTTAAAGTGGATTGAGCAAACCATATCCTTTGAATTTTGACACCACTTCACTATAGTTTAAGACATATTTACATTGGCTCCATGTTTTCCTCAACTAAACAATGTTGTGTTAACAATGTGCAGCCATTGCCTTAGTACTGTACTCATTGACAGTTGCCAAAGAAAAACAACTGACACTTCAGTTAACCACTGTAAAAATTCACAATTTGGCTCAAATTTCTCTAGGTTAGTGACGTTTAAGTTGTTTAAGATGACAAAATGTTTCTCCTGGACTGGTTTTGAGCAGCTGTTAGCTTCACAACTCCTCCCTGATTCTCAATACTGAGAGCGTTCTGACCCCTTTGACGGCTCATAAGTACAACCCAACATTTGTACAACAGAAAAAAAAAAATTAAGGAGATTAATTAAAAAACAGGAAAAAGTGATGATGCATCATCCATCTTTATCCACTGTCTTTCACTTTATCCACCTATTTTCACTAAGCTTTGGTTTGCTTATCTACCTGAGGTTAAGTTTTTGGTGACTCAGCTGCTAATTAGATATTTCCTATACATTTTCAGTGTCTGACTGAAATAAAGTAAGGCGTGCATAGTACTTTAAAAAGTCAAGCATTGTTTTAATCTGAAATTTTCTTTTCCAAGAATAGAAATGACCAAATAGAAGAATCTCTCCTCCTTTTGACACCCTTCAGACCCAATAGAATAGGATGAGATCAGGAAACACAAGGACAATGATGTGGCCATGGCCAACACATTTTTTTCAGCACTAATGATGAGAACAAAATAAAACGAAATACCACAGTGCTCCTTGGTTGGAAGCAGGGAGTCTATAGAGGAGTCTATAGGGTGCTTTTAGGACAAAGCTTCATGAATACATCCTGCAGCAAGGACTATATATTGGTATTTTCAACAGTACAGTTGCCTTGCACCACTAATTTGAAATTGATTCTTAATTGATCCACACAACAACTAAATGACCTTGGAGCGTCTGATGAACCAAAGGATCTACTGGTGTCACTGAGCGGCACCAGTACAAATCCTGTGACCTGCCTTGAGTTCATGGTGGTCATTATCTTGACCAGAAAAGTGTGTATGCTCACATTACTCTGGAGATAATTTCATATTCCAGATTGATATAATTTTGTAAATTGCATGCCCTTGTATTCTATGGGTTGTTTTTGTTTAAAACTTCTGATGGTCAGATGTCCCACACATGAGGCTGTCACTAAAAACACAGTTTTTGGCTGCTCTGTAGCCATTTTTTTTGTCAAAGAAAATGTCCTTTTTTATGTTTTTATCCCCCTGAAAACAGGATGCAAATGAGAAATTGCAACATTTTTCAGGATGAATAAATCCTGCAATTTGGAAGCACTTTGGTCTGGGCGAAGATGAACTAAATTTGAAACCCTGTGCCTGTTGCCCAGACACTCAGAGATGTTAGCTACTAATGAAGTGAAAATGCTGAATACTGCAAAGAGAAAGAGAACAGAGGGGAACAAAGTGAAAAAGAGACAGATTCTCTTGCATTAAATATGCTTAGGGCTTTTCACTGCCATTGGTAATTCATAAAGTGGCTGTTTGAGGAAAACATGGCTGTTTCAGTTCTTCTCTAGTGCTGTGCTTTTACTCTTTGTATCAACATTAACTCGGCAACCTGTGTAATTAAGAAAGATGCTTCTAAAGGCAGCAGGGGGCTGATAAGAACATTTTGGTTTTTATCTGATTATTTAATTTATTCCTAAGATCTGGGAACATGCTGTGTTACTAACCACAAAGACTGAATTGAATTATATTGTATTAAATTAAATTGAATTGAATTGAATTAAATTGAATTGAATTAATTTAGGTTGTTTAGATTAATTCAATCCAGCGCAATCCAATTCAGTTCAATTTAGTTAAACTCAATTCAATTCATCCATCCAAGAGGTAAGGTACACTCTAGACTGGTCGCCATTTCATCACAGTTCAATTCAGTTCAGTTCAGCTTAATTGAATTGAATTGAATTGAAATTAATTTAAAGGAATATCATGTAACTTTTGGCCACTAGGGGGCGCTAAACCTGTAACTTCCCACGGGCCACACGACACTGTCGCAAAATTAAACAGTCTCCATCCATGTTTTGAGTTTGCAGACCACTTTGACCAGCTGATAGCAAAGTAATGTGGATTCAGGAATTTTTCAAAAGAATTCTCCACCATTGAAGGATAGGGCCCTGGTTATGTATGTGACTGAGTGCTTCGAGTTATACATGTATCCATTTAATCTCCCGGTTGTTATGAAAACATCAGCATTAGCCCGTAGCTTATGGGACATTACAGCGTAGGAAAACCATAAAACTAAACGAAGCCAGTTACTAATCGTTCTGTTACTTTGATATTTACATGAATTATAGAAAATGCATGAATACCTGCAATGTTTAGGGAGTCACGTTAGCTTTGGTCAACTAGCCGCATTTAGGCACAACTGTATACTGCAATATTCTGCAGCTCATCAGACACTTACTGCCATTGTTTTAAATAAACACTGGCTGACAGATGTGGAAAAGTTCATCACATTTTGGTACGTTTGCACAACAGGCAAAGAGTTACCTTACCAGTCTAATAATATTGAGGCAAACAGAGAGTGGGTTTTGCATCCACACTGCTCTTTCATCAGACTCCAACAAGC
>JBBBVU010000009.1:3645700-3670066 GCA_037177055.1 Atherinosoma microstoma
AGGGTCTATTTCCATTTTTGGCCTGAAATCTGGAAAAAGGTGTGCATAGGCTGTCGCCTTTAAAAAAAATGAGGCATTGAAGCGGACTCATTAATAAAATATTTGAGCTGATTTAGCATTTGTTAATCACTTCCCAAGATATTTTAACAGTCAATAGCTGGGGGACGTTCCCTAAAATAATACCTGTGCTTGGAGAACCACCAGGTGGCCTTTGCCATTACCATCATTAGCCCTCTTATCCTCTAACGCAGTCTCCTTACATCAGAGCTGTGCCTCTCACTGTGGTCAGGCTATTGATCAGGCTGACAGTCTTAATTCTGTGATATACAGGCATACAGTTAGAGGTCAGCCCTGTGGCCTGAGCTCTCACATCTCACTGGGACCAATTTATAGGCCCAAGTAGCCGGAGGTCTTAGTAGCTCGACCCCCTGCGTTCTTGCACACCCAAGTTGTTGTAAAATTGATTCTGCAAGGTTTCCATCTTTGCTGCAGGTACACGTGTGTGCATGAGTGTCTGTGTTGATGTGCGGGAGTTTTATATGCATGCTTCTTCATGCATGTGTATATGCTGTTCTGAAGTGCTTGTGCAAGCATCTTTTAGAGGCTCTGACTTGCATCTGTGAGCAATTGCGTGCTGCTCACACACACTCATTATGTATAGATGGGTAGTCGAATCACACCTGAAAAGACTGTGTGAATGAGCATATTCTTGACAGATGCGCTTGCACAGAAAATGACTCCAGTGTGGCAAAGGTTTCATGTATTATGAAGATTGTAAGATACTGTCTGAGGTCTGAGCCCAGGCGGAGGTGAACTGTAGGTTTGAAGTGAGCATATAGGAGCCAAAACTGTCTAGGAAGAAGCAAGATCAAAGGTAGGTCCACTTAGAGATGAATATTTGATCTTAAACTGGATGACTCAGTTGAAATCCACAACTATTTGCTAGATATTAACAAAGCAAGTAGGGAAATAAGAAGGGAGAAATATAGATATATTATTCCACTTCTTCCCAGTCACTATATTTGCTCATAATTTAAGGACGTATAAGAACACGCATCCTATATTTAGGTCATCAGAGACAGCCAAAAAATTTCCATTGTGATTCGGATTGTTTCAGGGAACAATCACATCTGTTCTGCTGACTTTGATTACTTTATTTCAGTCAAAGAGCATTGGTTTCTGGCATGGAAGGCAGATTGAGAAAGAATGCAAAAATAATCTGGCTACTCCCACTTCTGACTGACTGTCACGATAAAAGCATATGTGTATCCACAAACTTGGCTTCAATAGTCTCGTGCTCTTATTTATTTGTGCCAGCCTGGGCCACTGCGATGGCTTCTATTTCCTTCACACTTTTGCCAATTAAAACATGACTTGTGATAAAAGGACAACATTCTGCTTGGTAAGACGTAGAGTGAAGAGTGAGGGTGTGTGATGTGTAGGATTAAAACAAGTGCTCATTTTATGTCTTTATTATCTTGGCCTGTTGATGTGTGCTTGTTGGCTTGTGGGTTATCTTTGCTCTACAGTGCCTCTGTGTGCACAGGAATGATTCATGCATATTCTCAGTTCTCGGTTCACCCGGTGGGTTAATTGACCTCTGGAGACGTTTCTCTGCTAAGTTATAATGAATGTTTGGATTAAATGATTATCCTGCATTCGCCTTAGATGTGAGATTTGCAGGGGGCTTTGTTGTTGGAATGGTTCATTAATTTTTGAAATGAAACATTTGAAGGCACTACCCCTCCAATTTTTTTGACGTTTCTCTGATGCCAGTCTGAAGAACAAGGTGAAATTTAGGCCAACCAGTATTACAATAGTGTAAACACTGTTATCAAATTATTGTACTACAAGAAAAACTAAAAGTTATTTTGACAGACCACATACTCAATAATCACCCCCTTAAAAAAAAGAAGAAAAACAAAAATGATATCCAGTGTTTTAGAACAGAAAGCTTCATTTGTTTTATTCACATGAAGATAAATTTTATATGAGCAAATATTAAAAGATCTGATCATCAATGATTAATAGTCCTTATGGCGTAATGTAGGTTAGGGCCCGGGAGGCCTGCAAGGTGGAACATAAAACAAACAAATCATTGTCCATAAAGAAAAAACATCTTTAACACCCTTTCTTCTGCAGGCCCGCATTGTAATAACCTGCATTTCCAATAACAAAGACAGCTGAGGGTGAAAAATGATCATTGTGGCAAAACCATGAGGGAGCTTACATTACTGTGTTTAAATATTGTCTGCGGTGCTCTCAAGGACTTTAAGTGGGTTTGTTTGATGCTAAAAAAGCATCTGCATGAACAGGCAGACATGCTAACTCGGAGGCTTTTACACCTTCACAACCAGAAAAAGAAAAACTAATGAAGTCTTTCTGAAACAAACAACTTGATTAAGACCCAGGAGGGGTGAGAATCAGGTGTGAACACCGTGGGTCGTGAAATTATGTGTGAATGGATGCCAGGGATGTGTTTTTTTTAAAAAGCACTTAAAAAGCAACTCCGACTCCTGTGGGAATCGATTTTTTGGGAATGTGGTGTCCAATGTTGCTCCTCGCTACCTGGTGATCAACTCCTGGCGATGCACACAAGCAGGAGATATGAGCGTGGGTTTGCCTGTGGGACGCACATGTCTCTGCTTTGCTTGAAGCTACATTTCTTCAGTGTCCACTGAGCAGTTTTCTTCCTTTCCTTGTCCTCATCGCCAAGAAAGCAGCTGCTTGTGCTGCGCTTTTGCACCAAAAATAGACCCTTTTCTGACTGATTCAGTTGCATAAAACACCTCAGATTATCAGACTCATTTTTGCCTTTGGGCCAGCACAGCCCCATATACTTTGATTAACTTTGCTTATGAGCAATAATGCCTTTCCTCTTCTCAGCTTTTGTTTTTGCTGCAGTGAATCATCAAGATGCAGGCAAAGCAAACGGATCCCAGAGTTATTTGTTTTATTGGTGATGCTCGGCTCCTAGAGATAAAATAAACAGAAAAGTAAATTTTTGTCATCAAGCTGCAGAAAAAAAGGTGAAACTGGCATTTGTATCACAATAAGAACTTTTGTGCTCATACGTATGTGTAAAATCTTCTCCACTTTTAACCTACTTGTTATCCACTTCATTCCTGTTATTGAACTTTTTGTGCAGTTCTTCAGCCTTTAATTGCACGAGCAATGTGAGTGTGTGAAAGCTCATGCAGAAATATGAAACAGTCCAGTGCAAACTACTCGGTGGTACTGATTGAGTGTTAATGGTGTTAGAGGTTTTCAGATCCCACACTTAAAAGCTCATATAGAAATGTGAAAGACCTCCATCGGGAATAATTATTTCAAACAGTAGCAGCATCGTGTAATTAAAGTAACAAAATAAATGGACTGGCGTGGTCCCTCTGGATGATACGTTATTATACCTGACACCAGTAGATTATTGATAGTGAAGATTTACTGTAAAAGCAGCATGTTAATGTTGCCTTTATTTTCAGTTTACAGGGGCAGCAAATAAATCTGAAGGGTTGCTGAATGATTAATAAGAGAGGAAAAAAGAAAAAGACATGTTCTGACACCCAAATCTATTTTCAGTTTTTGAACTTTTTCTTCTGATCTTTGATATTTGATGACTTACAATCATTTCAACGTTTATGGAAATGAAACCATGTCTGAAGTTTAATTGGCAAAGTCACTTTTTTGATGTGGCTGTTAGTAACTCAAAGATGTCTGACTCTGACTACACGGTGTGCAACGAAAGATATCAAACATTATAAAAGCCAAGTATGTCTCGCTGTTACCCATGGCTGGAAAACTTAATGTTGCCCACATTTAACTTGACTGGCTATAGGACAGGCTTTGGGACTTAGTAGACCTGATTTCTTAGGTGACATAAATAAGATGTAGGTGGGAGCAGTTGTATAGATTAGTTCCTCCTCCCCACAGGTTGAGTGAGAGGCTTCCCACAAATGTCCTAAAGGTCACTGATTTCTTGTTTAGCTTTCTTATCAACTTTGTAAACCCTTTCTCTTTAAAGTAAATACTGATCTCTAAACAAAGTCTGAGGCCTTTATTTATTTTGACTGATTAAAGGCAGTAACATGGGCACATTCACACTAGGATAGTCCACCAGACTCGGTACGATTGGGCACTCGGTTCAATCGAGGGTTGCGACATTCTTACATGACATACATTCACACTACACTTAGTCAAACGAACCGGACCTTTTTAATAAAGTATTCCACTCTTCGCCAGAAGCAGAGCTGCAACCAAACTTAATGAAAGAGAAGATGAGAAACACAATGAAGAAGAAAGATTGCTCATCTATTGGTCAATGCAGAACAACTTCTGTTTCCACCACATGAGAGCAAAACATAGAGCTGCATCAGATCCTAGCAGTCTTCGTTGACCACATTTCTATCAGAACTTTTACCTCTATCTTTCACGTCTGACCATGAGCCATTTCTCCTGTCCAGAGCCACCTATCATGTTAATATGTTTTGGTTGTGTTTACCCACAATGCCCCATATTGAACCTACATTGCCCTTTGTGTTGTAGTCCAGTTCCTATGCTAGGATCGGTTGAAGCGAAACGCAAGGCTTCATTTCCTGTTTTGAATCATAACTCAAGGTTGTGTAGAAATACAGAACTCAGCTGCCCTTCGCTGATAAGTATACTTTGTTTTTTTTTAAGTGACAGGAAGTTCATTTCTATAATCTGAAATAGCTTTTATGTGTGCTGATGAGAAAAAAATGGGCAAAAAAATGTAGCCAAAAAGACCAAAATATTCAATATTCTAAAGTATTCCAGAGTCTGTTGATAATTCATTTTCGTAGTGTTCATCACTGCAGCCACATAGGAAGTTATTTTGTTGTTCATGTAAAAACAGTGATCAAAGAAACTTTAAAAAGCAAGGTCAGCCATTTTTGAAACTATTTTTATTGACCTGCAATCCGCCTCGTCTATTCTCTCTGAGCTTTCTTCCTTAATTCCTGACTTCTTAACTGTCTTTTAATTCTGTGCATTACTCCATTGACTTCAATGAAAGCTTCTCAGTCATGCAAATGAGCATTGGCTAATGTGGTTTAACAGAGGCAGCAAACACATCAGATCAACACAAACAGTGATGTCAGCTGGAGAAAAGGAAAAGTGAACAAGAGAGAATTGCAGAAAGGTTTGTGATATGTGGCCATCAAAGTGGGTTTTTTTTCCTTTTAAATGATGGTGAAAGGGGTAGCAGGGACCACAGCTGGGGGTGGCAAGGTTTCCATGGAAACTGACATTCCCTTGAAGGTGCTTGGCAGCCATTGCCAATTGTTGAGCTTGGGTAATGGTTTGAAATTCTCAGAAAAGTGCCTCAGAGTTTGAAATTAAACCCAGTCTGCTTGAGTTGGACTCAGGCAGCGACTAATCACAGAATTCAAGAGTGCTTTATGGCATTCTGACAGGGGAATCACTTTACAGCCCGTTGCTTACGTCATCCAGTTTTTTTTTCTATTCTTTTGTTTAGTCTAAAAACACACTTCTTGCAATGATGGATGCTGATGTGTCAGTCCTGCACTGCTGTCACATCCTGGCTGTTATGCAAAACATGCATCATTTCTCTACAGATGCAGAAATATTTTCAAAAACAGGAAAATCACTGGTTGTCCTTTGATAAACTATACAGCTCTTGCTGCCTCAGGAAGGCACAAGATATAATCAGAGAGCCCTCCCACCCTGGACATCACCTGTTTAAACTTCTGCCATCGGGCAGACGTTACAGAGCACTGAAAAGAAAAACAGACTCAGGAACAGTTTCTATGCAAATGAGATTTATGGACTAAACTCAGGTCAAGCACATAGTTCTAATGTTTAAATGCGTCTTATTAAATGAGATGTTTTACATGCAATTTTTATTTCAATTTTATTATTTACTGATGCACTTTAAGGACTGCACTTTCAAATTTGTTGCTCTCATACAATGATAATAAAGACCTTCTGATTCTGATTATGCAAACTGTATGTGAATAGCATCTGCATGTGCAACCCCCCCCCCCCTCCCCCCCCCCAGTTGTTCTGCACTTTCCCGTGAGCCTCTGCTCCATCTTAACAAGAATGGTCAGGCACAGCCGCTTAACAGCCGACGAAATGATTGTGCCTCTGCGCCTGCCTGTGCAGAACACTTTGGCCACGCTTGGCAGGTAGTGTGAAGACATGCTGCTGATGGTCATGTGAGCGACATCAGCTGAAAAGGATCAGCCAGGCAAAGTGTCAGAGCCTCGCACCTCCGCTTTCACTGCCAGCTCAAGCAGAAAATACAGGAGATTGTTACTGCGCTTCCTTTTCCCTCTCTTTTCCTTTGCTTAATCTTGTCACACATGAAGGGAGTGCAAATAGAGTTCTCTATTGAGCAACTGCATGACTAGATGTTTGCAAGATTGTCACATTTGCATGGAGCGTGAAACAGAAAAACCAAGATTTTACTCTTTCAAATAAAGAATTATTTATTGTTTACAGAGCTAGTCAGTTTAGCCCTGTGGGTTGCTATTTAAGCCATAAACCTGCACTTGAAAAGCATAGACGTTAGAGATTTGTGTGTATGTGTGTCAGTAGCAAATAAATGGACTTATTTGTATGCCACAGAACCTCTTGTTGTTTCCCTGGATTCTGCAGCCTGGGTGGTCAGTCTCTGTTCAGCCTGAGAATCAAAGGTTTCAACTGAAAATAGACTGTAACTGTCTGTGTCTCCTCTTTTCAAAAAAATAGTCAATGGAGCCACAGTGTTGGACAAATGAAGCAGTGTTTTGTATGAAAAGAAGAGAGGCTGAATTTTTAAAAAGAGAAAGTATCAAAATGTATTTTATTCATTGGTCTCACTATAAAAAAAAATCCCGAGAAAGTGGTGCTATTTTTAAGGTAGCAAGGAGAAATGCCCTGCTATATGGATTTTTTTTCCCCAAAAGATGCGTGTCAAAGTGTTTTCATGCCAGTAAAAAGCTGTTCTTACTGATTATAACCTGCAAACATTTTCAGTAAAGGTGAGAACTCTCAAACACTTACTGTCACTTATTAAGATCTCACAGATGAGTCTGGCGCTGGATCTTTCCACCAAGCAGATCCATTTATCAGAGCGTAGTTTGGGCATATATAAACCAACCAGACGAACGGTTCAGCAGTTTTCTTCCTGCACAGCAGCATCACGTAATTGAGGGCACAGTGAATTTGGGAATTGCAGGGAAAATGTTGGCTCTGTCGGAAGGCCCAATTTGGCACTGGTAACGCCTCCCAGTGCCAAATTCATTTACATTCCCTTATTTAATATTTCTTTGTTTCCAAAAGAAGTCTCAAACATAACTTCAAAGTATTTTTTCCTTTTTTTTAAGCGAGCAAAAGAGCAAATAATTTTTCTTCGTATTTTTGACTTCTTCACATCTGTAAAAAACTTTTTTTTTGTGATACTCAGGTAGAACAAAGAGGTATAGTTTGTTGCTTCCACGTTGGTACGTTCAGGTCTCAGCGGAAGTCAGATGGGTTTATTGCTGCCAACAGCGTCGACGGCAGCAGCAAAGTTAATATTGGCAGCTTGTCACATTCAAGTCAATGCAGTCGCATTCAGTTGCCATCTGTTTTTATTTAGCCTGCCAGACATTGAACAAAAAGAAGAAATGTTAGTTTGGGCACACGTGCGGCTGAAAAGCAAGTTATGGTGATGGAAAAATGCCAGATTCATTATCGTTTTTGCATAAATGCTTAGAAGATAAGCTGATGCTGCAGAAATGAAACTGTGGTTTGCAATTCTACTGCTGGTGGATGTAGGTGCGCATGCAGGCTTGCAGGGGGAAGTTCTTTGTAACGTGTGTGTTGCAGCAGCACACACGTGACATACGTTTAGCACATGTGGTTGATTACTTTTTCTCTTTTGGTGGACATGCAACCATGCACAATAATTACTTTATGCCTACTGCCAGGGAAGGATTTAATTAACCGTCCTCTGTCAGGCAGATAATTAGTCAATAACACATATGCGCACTCGCACACACGTTCACTCTCATATGCACATGTAGAATAAGTCAATATGTAACTCTAGTGCTGATGGTAGAATTATACTGACTTACATGCTGCTGCAGAGACATAATGTACAAGTCTTGAGTGACACGGCTCAATAGGCAATTACAGAGGAGTGTTGAGGAAAGCTGCAGATGGGAGGTGAGCGTGGTGTGGGTTCTGCCTCCCTGCAGACAAATGTGGATCATTTTTGTTTAAATTGCTTCATCAGTGTTGAAGTGTGCTCTGTGATGTGCTCAGTAACAACAATAATTATGTTTTTTTTCTCTGTTTTTTTGCAGGTTCAAGGTTTGATCTGCACACTGGGAAAGGTAAAAAAAAAAAGAAACAAAAAAAAAACCCTTTCTCAAAATCTCTTTCTTCTCTCTTTTTCTTTATTACACACCGGGAGGAAGTGGGATGATTAGCAGATACAAGTATACTGTATGTGTGTTTAAATGGATTTAACAGCAATGTTGGTGAGATTTGAAGATCATTACGTTGTTGTTTTTTTTTTTTTTGCCACACACTCACAAATATCCATTCGCACAGTTAAGAACAGTTGGGTGGGGGGGTCCTGAATCCCAGTGAACAGAAAATGTGGATTAGTGGCATCTTATGGGATCGGACATAATCACATAGCACCTTCTGACCGACTCCTGCAAACAGTTTATGCCATTTAGCTACCGTTTCGCCCAAATGAAATAACCAGAGTTGTTTATAAAGGTCCCATTCTGTAAGTGCATCTATGCATGAGGAACTAAACACTCAAGCCTCACGGAGCATCAGCATTTCATCTCACTGTTGGGTTGTTTATGACGACAATTATAGCTGTTTTACATCTTGCTGTCCCAGCAGTGTTTGATCATCATGATGATGGTGGACCTACAACTCTGCTAGGTCTATTTCTGGCAGATATAGTCTGTAACGGTTTATGTCTGCGGCCTTCTCTCTGTAGATCCCTGAGTATTTTAGTCCAAAATAATCCCCACCATCTGCTGTCTCCTCTACTACATTTTAACGCTTTGCATCTATCTGTCACCCTAGTTTATTTCCAATTTTATTTCCTTTTCTTGTAATTTTTTCCTTATGATCTTTCTCAGTTGCATTTTTTAATTATTATTTTTTATGATTATCTATTTATTTAAATTGTGATGCCCCTCTTCCTCTCTCATTCAGGGTTTAAATCTCTGTCGTGTCCCTACTCCTCACTCCACTCAATCCTAATCTCGCCGCTTCTTCTCTCGCATGGGTTTTAATTTTCTCTCTCAATTCCTCTTTCTTTCCATCCTCTTTTCCATGATCTCCTTCTCATGCTTCCTTTTAGTGTTCGCTGTTCATCTGTCTAAATCTCTGAATGTCTCTCTGCATACTCGTTAGCATTGCCTAATTTATCCTTTTTTTTTTCTTTTTGTTTATTCCTACACCAATGTCCTACCCAACCAGTCTCCATCAAATCCTAATCTGGGATGCCACGATCACACACCACAACCTCTTGTTTCAAATTAGAAAATCGTAAAAATCCTCTCTATTGAATAACAATTACAGGTTTTTATGGGTTATTTCAATAAGACGCCGCAAGGCGCCATGTGTAAATCCAGCTAGTTCCAGGATAATGATCAACTAAATGGTTTAAATTTGTCCTACCAAGGGATTACCCACTTACTCTGCTTCACAAGTCCTTATATTTGAATAGATTTACCAGTTTACAACAGTTAGACAGAGGTCTTGGTCATTGACATGAGTCATTTTATAATAAGTATATTTTCTCATCACATTTTGTAGTAAAGATAAAAACTACTACCCTGTTTATATACTTGCATGAGATGTGTATTGCACTATAGTCCAAACAAATGTTTTAATGCAACTCTCTTTAAGCAGGCAGGCAGATTAAGAACAACTTCTTATTTACAACTGCAACCTGACTAAAGGCAAAGATATGTCACTATAACTCCCACAGAGACAAAAAACAAACAACAAAAAGACCATTTTGTGTTTATTTTTAACAGATTTCATTGTACCATCCCACATCTTATTCAGTAAAATTAATTTCTTTACATTTTGAAATGTTGCCTAATGCTGAATGGTAGCTGCAGCTGACCAATAAGAGCAGATTCAACTTTTTGAGGAAGCAGGAAGCCACCCTAGATTTTATTTTTTACAGGCATTGTGGAGGAGCATAGAGGCAAACAACACTCAGGATTGTTAGCTCGGTGGATTTTAGATTTAGCCAAGACTTATTTTATTTATTTATTCATTTCAGTATCTGCAGGAGCATCTTTAGCTGTTTTTGCTCTGCTAAAGATGTAAGCTGCTTGAACATGCACAATGTTGTCATCATGATGCATTACGAGGGCTTGGGCTGTGTGAGAAAACAATGACGACATTCTCACCCTTCTAACTTTCTGTCATCCATGTGAATATAGCACACAAACTGCAGAGATCATTAACCTAGATGATGTTGTGTTTATTATTTCTGATAGACTAGAGCAGCAGTGTAGAAATGCTCTGATAGTGACTGTGAATTAACTCGTAATCTTGATGGACCACTTTTCAGTTATGATTTCAGACTTGTTTCACCCTTGTACAGCAAAACTGGAATATCTGAATAATAGCGCCTTAACTTGCAGTTTGGCTGTATAAAGAAACTTGAGCACAGAGAATAGGAGAGAAACAAAAAGATGCAAGTGGTTGACTCGAAGCAGAAAGCAAGTCTCCAGTTAGCTAAAACGACTACTTAGAATTTTACAGCAAACCTTGAACAACCATCTCGCGACAGCACCACACAGCCAGTTTATGGTCAGTTAAAGCATGTTCTTTTCCTTTTTTCCTTTTTGTAAATGACATTTCAAATGTTGGCACTCCTCAAACAGCTTTATATTGTGTCTTTTTTTAAGAAATAGATCTTAATATAACAGTGGAGCACTGGAAAATTTAAAAAAAAGGAAATTGTTCTGAGAGGAGAATAACACAAACAAGGCTGTTGTCTCCGAGCATCACTAAGTTGCTCATGAAAAAGGCACTTCTCACCTGCTCTGCTGCAGTTGGGAAATAGTACAAGAAATCCTTGATGTAAGTACGATTTTATCCCCCTTTTTTCCCCACTTCGCTCTACTCTCAGACTGATGCTCTGAGCGAGACTGAGCTGTTTGCCAAATTAAAAGAGCCGGTAACCTGACAACAACATTTCACTCAGTGCAGAAACACGTGTATTTGTGACACGGATGATCTCCATTGAGGTAAATTTAGTGTGCTATATGCAGCACAAGGTGGAAGGGTTTTATTCTCCTCGATAGATTTGGATGTTGCGTTTGCAACAACGGCAATAACAACAGTGACAACCAAAATACAGACAGGTGTGACATCAGCACTGATGACTTGGCTGTCAGCCATGTACATCACATCTTTGCGCCGGCACACAGCTGGATTAACAATGACTGAATGGATTAGTGGATAAATGTGTGTGCATGTGTGTGTTTGTGCGTCGTGAAAATGATCGAGTCATGCAGACTGAATGATAAAACATAGTGGTGACTCCTGTGTCAAGTGGGTATTTGACAAAGCCGGATACCTTAAACAGATACTGATAATACCTCCAGATCATCATACTTTGGCTCTAATGCTAATGACAAAACCATGCACTTGTGAACATGTGAGCTCCCACACTCACACACATTAACACTGAGAAAATAATACCATCATTTGACCTAAATCCATTAGCACATAGGAGACCCAACCTCCTGCTCCTCTCCCTTCAGTTTTATCATCTTCCGCTTCCTCTTTTTTATTCTTTCCCAGACCTCCGGTCTCTAGTCAGGAAGGTTTTCTGTGAAAGCTCATCTGAATTGACACTGATATAGAGAGAAATGAAGCATATGTTGTTGCTGTTCACAACACTGCGGGCCCTTGAGTTTAGCTTTCTAAACAGTAGCCAATCCGATATCCTCTCCTAACATCACTCAGATTGCGAGTTTGCTCAGTTACTGTTTTACATCTTACAAGGGTACTTAATAGGTGAAAGGGATGCCGTCCTTAAATCTTGCTCAGTTCTTTAAAGCATAACAAAGACTGTGACTGTGTTTGATGTGAGGCAGCAATTTGATTGCCAGCTGGGACGTTTATGCGCAAACTGCATGTCTCTCTTCTGCTGTAAATTGCTTTGGATTGCTGTTAATAGCTACTTTAGCCATTTCCCTCTGAGACCAGAATTAACATTTGCCATGATGTCATCCTTCTCTCACTCTTTTAACCACATTGCTGTAATATGCTTCATGGATTACTGCAGTTTAACGTTGTGTAGGGCTCTAAGAATGTCTGTAATGAATATAAGGTCTGCCTGACTGCTGAAAATGGTCTTAATTGAAACACTGAAAAGACTCTAGCTAATCAGCTTAGAGATGTAGTCCAAAGTTGACAGATAATAAAGAGGATCTTATGGCTGAGGAGTCTATTACCACCCCTGTAATGAGAGTTCATATAATATCATCTGGAAACAATGGTGGGATCGAGGAGTTTGGAGAGAGAAAGAGAGAGAGAGGGGGGGAGGATTGGAGAAGTAGAGGATGGCAGAAAGATGAAGAACTGACTATTTCAAAATAGGGTTAAAAAAAGAAGAGGCATACTTTCAAAGGAGGCTGAGTACTGAAAATGCAATGGTGCAGATAAATGGAAGGTAAGACGGTGAACTGATGCAGAATCTATTGGATTTGTTTGAGCTAAATCACAGACTGATGTAAAAGCAAGTAAGATCAAAACTTTAAGCAGCTAGAATTTGTCTCTTTAATACATCTTTCTAAAAAAAGAAGAGACTCCTCGACTACTCATGATCACTGCTGCAGCTCATCTTTGCAGAGCTTCCAGCTCATTTCTTAGCTGCCACATCCCAAACTTTACCTTTTGATCAGAAATGAAGGTATTTCTCTTTCCTGAGACCAAATGACAGCTAAAATATTGTAAACACTGGATTTATCATGTTAAAAAGTGAAGTTCCACAAACATGAAGTAAATTGTTCAGAAGCAGTAAAGTCAGTCTAAAGGCTTATTTATGCTCCCTTTACATACGTAAAATGTGTCTGTGTCAAACATCTCTGCCCTTATATTTCCATGTGTCCTTTATGTTGGCATGACTGTTAAGAAATACATCCACCAGAGGGAAGCGCAGAGTTCAGAGTTCACTTCCGACATCAGTTTCAGACAATAACAAACATGGCGACAGTGGAGGAGATCATGATAATGTACGTTCTCAGAAAGAGACATAAAAAAACGGCAGCACAGTGGACAGTGGTGGTCTGTGGAGTCATGAGATACATCACGGCTTTTTCTTTGTTCCTTTCACTGGTTGTACCTGAGTTATACTGCTAAACACTGGCCCCACGGTTTTTCGGTAGCACCGCTCCATTTGCTCCACCGGGTGATGCATCCACTAGTGTCCTGGAAGCTGACCAAATTACTCAGATAAATGATGCAAGTGATGGACGGAAGGCTCCATATTTGGTGGGGAGCATGAATGGGCCTTGAAAAATATCCCTTCCTGTTCTCAGTGGATGGAGCCATGGCATTTTGTGCATTTTGTTTAAGTCTTTGATTGGGTAAGTTTAGGCATTCACACCACCCTTTTTGATTTGAATCTTAGTCCGTTTGCTCGGAAAGTCCGCTTTGTTTGGGATATTGTGAATGCACAAACAAAGTGGACTCGGTCCGCCTACAAACAGGGGTCTTGGTTTGCCTCAAATGGCCCAAATACAAGGGAGCGGACTACAAAACAAAGAGCATTGTGGGTTCAGCTCACGACTTCGTGGGTAAACACAACCAAACATACGTGCTTTGGTCAGAAGAAATGGATCGCGGTCAGACGTTGAAGAATTCGGGAAATGTTTGGATAGAAACATGATCAACCATGAGGCCACTAGGGATCTGATGCAGCTCTATATTTAGCTGAATGAGTTTTCTTCTTTGTCGTGTGTCTTACCTTCTTCAATAATTCATGGTGCAGCGCCGCCTCTGGCGGAGATTGGAACACGTTATTCAAAAGGTCCGATTCGTTTGAGTTGTGCAGCGTGAACGCAATCTCGGTCTGGAAGAATGTTGCACCCCCCAACTGAAGCGAGTCCCCAATCGTTCCGAGTCTAGCAGACTATCGTGGCATGAATGCACCCGTAGACATTTTGATGACTGTTTAGTTAAATTCAAGAACCAAAACTACTTAGTGAGGTTTAGGAAAAGATTGTGTGCTGGCTTTGGCAAATATATTTTTTAAAAGCCTTCTTTTATATTGATCTGTTTTGGAACTACAATACTGAGAAAAAAATTACATTACTTTAAATTCAAAGTTGACAAAAACCTACACTGACATTTTTTCCACTTGTTCTGCTTTTGAAGACAAATTATCTCAGTGCAGAATTTTCCAAGAAACTGTTTCTAAATGGAGACAAGTACATCTTGTTTCTGGCGTGATGTATTCTGGGAAATTGAGTGTGGTTAACATGGCAACCCATTGTGGCGCACCAAGGTTTCCAGTTGAGAACTAAAACACCACAGCCCCCAGTGAACTCTCTATCTCTCATTTTCACTCACTCTAAATTACTTTGTCTAACCAACTCCCAAAACCTTGCCTTTTCACGCAAACATGCACATTTATACTGACACAAAATTATTCATTGGATGGACACGGATCAAGAGGGTTCATTTGATACAGGGTGCACTCCTGTACTAAAACAGGACTACTAACACTGGGTGGCTTGAAATCTTACCTTTGACTCAGAGATAACTCTCACTCTACTTACCTTTCATGTGGCCCTTCCAAAGAATGTATTTTATAATCCTATTAAGGTTGAAACAAACACTGCTTCTAATTAACAGCACATACCAATTTGTTATTGAGGGGCCTCTCTGTGATCAGATGTCCACTGTAGATTAACCTGCCCTTGTCTCATAGTTGGCACAGCTTCCAATTACATTGTTTTCAGCAACTTGTCATGCTGTTGTAGATATTGATTCTTTCATCTCAATCCTGACTATTTCTTGAATAAGAACATCTCAAGGAAGCAGTCAGATTATGACCACAAGTGAAGTTTAAAGATTTAGTTTGACATTTTGGGAAATCCTTTCATTTGCTTTCCCCTTGAGTGAGATCGATACCGTTCTCATATTCATCTGGGAAAACAAGGTCACAGGAGAAGCTGTTCAGCTTAGTTTAGCACAAAAGAGGGATAAGAAGCACATAATTGTCTATAGATGTCACTTCCCCCAATCAAAAAATAAAATTACACATTGACACTATGTAAGAACAACAACTGGTGATTTTGTCTTATGACTAAAGAAGGTATATGTGCTGAATAATGGTCTAAAGAGAGGCTGGTCTTAGATCTGGTTAGAACTTAAGGCCTCTCAGATGAGTGTATCTTTTGTGGACTTTTGTGGCTGTGCAATAATAATACATTGTTAAGAAATACTTGAGGGGGAAAAAAAAAGAAAAAGATAATATATCTAATATAATACTCTTACCTGCATTTCATGATTAATCCTACTCCCATAAGAAAATGTGTATTGGTAGATTAGTCCAAATCTCCAAATAATGAATCCCTAATTTCAAACAACTGTGATTAATAGCAAAGTGGGAACGTTTAAATATTTGTGGATAATTTTGGGTATAATCAGACATGGACTTGGTTGTGTTACAGTTCCGCTGTACAAGAATTGTGGAGCATGTTAAAGCCGTACTCTATCACATTTGTGACAGTTTCCTATGATGCAAAATATAGGCAAGTTACAATTTACAAAAGACTGCAGTTGTGTAATGTTTTTATAGCCTTGAAAATGTGGAAAATTGCCCATTTTTGAGCATGCAATAAAATATGTTGGCATGTAATAAAACCCACTATTTTTGAGCTTCTATTATAAAACCGCTAAATTTTGCACTCTGGACTGTTGTAGCTACAGATGCAGCTAATTAGATTTGCCTCTTCCAGTCAAATTTCAGGCAGTTTAAGGCATGGACCTTGCAGAGAATCATCTGGGATGTGAATAGCCCATGCATGGAGCAGCTGGCCACGCTAAGTGGCTGCATCTGTATTACATACTCGAGTGAGACTTCTTTGCATGACTGGCATCAATCACTTAAGATATCTGCTGCAACTGAATGTCAGGTATTTGTGTAAACACACAGCTGAATCTGCTAAAACACTGAGCTATAGAAGTTGGAGGCAGCTCTCAGTATGCTGCTATCCCAATTAGTCTACTGTACGCTAGCTGCCTCCGTTCTGCCCTCCAGCCAAGCACAGGCACACCTTCTCTCTGCATGTGTAAGGTGGGCAGATGCCAGCCACAGGAATGGAAAGAAAGAGGATAGTGCTCATTAACATCACCAACATTAATCATCACACGGTTGACCTGAGGCTTGCTGGGTAATAACAGATTTCGGTTCAAAAGGTGGCAGCAGTATGGAGTGTTTGTGTATTTAATAAGGTTGGTGATTTAATTAAGGCTTTAAAATCAATATTGTTTCATTTATTTGTATATTTGTAGAAAGTATTTTACCATTTGTGTTTCCTCACAAAGCGAAAGCTCAACATAGATCAAAACCCTGCTGAGGTTAAATAGGGATCTTTTTGCTCTCATGGGGGTATTTTTTGTGCTTTTCATATTTCTGAAGCTTGATTCGGTGGTTTCTGTAAAGTAAAATAGACATTCCTGGTAAGCATGAGGTCAAACACTGATGCTCAGGCTGTGGTTTGTGCCAGGGAGCTAATTTAGAAAGTGTTGTGTCAGAGAAAAAGGAGCTGAGAGGAAGCTCCAGATACGAATCGTACTCAGAGACTGCCTGCCGGCCTGCCTTCCTGTCGGTCTAACTGATACAGGCACCAAACATGTTTCTCAATGGAAGATTTACTCGTTGGAAGTTAATGGGAAAAAAAAGATGTTTCTGAAAAGATGCGAGTAAAAGTGCTTTATAAGAGGAGACATCAGATGAAGGGGAAATAAGTTTGGAGAGGTGGGGCAACAGGAGGGGAGTTAAAAGTTTTTGATTGACAGAGAGTGTAAGAGAGGGAGGGAGGGAGGTAAGAGGAAGTGCAGCTGTCCTCAGATGTCAGTCTCTGAGGGCTTAGCCAGGAGACATCTTTTAAGTTTCTCAACCTTGGCATTTGGAGACCAAGAGGAGTGCAAAGATATGAAAACAGCATCCAGAAATAAAACTGTATGGGCATGGAGTTGGAGAATGTTCTCTCGCACCTTTCTCCATTTAGAATAAATATCTTCAAATCCAGGCTTCATGGTCCACATTAAGCATTTTGCATCTAGGTTTTCATCACCGGCATTTTTAATTAAACTATTTTAAACTGCATAATCACTTTGCCCGATGCTGTAACATGTGTCAAAGGAGTCTCGGTTCCCAAGGGACCCATTTAAAAGCAATAACTGCATAAATTGAGAACTACAACGGTGACAAAGGGAAATGAGACAGTTTTCTTATTGATTGACCTTTTGGAAATAAAAAAGGTTTTGTGTACCAGAAGCAGCGCCCTTGAGCCAGCGAGGCAATGTGATCCACACTCCAGCCACCTGGAGTGATTGTCATAATCACAGGCGCCACGGCGAGGAATCGACTGGAGCGCGTATTGATTTCTGCTCAGTCTCGATTGTAGTCTTGGCACACGGGGTGACGACTACATCACCGCAGTGTGTTAGCGCTGTAGCACCACTGGGACACGCTGAAAAGCCCTGTGGCCCATTCATCTTCTCCCGACTTACTAGTGCTCTGATTTCTTGTCCTTGCCACCCTCCATCTGCCTCTGTGACACTCTTAACATACACTGTATGCTTGAGACGTAACACACAAGGGGTTTGCTGTCCGTTTGGTTATGAAGCCATTTGTTTGGGGGATGATTTGGGCCACGTTGTAGCCATTTTGCAGTGCTCTTGCATTATGCAGAAAACATTACACTCCTAGCTGTAGGGGAGAAGCAATAAATGTCCTGCTCTCATCTGTAATTCTGGGAGAATTAAAGGATAGTAATGCTATTTCTCTGTGGATAACATCATTTCCAAGTTATTGTTTTTTTCTTATAATAGCACTTTTGGACAGCATTGCAAATAACTGCTGTTATGGCTTTCTGGCAGATCTGGAGAGATGCTATATTTTAGTGTCATTATCAAAGGCAGATATAGATGAAATATTCTGTTTTAAATAAAGTAGAACTCCCTCCTCTTTGAATATCAATCTGAATAACTGAATTTTGAGGTAAGGTTTTTTTTTATGTGTGCATCTGCTTGCCTATCATATCTGAACTCGTCTACTACAGAACTCATTAGAACTACATTACTCAGCATGGCAGCGATCTGCTTTTCAGTTTTTTTAAGGTGAGGGCCACTGGATATATTTTATTTACACTTTTCTGAATTATTCACTGAAAGTGTTTCAAGATGGAGCTAGCGAGCTAGCTGCACAGCCAATGAGCGGTTGAGTTAGTTTAATGATCCCACTCTCTCTCGTATGTATTAACATTCGCCCGGAGGCTTTAGCATAGCTAGCTAGCCATTAGAGAGTTTTTCCTCAAGTGTTAAGCTTCCCCCTCAGCAGAAAGTTGCTGTGTCAGTTGGTATTTATGCAGAAGGATACGATTTGACCGCCCAAACTACTCGCTAATGTTGGGGTTCAACTCTGCAGATATGGTGTGTGTGTGTGTTTGCTTTTTTTTGATAACACGCACGTCATGTTTACAACTTGTATATGTGCTGTTATCCTTGTATGAACTGATATCTTCTTCATGCAAATCTGCCTCCCTCTTTCTTTTGCGGAGTAACCCTGCATGTATTTCTTTAATCTCAACCACATTTCCCCCTGTTTGATTCCATCACCATTCACTGTATATCTTTTTATCCGCCTCTTGTCTCGTTCCTCACCCCCTCCACTCACTTTGTTCTGTTCCTCCCTCCATCCCTTTTGTTTCTACTTTATCCAATCCTTCATCTGTGCTTTGAAGTGGCCACAAGGTGAATCTTTTCAAAAGGAGCTTCATGGGGCCCCTCAGCATTTTCCCAGGAGTGTGTTCGTCAGTGTTTGTTCTGCGTGTGTGTGAATGGGCCCACTTGTGAACAAGGCATATCTGTCTCTAACTGGTGGAGAGATCTCTGCCAGGGAATCTGACCTGTCACAGATGACAGGACGTTCAAACAATATCCACTTTAGAAGTATCTGACTTTAGGCTGTAGCAGCGTTGCAGATTGAAAAGAAATGGAATTTTTGCAGTGTAGGATGAGATTCAGCTGAAATCTTTTGAAAGTAAATTGTCAGATATTCTGTTTTGTTTTTTGTTTTTTTTTCTTGTACTTGTGGAAGTTGAACTATGTGGCTTGGACTTGCGCCAGCGATAAGTGGGTCTCAAAAACCAGCAGTCATCAATCGCTCAGCTCATTCTCCTTTCTTCTGTCAATGCACACAGACATACATACAGAGACACACACACACATTGTCCGTACTTATTCCTCTCTCACCAAGCCTTCATGATTGCCCCTTTACTTTCTCTGATCTTCTGAACATCAATCCCTCATTCCTCAAAGCAAAAAACGAGGGGAAGAGAGATGACAAAAAATGAGATGACAGATTACTTGCTATATATAGAGCCAGTCTTGTGCTGGCTCCCTTATTCATCTTCTCTCTGCGCCCTCAAGACATTGGATACACCTTTTGGTTTTCAACTAGCAATGCAAATAGACTCTGCCCCCCACATAACTTCTGGAATTCAGTGTTTTGCGGTCGCATCCTTTTTGTAAATGGAAATGGAGCTTATGGTGAAAATATGTGCTCTTTTTTCTTTAGTTTAAAAATATGACACACATCTAATTAGCATTCCTAATGAAAAAACAATATTTCTCGCTTGGATAGTCATACATCAGAAGCAACTGAAGTCCCATTTTACCTATGAGAAAAGTGTACTCACACATGTTTGTCACGTGTATTACCCACAGACTCATAATCTAACATACTTACAGGATGAATTTAGCAAGAGACAGATTAACATGACCCGCAGTGCAATATTCTCTGTTCTGTACTATCCATTTGTCTAAGTGGTCCGGATGTCATACAGCAGACTTACGACCCCTTGGCTCTTGGCGGCAACATTGTAAAATATGGATTAGTGCAACAGTGAAAGGTCTCGGATAATCTCACCATCTTGCTTTCATTCTGCTGTTCACACTCCCTTGTGTCCTTTCTGCTTTCTGCTTGTTTTTTTTGTAAACTGTTGTGATTTTTCTGTTCAACATAATATTTGTATCAGAAAACCGATTCAATTGGTTTTGCCTCCATCACATTGATTTACACATGTGTAGGCTACTGATATATAGACAGCCATTTGAATCAATGTTTAATTATCTAACAAGAAAAAAGGGCATAATAAAAAATAAAAAACTTGCTTGAAATAAATAATCAAACAAATAAAAACATAAGAATGTAGAGATATCAAATTGGGGTAGCCATTGATTTTAACATTTTTGACCAGCTGTGAAATGGCAAGAAATTAAATACTGTATGTAGCAGCCATCTTGATGGGACTATCTTGTTTTAAGTCACATAATTCCATATTATGGAAATATTGAGTTTCTGTCACAACAAAGAAACACACATTAAATAACAATAGAAGAAAGCTGCACTACTGCCAGGTTCTGGTATGACATGTGGAATTGTAAGCTTAGATCTTAATGATGTACTAATAAGAAGAGCATCTAAAACCAGGTTTTTACGGAACTCCTTTAGATATATAAATGAAAATTAGGTCCAGTACAAGCTAATCAAGGTAAAGTTACACAGTGCCATCAGAAAGCAAAGCTCCCAGTGCACATTTTTCAGCAATGTATTAAAAAGTTTGTTGTTAAACTGAGTCCTTTATTAATAAAGCCTTGCACCACTATAGTGCATGACAGCATAGTAATACATACACTGCATAGATTGTCTATGTTAATATTACTTAAATTGGACATTGCTAATATAGAATTGATGTTTTTGTTGTTTCAATGCCTTATATTTAAATAAATGGGCATGGTTATCTCACTGAGCCAAAAAGCCAAGTCCCCATGGCCAAAACTTAATGGGGTTCTCTGAAATGAATAAGAATTGCCATTAAATATTAAAATTTTAAAATTGATGTGTTTTTTATGTAGTATTTCTATATTTTCATATTTCTTTCATTCATTTAATAATCATGATTTTTAAAAAAAGCAAATTTAAGTTATTTGTATATTTCTTTATTTAATAAGTGTATTTACTTATGTCATGGTATTATTTTATTTGAAATATATCTATTCAATATTGATCAAAACTCTGGGTCTGCTTCTTTGGTAAGCTTGGTGTTACTGTTATATAGCAGTCCTAATCAGTTTTTATAGACAGAGACAGAAATTGGACAGACCAGATTGTATGAGTTGATTAGGTTTCAATTTCCCTTCTCCAACCGGCATGTTTTTTTCTGTTGCTTCTTACATCATGGTTTGAGTTTCCCAATGTGGAAATACATATCTACGTATGAAGTGAAACCACTTTTCACATTCTTTAGATTTTCTGAGTGAAAGATGAATACATGGAAGCCTGAGTGTGATATCTACACTAATTTGTAAGCTAGTGAAGGTTTAGTTTAGCACTTTGGTGTGTACTAATAATTTAGGAAACTCTTTGCCCCCACATTTGTACCAACATGTTGTACAAAGTAATAAGTTCACAAAAGCAGCACATACATCATTTACACACTGCCATGATTATGATTCATAACTTTGCTGTTTGGCTGTCAGCAATCACTATAAAATAGCAAAATTACCAAACATTATAAGCTGGGGAAAAGGGATTCTCTAAAACATTACAACCTGAAAGCAAATAGCATATCATTAAGTGCTATTTGGTACACTTGAAGTATAAAAATAAATTGGTTAGAGGTTAAACAGACAAACACACTAATGGTTGTGTTTACTCCCTGTTCCCAGAGGCCAGTGGGCTTCTTTACAAGCAGAACTTTTGTTTTCTGTTCACCAGAAGCAATTAGAGCTGTCACTTGCACAGTTGTAAAGGAGCCCTGGTGAATATGTATTCATTTAAAAAACTGCCTTACTTCATTTTCTTCTTTCATTCATCTTGCTCATCAGAAATAATCAGGATATTTCCGTTTTGCACTTCTTCCTCTGTCACTGTAAAGTATCACTTTTCCTTCACATTGCATTTGCTTGGAGCCTCATAGGAAAAAGGAAGGTAGGAAGAATAAGAAAGGTACAGGTGCAGCCACCCTTGGGATATTATTCATACTATTGCATATATTTACATCAAACCCAAAGGGAAGGCATTGCTCTATGGTCAACTAATCTACATATGACTTGAAAATGAATGCATGCTTTACATTTGCAACTCCCCCCCCTCCCCCTCTTTTCAACTCCTCATATCTTTCCCAGTAGCATAATTTTTTCATTTTTCAGATGAAACGCAAAAATATGTGCCAGCAAGGGCAGGGGGAGACAAATTGGAGCCATGAAACTATTCCTTTTCATGCTGAGGGGAGAAGGAGAGCTCTGTTAGCCTAGCTGACATTCCACTTAATTTGATTCATTACTGCGTGGTGACGCTTTTGTTGCCACATGCAAGGAACTGGGCCAGTTGCAGAGCTTTAAAATACCCTGACAGAGGGCAGTTTAGCCAATACAATATGATCAAATTTGAATCTAGCCCAAGTGATGTTGCTCTTTCCAGAACCCAGTCTGAGGTGAAAATTGCTTTTACTTCAATTTCTCACCATATTTGTGAAGCAATTGTGGGAGTAAATTGTGAAAAAAAAAAATTGTTAGTAACAATTCGTTCCAACCAGAGTCAAGCCAATGGGGTTCATAAAAGAACCTGATGTGGTTTGTACAGTCAGACACGGTGTGGTGTGTGAGGACATGACTTCTACCTTTGAGGAACATGCCATCTTTAAAACCTATTTTTGAAAAAAAGAAAATGTAAAAGAGTTGCTTTTATGTAGTTTTTCTTGTCTCGCTAATTCCCTAAAAGATGACCAATAGAGGCCATAGTTTCTTGTTCATACAGAAACCAACAGGTCCTTCAACTGGAACAGCAATAATTGTCGTTAAAAATATGAATCATAAAGTGATCTGTGAAGTACCAGCCCACTAATGCATGAGAAAAATAATGGCTCAAATAAGCCACATGGAAGCAGGCGACAATGTCAAGCATTTAATTTAAGAAGCCAAAGGCGTGATCATTACTTTCAGTCATGTCAGAGATTGAGAGCAGCGTTGTTTGGTCAGCAACACCATGCAATCTCAACATAACCATCAATAAAAGTGAATTTAATATTTTCTTTAATGGTCTGCAGGATATTCCAAACATCATATATTCATGGCTTTATTTAAGCACTGAATACACAGACATTCCTTTTTTATCTGATTATGTTTTAAAAGAAGAGACTTCAGAAGTAAACATTTGCAGAATATATCAGGACTTCCTTGTTGAAGGTTCCACACTGACTACATGATACAACTATAAATAAATCCCGCTTTGGAACCTCAGTCAACAGATTTCCAGTTTTGTGTTACAGACAATATGTTCACTGAGAGATGACAGAACAGAGTAACAATATGTGGCTGTGATATCGCAGACATATGAATGGACTCAGATGGAGAGCTAAGCCCAATCTGTCTGTGTGACTTGCTGTTGTATGACTCAGAGCGTATGCATACAGTATGGACAGTTAGTCATTCAGTGGTTTTGGCTGCTGCAAGTTACTAACTCAAAATGTTACTGCTTTGAATGTTACTCAAAACAAGTACTGCAGAAAATCCTATTTACCATTAATACCACATTAAAGAAAAGAAATAAGTGAAAAAATAAGGCGTGAGACCTATCCCCTTTTTTCTTCTTTTTCAGACCATGTAATGACAAATTAGCTCATCCTCACCATTAATGTAAATGCAGCTCTCTGGGGAGCCACACATCACTGGGGGTTCCCACTATATTACAGCATATATCATTTTATTCATATAAGATTAGATTAGCGTGGATTGTATTAGCAAACTTAACACTTTAAAAAAGTAGATGTGCCATCATGTATTAGCCAAAGCAACTATATAAGCCTACCTATGATGGACTACATACATCTGATATAACATGAGTAATTATTATGTATTTATTCACATATGCCTGTCTCTAGGGCTGCACGGTGGTGTGGTGGTTAGCACTGCAGCCTCACAGCAAGAAGGTTGCTGGTTCGAGCCCCGGGCGGAGCCTGAGCCAGAGGGGGTTGCTGGCTCGGGCTCAGGAGGGGTTTGAAACAGTGGCCTTTCTGTGTGGAGTTTGCATGTTCTCCCCGTGTATGCGTGGGTTCT
>JBBBVU010000009.1:3676016-3715127 GCA_037177055.1 Atherinosoma microstoma
CACACACACACACACACACACACACACACACACACACACACACACACACACACACACACACACACACACACAGTGTTTTCTTGTTTTGCTCCAGGCAGTTCTTCTGCTTGGTCTGCACTGCTTGTCCTCTTGTTGGCTAAATGGCTCAGTGTAGCCACCCCAGTTTATACTATGATAGCAACATTTAAGTGTCCCTGTAGTTATACTGTCAGCATTTTGTTCAGTTGTACTTAATAATGCTTCTCCATATTCCTTATTTACATGATTATTTCCTTAAAATCATCCACAGTTTCATCTCATCTGTCTCACCTACAGCACGCAATATCTGTAAATTCCAGCTCTGACTTCCCCCTTTTTTTTTTAAGTATATCTAATAGGAGACCTGTTGGTAAAGCTTAATAATTCCTCAGCAGCGGAGTCTGCATCCTGGGGTTATGCTGAACATTCTTGGGTTTATATTGAATCCATATATTCTAAGCACAGGCTGTGTAATACCCAGTGGTGGAATTAGAAGTTTGCACTTTAAGCTGCAAGTTGTCATCACTTTGTATGTGCTTGGTTTTAGTCCCACAGCTAGCGGATGCTAGAGTCTATTTGTAGCTGGTCTCTTGGTCTCCCAACACAGCAGCAGAGTTAATGCATGAATTCTGCTTTCAACTAAACTTCAGTGGGAAGTATATTCTGGGGGTATAACACACTAACAGAAAGTGTGGGGTGAATTATAATAACGCATCAACTTCAAAGGGCAGGCCTCTCTTGTTAGATTAACAATGAAGTGAAATAGGCTTAGAGAATAATTTTAGCTTGTTCACGGACATTGCTGTTTTTTATTTAGTTACAGTTTTTTTTACTGTAGCCTGGGGGGCTTCAAATAAACTCCATGAAATATACAGTATCTCTTGTGTTTTGTGGAAGTTAAATCGACTCGGAGCTGATCGTTTTGAGTAATTAGTTAACTAATCGGGCATGATTTTATTAGAGTAAAAAAAATTAAGAGAGGTTGTCTTCAGAATATTTCAAATCTGATTTGCATATTTATGGTCTGACAATAAAACTGGGAGCATATGCCTCATTAGTGAAGCTTTTTAAACAGGGAAGTTGCAAAATGATGAATTTGGTTATTTTTAGTTTTTCTTTTCCAGTCAAGTGTTTCACTTTTTGGCATTTGATTTAAAAGTTGATCTCATAATCTGGTACATTAATTTATGTAGATTAGTGATTTTTTTTTCCAAATGGGAATACTAAACTTCAGTACTGTTTATGACTGTTTAACTTAAATAACCCAAGTCTTTAAATACATATCTGTATTTTTTCTACAGGGGATTTCTGACATGAGTTCACACACATTTATTTAAATGAAGAGATCAAATTTTCAATATACAAATACCACTGTCATACAGTATACCATATCAAAGCCAAATATAACTCTTCCTTCACCCACCCCTCACCTCCTCTGGAGTGGGTGGCTGTTTGTGGCCTGGGAGTTGGACGGTCCTTAGTTGTTGCTTGGATTGCGCTCTTCTGGACTGAGATGTCTGATGTTTCTTCAAGTATCTGTTGGAGTCACTTCTCCAGTGTGGGGGTCACTGCCCTCAGTGCCCTGATGACCACGGGCACTACTTTTGCCTTTGTCTTCCAGGGTTCCTCCAGTTTTTCATGGAGTCCTTGGTATTTTTCCACTTTCTTGTCTTCCTTTTTCCTCATATTGCCATCATTTGTTATGGCTACATCAATCATATGTTTTTTGAGGGGGGGCAGAAAAAAAATATATATATTAAGGTTGCAACAATACATGTTTTTGTATTGAATACTTCAATACAGATGCGCACTGAACCGTGAGCACTGTATCGAACAAAACACATTTTTTCATGAACTTGTCCTCTGATGATGCGATCAGTGTTGAAGGCTCAGTGGATCTGCGTTCAACTCTGCCTATGGGCTGCATCGTCGAGCACAGATCCAAGAGATTTATTAATTTATCAGTATTTTTTGCGTTTCTGCAACATTTAATAAAAAAACTGTACTTTTAAATTTAAACAAATATTTGTAATTAGTTTGAATACATTTACAAGTTAAAAAAGGCATTAAAATATATTTTTTGTATCGAAAGAATATTGAACCGAACCGAATCATAAATTTTGTGTATCGTTGCACCCCTAATATATATGTATATATATATATATATATATACACACACACACATACTCAAGTTTCATTCCTGGCTTCTCCTCCTGCCAGCTGAATATCAGACTGTGCCAGTCTAACTGTGAGCTCTGATCTACATTGTTTTTATTGTCCTATGATGTTCTATGCCTGTGTAGCTTTACAGGTCATGACCTAACCCAGCTGTTCACTGTCCCTGCTGTTTTCATGTGTGTGTGTGTGTGAGTGTGTTACTGTTTTTATATCATGGTGGGGACCAAAACTTAACATAACACCAACTTTATGGGGACTTCCTGTAAAAATGGGGACATAAATGTAGTGCCCACATGTACAAAGACATTTTTAAGGATCCAGGCTTAGAATTAGATTATGCTCAGCCAGTAGTGGGCCACTCACCTTATTGATCAGCTCAAATCACACCTGCCAACTTGTTGCAGTCACCTCATGCCTCACAGACCACCTGCTGACTCATCTCAGTAGAGGCACATGCATGCATTTATGGATTCTCCCCTCATCTGGCTTCAGTTTCTATTTGTTTGCTCTCTAGAGGCCGATACGGTATGAAAAATAAAACTCCTCTTGTTTCATCTGATGAGACTGAGCTCATTTGATAGGAGATTACTTTTTTCTTTTCTTTTTTTTTAACTGAAAGCTTTATTACAAACTCTGTGCATGGAACTTGCAAATCTGGGATTTAAAAGCCAGGGCCAGTATAAAAAGAATGATTTTTGAGTTGCAACTGAGTTGCATCATGGGAAATGTAGGATCCAAACATTTTTAAATCCTCACTTAGTAGAAAATCAATTTCAGGACATATGTTAGGTCCAGTGCTGCAGTACTGAAGCTTCACTTTAACAACAGACATCAAAGTAATTAAATGATGTCCAAACACTTTGCTGAATGATATGGAATAACATTTTTAGAATTGGCATAATTTTGGTTTGAATTAATGAATTGAATTAATTGTGTTAGATACAAAATTCAGAACCTCTTCACACACCTCCCTCTATCACATGCAAATACTGAGGGCTGCTCATACTGTGTGGAGCCCTAACAGTAGTTTCTTTGTCAAGAATAGTTGTATATTTTCTATTGAAAGGGTGCAGTTACAGAACACGACAGGGATCTCAATGGTTTGGTTGGCCCACTGGAGCATATGACATACGGAGAAATGAACATAGACATGCCGCTATGTGAGGTTAGACGTGCTGAGAAATATAAAAGACAGACAGAGTTCATGAGCTCTATTTGACATTTAGCTAAAAAGTCCTACATTGCACTAGCTTAGTAAGGATTTCATCCCTACTTTGCATGTCTTTGCTAGTCAGCAGTATAATTCAGCATGCATTTTTTTCAATGGCATCAAGTCTTATCACCTATCAGCACCTCACATCTGACTTAATGATTTCTTGTAAGACACCTCAAGACGATAGTGCTATTTTTATATAACAGCAGCTGTGGTATTTAAATGGTGGAGAAGATTGTGTCAGTGGTTATTCTGAGAGTTTACACACCACGCAAGGCCATATAAAACAACTTATCTGTGTGCTGTGTGTGTGTGAGTGTAAGATTCAGGGGAAAGAAAAAAGAAAGTGTGAGAGGTTTCTTTGACCCAAGTGAAAGTGAGGAGAAGATCAAGTTGCCGGTGCCACTAAGTGAGGTGGCTATTCCAAGAAGTGGTGTACAGTTTCATCTTTGTCATGTTGAAATGCCAATCTCAGAGCTTGGGCTGTCTGTCTTTCAAAGACTCTGTGCTAATTCCGAACTGTTCTCCAGACGCCTTTGCATACCACAGGATTCATGTGTCAAGACGTCTTGTTCTATGTAATAGCAGAGGTGTGGAGAGATGGTGAAAGTAGGTGTTTGTTGTGAGACTGAGGGAAGCACAAATCATTTCTTTCCCTAAAGGTGATCTCGATTATACAATTTCCCAATCAACAAAACTATATGTTTAGCAGCTCTGGTTGTCTTGCCTAACTTACCTTATTCAAATAGCACGAGCCATGCCCTTTACCAATTATGTATTAAGTTTTAATACACTGCAAGGCCACACACAGCGTTTCGTATCATCCTCATCTTCTCTATCCTTTAAACAGGATTTTTATTGGCATACCTTCCTGCATGATTTACTAATTGTACGCTCAAGGCTGATGTGAAAAATCATCAGACGAACTGACGCACACAATTTGAAAACCACCCATATTTTTCAGTAATAAGCAAAAATGTTTTTTAAATGTCCTTTAATATGCAAAACACCAACACCAGAGGACAAATTCTTCATGAGCAGGTCTAAGGAGCTGGGGGGGAACTAACGGGCTAAAATAATTAGTCTTCCCCAGCGATCACCATGCTCGTTAATCAGCTTACAGTCAACCGTGAATGAATAAATAGCTTTCCTACTAGTTCTAAATCCACAGAACATTAATTACAGATGTATTACAACAAATATGTAAGTATTTAGTCATTACTAACCACACTGTAAGGCAGGATCCTTCTCTGTAGCAGTCATTCAAAGCTCATACAAAGCCCAAACATGGCTTGAATAGTCAGTTAATGAGAAATGCAATAAATCAGTGTTAATCAAGCTTCAGACACTTTAACAAGCAATTCTGGTTACTGAAGAGGGTTGAAGCCTGCACTTCACAGTGTGAATGTCTTATAGGTTAAGCATCTGTATGTTAAAAATAAATACACCTACAAAGGTTTAGGACCGCTCACATTGTAGAGTGGATAATAGTCTTCATAATGTATTCTTGTTATGCGTTAAACATGTTTTCTTTGTGATTTATGATGGAGTTTGACCCGCTCATTACTGCTCGGTTCCAGTCGAGTTAACACACACAGGACCTGTCTCTCTCCATTTCTCTCCCACTCCCAGGCTGTGATAGGTGTGAGCTAACTTATTTGCATGATTTGTTCATACCTCCCCACTGCTTTTCTCGCTGCATATATCAGATGTGATCTTTTCACTTACTGTATGTGTGCGTAGTTGCTGTGCACTTTAAGTATGTGCTCACCTATTTGTGTGTTTTAAAAAAGAGAGCGTTAGCTCATATTATGCATATCACGTCACAGCCAATTAAGCCCCTGCTTATTGGAGCCCCTTAAAGTGCGATTTTTCACAGAAGGATGTGTGAAATCTCAAGGATTGGATGGAAATTACACCAACAAACCTTCCAACTTCTTTTATGTTTACCTGCTTCCTCAAGGACGCCTTCACGCTGCACAAAAAAACAAGATCAGATACTAGCCCCTGTTTACATCTGGTGTTGAGATGCATCTTTTGGTGATCCAGTCAATGAGATAGCCCTAAACATAAGTGTAAACACTTTGGGACCTGTTACGAATGAATTACGATTACATTGCTTATCTAAAAGTCTGTAACAGGTATAATCACTTTCTTTTAGTTAAATAACAAATGGCTTGTGTCTCTAATGTAAAATATTGCAATCAGCTTTCATCTGGGGGTCAAATAATGTTGCAACAATAATCTAACATAAAATTTTTTCTTTAGCTCAGCTCCAGTACTTTCATTTACCTCTTATTTTAGGTCGAAGCCCACCTACATGGATGTTATTTAACTTAAATATTTTCCCTCATTACTGAACAAGAAGAGGTGCAAACTCATCAAATTACAGTGGGATGAAAATTGACTGCTTTTTTAAAGTGAGTTTCCCTGTCTTTAAAAATAATGGCTTTAATTAGAATTTCTGTCCCACCCACAATCTGTGTTTGGATAGTCATTTTAAGTAAAACAGACAAAAGTGCTCTTTCCATTTTACTTATCCACAGCCAGTCTTTTTTTCCTACCACATTTCTGTCAGAAGTGCGGACTATTGCCCTCACACTCTGTACATCTTAACTTCATCTAAGTGCTTGTCTCTGGGCAGATGTCTCATGTCTCCATATTTGGCCTTAAATCTCAGCCCATGTTTTCCTATTTAGTCGTTTATGATTCCCCCTGGGAGCAATCGAGGGATGTTTTTGAAGCTGTGTATCATTTAAATCTCCACTGGGTGGAAAACCATCTTTGGATAGGCTTATGGCTGAATTGCAGCCTCCCTGGGATTCATGTGTGAAACTGAGTGTCTGATGGAAGGATAACTGTAAAGTGAAGCTGACTGTCAGTCTGTATTTTTAGATGGCAAATTTGTTAACAATCCCCCCTCTGTGTCTGTCACTCTTCCCCTATCTGGTTTCTCTGATTCGCAGTCTTTATGTCCCACCAGAGACACGAGATAGCAAATAGATGAATGGGCTTATATTTTCGCCCCATATGATATGTCCTGCTCTTTTACATCTTGCGGCATCTGTAGTCACAGAAATTCAACACCAAGTCCTGGACATGTCCAAGCAGCTTGAATTAGAAAGGTTCAAGTCTTTCTATAACAAGGTGAAAATGAGCATGTCAAGTTTTCTGATCTTTACAATTGGCATCTGTGGGAGTCAACAATGTTTTACCAAAAGATATTTAAATGATTTCACTCATCTCAAAAGCTGTACATTTTTTACTCAGCTGCAAAGTTGTCTAGACATAAAATATCACTCAGCTGCATCTGTCGACCCAGAAATCTGTGTCTTTATAAGTTTGTGTGCAGACAAGTTTGCCTCTCCATCTGTGTATCTTAATGTTTGTGTGAGTGCATGTTAGTGTGTGTGTGTGTGTGTGTGTCTCTGATTTTACAAGGCGTAACCTTGTCAAATAGGGCTGCATCATGTGCTGATCATCCCCCCGTCTGTCCCCAGAACAAATGTCTCCTCTCTTCGGCACTTTGTAAGGCCTCTCTGTCTCCACTGCTAATTGGGTTAGGTTGGCTGTCTGAGGATCTTTCCAAGCTTGTAAGAACCCCATAGGACTACTGGAGTTTGAAATCAGCCCCCACTAATGTTATGACTGTTCTAATGCAATGCATCAGGGAGGGGATTAAATACTGACCGTGCTGAATAGGTTACAAGTGAGATATTGATCTCTTTCGGGAAGACTGTGCATTCTCACCGAGTAGAGGTCCCTAATTTGGCATCAAAATTTGCTGCTTTTCTTGCACATTTTTGTTTTTGTTACACAACGACCACCTGCTTTCCCAGACATACAGATTGGCAATGAAGCAAGTTTTTTTCTTCCTGTTATTTAATTCAACAAATCTCTATAACATTTGGAGCGAAGTCTCCTTTCTTTTCACATTGTAACATCTAAACTTCCTGATATATCACATTATTTTATAATAAGATGCTCTCTATGGGAACTCTAATAGTCTGGATCTTGTCAGTGATCTTTTTTTGAGAAATAAAGACCTCATTGCACTCAAACACCTTTTAGATATAAGGCAAAGTTAAGTAGCCCAGCACTGTATCTCATTGTGCATCCCAACCCCCACTGCTCTCTTTCATCTGCAGTTCAGCTTGTTCTTTGTATGAAGAGAGAGAGAGAGAGGGATAGAGAGCAAAAAGGAAAAACTGCATCACCCAGAGTGGAATTTCAGAGAATTGGTTGGTACTAATTGATATTCTAAACTAGCTTGTCCACCCCTGAGGCCACCTCGTTTCTATTAAACGATACAGGATAACCAACAAAACTTCTTTTCTTGTCGATGTAAGCAAAATATTTGAGCACATTCCCATGAAGAGTGAGGAGTTCCTGGAGGACAGGCTCAAGAAGGGAAAACACTTTTCCTCCTTTTCTTCTTATTTTTTATTATTGAAAGTTCTTTATTGAAAAGTTATATTTACCAGTGCTGCTGTCTCAAATGTTTGGACTTTTTGGATAATGTCTCTTTAGTAGCATTATTATTCTATGGAGCATACTCTGCCTGCCTAAACGCTTCAAATTATTTGTAAGATCTCATTATTTGTATTCAACATATGTACTTGTGATCCTTGTCAACTGGATGTACAGTATGTGACTGACTTAAAGACTGAGACTTGCAATGAAATTGCTATATAGGAGATAAAACTATATTTTAAACATGGAAAAACAGTTTGGTAACTCTCAAAAATACAAACAGGGATAAGAAATGTGAGAAAAAATAGGAGATGGAATGTGATAAAAACATAGAAATATTCACAAAATCACAATATGTGCTTACTCTTAACTTGGTCATAGAATCTGCATTTTATCATAGCAGGGCAGCTGGTTGAAAATGCTGTACAAAACAACAAGGTAACATATTAAATTGAGTCTTAATTGGCTGCTTTTTAGTCACAATTTCTGACCCACTTAGCTGTGTGACAGAAAAAACAATATGTGGCATGTACATGCATAGGATTGGGAGACTGAATTGAAAAGAAGATTCTATACAATCTGTCGGTTACCTTTGTTAGGCAACTTTAAATTGATTGTCTTAATTATGATAAAGTGGATTAATGTGGATTATGATTAATCTGATTTTACAGTGAACTAAATTGAATTGGATTATAATGGGATTGGATTGACTGGATCTTTAAAAGTGCCTTGAGATAACTTGTCGTGACCTGCTAATTTACATTCAAAACTGCATTAAAAACATACAGCATCATAATCCTTCTTAATATGTGTGATACACCCACTCCTCTTTGAGTCTAGCTGAGTGTATACATGCCATAGTTATACAGCCTTCAACTGAATGATCTGAGTGTGTCAGTCTAATTTTTAGTGATTTCATTTTGTACAGTTGTGTTCGGACAAACATTATTTTCTCCAGCCTTACTTGCCTCAAAGCTAGTAGTAGAAATTGTATCAGATAAGTGCGGATGGTGTGTAAATCATTTGTCTTTTAGTATTGACTCCCTCCCTTCTTGCACTTCTTTGGCCGAGGCCTAAAGCTACCACTGTCTTTCTAGGACTATCCCCAAGATGTTGGTTCGAGTTTCAACCAAGGTCACCCATTAATTTTCCAGGGTGTGACAGTTCTGTGGTACAGATGTGGGTCAAAGCTCTCACAGTGTAGCCCCGCCTCCCCCCTTTTTTTTCCCTGAATGACCCACCGCTAAGGGCTGTATGAGAAATTGAGGGGTGGCGGTAGAGGTATTGTTCATATATAGGCACAATTTCTTCTGAGATGTCTCAGTGGAATTCTAGTATAATTTTAGACTCTCGTGCTCTTTGCCAATCTTATGTGCTGACAGGAATCTCTAATGATCTTTCATTGATTCTGAAGTACCATATGGAGGCCCATTAAAATTGATGCTAGTGAAAGCAACAGGAGCAACAGCACACTAAACACTAGTAGATTTCCTCTGTGTCACCGTCGGTGCCTCAAGTCAGTATTTTACAGGTGAAGGGTGCCACATTTTACCAAGACTGATTGTTTTTTTCTCATTAGCTGTTAATTGTTAAGCGCGCACACAATCAGTGATGACTACAAGGGACTAATGTGTAAAGAAGTGGAAGAATGGTGAGGTGGGAATCCACTTTAACATTCACTGTACTTGAAATAGAACATAAGATGCTGCCTGTTCTTCAATTATCTTCATATTGTACTGAAGGTTCCCATTGGACAGAGTCATGCGGAGTTGAGTATCTCAGCCAAGAAATCTTTATCCTTGCTCTCATAATGGTGAATGGTGATAATGTTGGCCATCAACTCGCATACAGTACTATCCTGCTTGTATCCCCATTGTCTTGGTTATAATGAACTGTACAACAGCCAGCGCAGACTGTGCTTTTGCCAGCCTGTCTCTTCCCAACAATGAGTTTTGTTCTTTGTTTAATGACAGAATATTATCACCGCAGTAAAAACTCATTCAGCATTCCCCACATCCATTCTTCTTCAGTTCCTAATAATCTAACATGATCAAATTCAGATGAGTCTATGCAAATATTTCCACCAAAATCCTCATGTGACATTTCCTCCTTGTATTCATTCCAAGATGAGCTATTAAATTAACTTTTAGAAGTGCCGGGGTTGTGCAGTATGTGTCAAGAAAAAAAACCTTGTATGAATAAAAAATATATTAACATATGGCTTTGGCAAGAAATATACATATTTCTCTCTCCCCTCATAAGAAATATCAACCAAAGAGACGTTTCAGTTCTGAGAAAATGTGTGTGAAGTGATCCATTTGAGAAATCGAAAGTTCTTCAAATATCGTTAAAGATGAATGCATAAATCATTCATAATGTGATCCTTTCTGAGCATGATGGGTACCTCATCTCTCCGCCTGTCTCCCTCTCATCTCTGTCACTAATTCACTGGGTTTTTTTACCCCCACATTTTCTCTACTTCTTTTTCCAAAGTCTACAGACAGACACACATAAGTGCAACAGTAAGTTGCCATTTCATTTTACACTTCTCTTTTTGTTGTCCCTTTTAGTTTAGTCATACATTTATTTATTATCAAGAAAGCCTAAAAACATCTCAGCCATTCAACAGAACTGAACTAGTGTTATCAATACTGAGAGCACAGATGGATGAAAGACAGGAAGTGCTGAATAAATTGAATGTTCAGTAGATGAAATGTACAGAGATATGCAATACTATTTTCTTTTGATTTTACTTTTGGAAATTAGCTATTTCTTTTTGTGTGGAAACAGAACTTGCAACTTCTCCAGAATGCCACCAAAATTATTCACAAAAGGATTCTTTTTTTCTTTTAAATGGCTGATGGTGGTGGACATTCACATCACATTTATTCAGGAAACCCAAGTAAGCAATCTCCTTATATTTATGGTTTTTATTATAAGTGTACTTGGTTAGACTTATGGACATATTTTGAACTGCCTTAGAAAAGCCCCATTAGACTAAAAGGATTAAAAATTGGGTTCTACTCCCAATATAAGGAACATAAATACCAAATTCTGATATTGTGCTGCTTTGTTTAATGCCGAGGTGAAGCAACACAGCATAAAAGTGCTCTCTACTTTAAACTGTTAAGCCCTGATTATATTTTCAGAAATAAAATAAAAACAGACAGTAAGGTTCATGAGCATGTTCTTGGTGTCGAGGGACAACTAGTGTCCTCAGAGAATGTTTTCCCTGTGTAAACATCTTTGTGTTTGTTTCTGCGCCTGAGTAAAGTGAAATAAAACAAAGGAGAAATGTAAAATTTCTCTCCAACTGTTTTTTCCCCCTGTCTTTTGACAGGTGCTAACACCAAGCTAACAATGATTCCATGCACACAACAAAGTCATTTTCTAAACATGAATGTTTGCACTAAAATACACTTTCACTCTTGTTTTGTGAACATTAGGGTCTAACATTGGGTTTTTGATTAGCAAATAAACACCATTGTCCTGTTTTATTATCATTTTATAGGTGATTATGTCTGTAATCTTTTCAGCCCTCATGATGGCCCATAGAGTTTAATTGGATACACTAATAAAAACATTCAACTTGTATAATTAGAAAAGTCACTATTGCAATCTAACTTGGGGGCTAATGAGTGTTGAAATGGTTCACCTAAAAATGTAACAATAATTAAAGCACTACAATTTTCTGATATAATGTTAATTAATTTTATTATCATTATGGTAATAAAATAAAAACAATGAAAAAAAAAAACCCAGCTTTGTCTAATTTTAGAATGTTTGACCCAGTTGGGTAAAATGAATTGGAGCTCCAATTTACACTTCTTCAACATCATCAGCAATTCTCAAAAGGGGGGGAAAAGTTTTTATGAGTTGATTTTTTATTTATATAAGTATGTGTATGTGTGTGAGAAAAATGTACAAACAGGTGGAAAAGACAAGTCAGTGCAGTCACTGAAGCAGACAGAAAGTGCTGAAAATGAAAGATATCCTGTGAGAAACAACTCATTTTTAATGAGCTGGGACGTCCTCTGGAGGTTTTTTTGGGAGTAAGCGAACAGAAAACTAACAGATTTTGGATGAAGCACGAATGCATTCATTGACTGATTTATGTTCATTTTTCATGCAACTTATAAGAGTATGAAATCTTTTTTTTCCTGCTTTAATGGTCGCAGCAGTGAAGAAGGCCTGATTTATTTGTGTGAAGCACAGAGAGACAGCATGGTCCTTGCAACAGACTGAACTTGTTATGAGGGATTTGTTTGCCACTCTCAGCATCATCTGGATCTTACGTGTTCACCGCAGCAAATCGATTTTGCATGACGTAGTATATAGCTAGACTTAATCCCTTTTTATCCATATGTTATAAGGCTAAAGCAAGGAAGCATTTTCTGCCCTCACAATCTGTTTAGCCTCATACACTCTTCGGTGCATTGTAAAATAACATTGACTTTGGCTGAAATGAATAAGATTACACATGCAATATTTATTGCATCTCTCTGTGCCTGTAATTTTCTCTGGAGGTACTTCACACAAGGTTGCAGTTGCGTGATATCCTAACTTTAATAATTTGTGCCTCAGCAGGGTGAACGTGACCGTTTCACTTTATATAACCAGTAACCAACTTTCCCACGTCAGGTTATATTGTGAAATTTTTAATCTATTATGGTAAATGATATATTATGTAAAAAGGTCACAGGAAGTGGTGTGAAAAAATGCATTTGCCCAGGTGAGTAAAAACAAGCATTTCTGCATGTGGTTATGATAGTTGTTAATAGATTTGTTCATTCTAACAGCTGGAAGATGAACGCCCTCCGGTGCAGTACTAAACTTTCAATTACAGCTTTTCTTGTGTGCACGTGTGCTTTCTGTACTTATATGTGTTTTTTGGTGGTGGGGGAGGGTGGGAGGCTTCTACGCAGTGTGCACGTGGATTAAGCACTTACTTCCATATGTGTGTCTTTATACTATAATCTATATTTATGTGTATTAGTGCAAGGAACTCTGGCCTGCTCTTGTGTGTGTTTCATCCCACGCAGTCCAGGTGGCACAAGGAGGCATCCCTTCCAGCTTCCACTGTCAACACACACACACATATATATATATACACTCCCAAGCTTGCTCCGGTGGATGACTGCACGTTTCTACGGATGATTAGATTACGTAAGAAAACACTGCAGAGCCCTAATAGTTGGTAAACCCAGATTACGCCAGATTATCATCCCTTTTGCTCCGCCTCTATTCTCTCTCTCTCTCTCTCTGGCACTGTGCATGTGCGTGTGTGTTTGTCAGAGCACAGGGATAGTAGATGACGGGAGGATGAAGCATGAGGATAGGAGGAAAAGGGGCGATGTGTGTGGGGTGAGGTGGGAGGTGAATGATGCTGCAAACACCAGAGCCAGATGGGACAGAACCCCCTAAGCAGCTTAGAGTCACAGTAATCATGCAGGCTAAGTTGCCATCAATGGTTGGGGGTTTGTATTTGTGTGTGTGTTTGTGTGTGTGTGTCGCATGCATGATGATGTGTAAATCTCATACATTAAACTTGCAGCGCAGAGGCAGCTGCTCGTGCACATCAAAAGAATGCGAGAAAGAGAAAAGAGATGTCATGCGATTGTGATATTAGAGGAGACAGTGAGAAGCTGAGAAGAGGATGTAGTGGCAGTACAGGAAGAGATAGAGAAGGTGAGAAGGTCAGAAGCATGGAAATGTATAGAGGAGTATAGAGTTAGCTGAAGCAATAATGTCAAAAATATATTAAACCTTCTGGTCAATCGACAAATGTGCAGAGTGAATGCATGTCCAGCCCAGAATTACAAGAATATTTGTAATAGGTACAATACGTATGCCTACATGTCCAAAAAGTAGTGATTTCACTGTGGTAGTGCAAAAGTTGTGAGGTGACAATGTTTTTCATTCTCAAATATTTCATATTTAGCTGCATTCAGGTAGCATGATGGGAACCTGTTACCACGTATTTCTTCAAACTGAAGCCTAACTATGTCCTCTTTTTTTCCCAACCATGAGCAACTGTGACTATGGGTGAAGGAGAAGGAAAGGAAAGACTTGGGTTGGTTCTGCTGCATGACAGGCCACCATCCATTCTCTCTTTGCTACTTTTAAGCATCTTGAAACCTGCTGTCATTGAGCAACATCACTTTGAAGAGCTTCATGAGACAAATGTAGGCATGTTTTACTTGCAAAAGAAAGAAAAAAAGGGAATATAATATTAATGGAGTCTTGTAAATGTAGTCACATTTTACTATTTTTTTATGCATTCTGGTGTGAAACTGTTTTGTATGTCAGTTGTCAACATGAGCACCTCCAGAGGATATGAAACTGAGAGTTTATGAAGTGGTGTAACTGTATCCAGCAAACTAAAAACCTCAATATCACAAATGCTGGCAAGAGTTTTTTCACCATTTAGGAATGCAGCTTGTGTTTATTCCTTTTGAACAGATTCAGACCTCTTACACTTCCTCCAATCAGAAAGACCATACAGTTCATTTGTACGTATACCCTTAGATATGACCTATAATGGGGCCCTGTAATGTACAATCAGTTGTAAGGGGATATAACTCATGTTAGTTTCTCCATTGGAGCAGATATCATTTTAAGTCTTTGCTTTTGGTAGCCCTGTACTTTCAATTAATCACATGAGGCTACCACATTAAACTGCCTGTTGTACTGTTTGGTAGAGCAATGTTTTCAGGGATGATAATGAATCTTATCCCTACCACTTGGTTTGGGTATGTAATACCAAAATGAAGCCTTTGTTATCTCTTTACGGTTTGAAGTTTTGATCATTTCAGTAGTTTTATTAATTGTTATCTCAACCATTTGTAAAAAAAAAAAAAAACATTCATCCGATGATATTATGTGGTTTCAGTCCCCCATACATCCCCCCTTTTCTCTATAGTACTTTTCCACTGTTTGTCTTGTTATGAAGATGTCTGCCTTAATAAATCAGGAATAGATAAGCCTCTATCAAAACAACAACAACAATATTTGTATTAAATTGATCAGTATGGGTAAAAATATGTTTTTTTTTTTTATTTGAATTGAGCCTGAAAACAAATGTAATGAAACAGTAGAGGCTTTTAGAACATGAAGATTAAGAGTATTCATATTTCTGTTTTTCAGTTGGGAAAAGACAAAACAACAAAACTTTCAAACCCAAGAGGAAAGGCTGCATTGATGTATTTACCTACATGAATATTCAATAATGGAGCTGCAGCACTTCACAAAGCAAAGTAATCACTGATTTATTTATCAGGGTTTTTGACATGCAGTGCAATTATGCCACTGCAGGCAATCTGCTGGGTGCTCTCTGGCCTGCCCTAAAGCTTCATGGATGTGTGCATGCGTGTGTGTGGGGATGTGTGTGCGTGTTGTTCTGCTTGAGTTCAAAGCTTTGATATTGATCCTAAAAGATCAATAGTGATGATTGCTCTGGTGGAGGAATAATGACAGCAAGCATTCAATGATGGATGAATTACATGTTTTTTTTCCCTCTTTACATTGTTTTGTTTGTAGAAAATCTCCGTAAAGGAATCGGTCATCATTAATTTGTGAGCTGCCTTGCTCCAGTTCGTTCATTTAAAAGCCAAAATCAGATTTGGTTTTTAATCTCTAACTCTAACCTCACTTTTCTTTCCTTTCCTTTCCTCCATGCTTCATCTTTCCATCTCCCTCTCTCTTCCCATCAGAGAGGATGGTGGTGACAGCCCCCCCCTCCCTCGGCTGACTGAATATTCCGCATTGCTTTTGATGGAATTAATTTGAATGTAAATGATACAGCAATGGGAAAGCTTTCTTTGGCCCCAACACAAAATTTCACAGAAATACCACCCCCGATGTCTGAGCCAGTCCACAGGGAGGGAAAGAAAAACAACAAAACACTGCAACAATATGGAGCTATTACTTTCTCTGAGGACATTTACTACCATGGAACATAATGAAATTACATTGTCACTCAGTGGATTTAGTCAATGAATTGATCAATACCTGTCTTAATTCTAATTTGTACTTTACACCTACAGGGCCATTTGTGTCAGGACTTATGGCTCTTAAGGGATTGGTTCAAACAATGAAGCCCATTTTGTACCGCTGGACAAACTGTTTATACAGTGTATGGATGAAAACATTAAGTTAAACACAGAGGAGGAATAGAATGAAATCAAATGAGTGCAAACTAAGGTTTTAAAGGCTTTGCTGGTGCTCTGATGAGACAAAAAAACAATGTTATTTTAATTGACAAAAGATGTCACATTTAATTTAGCAATTGTCAGTCCAATGATTAATGAAGTAAAATTGGGAAAACTATAGAAAAAATAGATTTAGAAAATATATACAAAAAAGAAATAACACATAATCCTTTGATTCTTGGGGATTGCATCTCCTCAGCATCTACTTCCGCCTGGAGAGAAAGGAAAGATAAGGTTTTATCCTCATTATGGATAATGGTTAAAGGCATTCACTTGTTCATTCAGGTGCATGCAGGAGTAAGACCACGTTTTATCGGATCAGGCTGGTTACCAAAAATAACATTTAGAAGCTTTGGCAAATACAGACTTCTGTCAAAAAGAGGATTTTACCTGTTATACAGGAAATGAAAGCGTGCCAGGCAGTGATGACATCAGTGTTCAGCAATGTGCACAAAGCCCTGCTGAAACCAAGTAACATAGAAATACAAAGCGGTCTCAAGAATTTTTTTTCTCCTTTATGATATCTGTACACTGTCATTATGTCTTACTTAATTACTTATTTATCTTTAATTGCTTAAGATTAGTTTTGATCCAGTGATAAACATGGGATACGGTGGAATAGATGATAAAAAATGGCTTCCTTATTATTTTTTTCTGCACTTTTCTTTAATTTTCTTGGAAAATTGAGGTTAAATAAAAGTCTGAAAAATGTGTTAGGCTTCAGGAAAGGACAACAAGAATCTTCCTAACCTTACATTATCAGTAATGTGGCGCTTTTGTGGCTTTGCTTAATGAAATATCAACATGTTATTTCACAGTGGCTGTAAATTGCATTCGTATCAGAAAAAAATTAAAGAGTGCTTTATTATCAAGGCTGGTAATTTAAAAGAAAAATAATAAAAGCCACAAAAGATGTTACCAAAGGCAGCTCACTCACTTTCCTGTCCTCATATTTATATGTATCCCAGTTGTATGAATTAAACCTGGCACTGTTGTGAATGAAACAGACTGGATGGTCTCCTTTCCTTTTAATAAAGGATAGTCCAGTGTTTCCTACCCTAAAGGAAATAATAAAAGAAACATTGAATCTCCTTTTCCTAGAAATAAAGGAACTTGACCAGCTATGATCATGGGTGTGATTTAGATACTTGAATGTAGAGTGTGTATTTGGCTTCAACTCTGAAGGTAAAGGTTAGCATCCAGATGGATGTTGTTAAGTTTAGGCAGCAGAACTTGTACCAGGGCTCTCTTCTTGTTACCTTTAGAAAAAAATATTATACAGTAGTCACTACAAACAGATAAAACTGTGCAAAATACCAAAACAAATTAAGTGTAGGTGAACATTTCCTCATTGTGTTCTTATTGCTAGAGTAAGTTAATAGTAGGAGGCAGGATTGTCAGTTGAAGACAGGTCTCTGAATAAATGATGTCACAGGTGGAGATACTTGCCAAGAGTATGAAAGCATGCCCTCATTTCCAACCTTCCATTAGTACAAAGGTACAAAAAAAAGTAAAAGTTGCAACAAACACTACAGGCAGATTGGAATATGTTGTGAATGAAAACAAATTTAGTTTAGAAATGAGATGATAGTTTTCAGCAAAGCAGTGGGTTTCAGTATACATCCAGGATGACCTCTATCCTATGGTTCTTTTATACCTGCATAATGGAGTCGTTCTATTTGAATTACTGTACTGTAAGTGGGGAATCATGTAAGGTAACCACAAAGTCATGACATAATACCCTGTTCTTTCCTTTATATAGTATGCAATCTCAACCCACTCCCTTGCCTAAATCAGCTCTTTCTCTGGCTGTGCTTCACTCCATTCACGTCATACATTTTGTATTTATTCTTTCCCTTTGTTTAGAGTACAGATTTACACAGAAATATCCATTTTTGATTTGAAATACCCCATACGCTTCTAAGTGATCATTACTTTAAACATACATTTTAAAACAACATTGCCCTTTACACCAGTCTTCATATTTTAACTACGTTGAATGTTGAGGATACACTGAAGTATTAAATATTCTCCTTTGAGAATAGATGATCCTGCTACATCTTGACTATTTAAAAATCTAATGAGATATCTGAAAAATGCATAAGGCTGAAACCATTTTCAGGAGAAAAGACTTAGTGATGATATGTGGCTTTTCATAGAAAATCCATTCATCAAATGCCAGTGAAACATACCACAATCATTTGCAAATATACAAATGGAATATTCATTTATCAAAGATGTCATTTAAATGCCATGAGTATATTGATCCAATGGTGAGATGCTGAGAGAAAAGATGAGGCTGCAGACCAGATTAAATCCACACATTTATACCACACTTTCAGTCTATGTTAGAACCATTTAGATCCCCCGATTTATATTTGGGAGCATCTGAACTCAACCCCTATCCCACTAATCACTGTATTTCATCAGGCAGCGCCACCTTCCTTCACATTCAGTGGTCCAACATGCCATTCACAGCTCCCAAGCATTTTACACCACCATTGATTTCCAGTATGCTCCCAGTGCAAGGCTTTGGCCTGCTCACCCAAGTCGTCATACATCATCCCACATTAACGCTTCACCTTTTATACTGCCCCCCTTATATCATCATATCCTATACAGACACCCCTGCCTTTATGTCCCTCTCAGCTGCTATGATGCTTGCTTCACACTGATGCTTGCGTGGATTGCCACTCATCTTCTCCTGTGGAAAAAAAACACACACAGTTGTATTTTTGAGAAATTTTTAAGTATGGTAGAGGTGTTTTAAAGATTTATCAGCCTTTTTTCAATCGTCGAAGCATCCGCCTTTCCTGAATCTTCCTCTTTTAACTACACGGCCTGGGCGTAGATGTGTGAATCAGTCAAGATGTCACTTTGATGCTTTGAAAATCCTGCTCCACTCTTTTGACTCCCCTTAGATGGAGGTATAAGAATCTCATAATATCTTTTGGAAATCTTGTTCGTTCGCTGTTCTCTCCGGGGCTCTTTGAGACAGGAATAGACTGATGAAGAGTGTGACTGCCTCCACAGTAATTACGTGATGAATGCGTTCATTCTGTGTGTAGCCCCAAGCGGTGAATAGCTCAGCTGATTATTGAGGGGTGTGTTCTCTCTATATGTGTAAGTCTGTATGTAGGAGTACATGAGAATAGACAGCGCTAAACAAAGAATCTCAAAGAAAGAGGACGGCTTGTGTCGTATTAACTCTCCTCCGAGCCGAAGCTCCTAAAACTGATGCCTCAGTGAGTGAATCATAGTGGTCCGCATATAGAACGCAATGAATGTAACCTGGCATTCCTTATGGAGGTCTTATTACCCCAAGGGTGTTGCATTCAGTGCCCCACCCCACCTGCTGCTTTTCAGACGCATTTTCAGCAACACTGAGCCAGCTGCCACTTCACTTTGCCGTTTCTGTGACAACACCTTTTTCCTGCGCTTTGAGAGAAAAGTTAACGCAGCCTTCAACATTTTAAATCCCCCACTCAGATGGATGGTAAGCTCCATTAATAATACCACGGTTTTGCTGTCCAGCTCATATGGATTTTCCTTCACAGTCAGGATATAAGTGTGAGAGACAGAGAGCGCCAGCATCGGAGAAACAGTTCTGGAGAGATGGAACGTTGAAGTATAATGCACAGTAGAACCCATATACTGTATAGCACCTGGAGGGACCTACATTATTTAATGAAAGCCTCCAAAGAGTACAACTGAAGTAAACATATCAGTGCTATATTTGGAAGAAGTGACTGGTAGGAAGGAAAATGAAAGAGAAAGCAAGATTTAGTTGTATTCTGGGACTTTGAGGGGTTCAATTTTAAATTAAACAGTGAGTAAACAGTGTAGTAAGAGGCAAGGGCAGACTTGCCATATGTAGTACTGGGAGTTTTCCAGTGGGCTAATTAACCATGTATGGTTACAAGGCCAAACGAGGCTGGGGAATTAATTTCAATTGGATTGTCAATGGTTTTTTCAAATACCTTGACATATCACTACCTCGTAACTTATCTTCACATAGCAAACCCCTTCCTAATGCTGCTGTTATTCAGTGAAAATTCTTAAACAAGCATGGATAAGAAAATAGATAAATAAAAAATAAATCGGGATAAAACTTCAATGTAGTTCTAGTAAGTTGAGGGATAAAAAGAGAGAGAGAGAGAGAGAGACATAAACCTGCTGCAGGCAATTATAGTAAAGTGGCTCAAAATGACAAACTTTTTTCTTTCTTTCTTTGTGGCACTGCTGTAACTTTTCTCGCCAGTTGTTGACAGGAATGAGGCTGCTGGCGGTGCCATAAATGAGACAGCTGAGATCAGGGTAAAAGGCAGCCATCACAGCCCCAGAATTAGAGTCAGCACAGCCACCAAAGACCAAGCAAAGCAATCATTTGTGCACGTTGTATCAGCAAAGACAGGTGAATGAGTGGTTGAGTGAGTGAAATTCAAGGAAAAATCTTGCAAGTTTATGTATTGTTTTGCATATTTGTCCCTTTACCTTTACTTCACTTACTATTTTCATGAAGTTCTGAGCTTGCATAAAAGAGAATTCAAAGATGCTGACTCGCCAACCAACACATTGTCTAGAAAATTGCAATACAATCCTTTTGCACCAGTCAGAGCAGGTCTTTCAAGGCAAGGCAAGTTTATTTGTATAGCACATAGCATGTAAGTAAATGAAAACCAGCACTTGTTGCAAGGGTGGCAGTTTCCATCCCCGACTTCCTGCTTCAAATGTCCCATTAACAACCTAAATGGGTGAGAAAGACAAAATGTTGTACTTAAAGTAATTAGTTTATCCTTTACTCTTTACTACCTAATTGCATTTTTTTCTCCACTAATTAAAAGCTGCAATTTAATGATTCTGTATAAAACTTGATATCAAACATATTTCATCAATTGGGATCTATAGACTGTACAGCCAAACTTAGAATTTAAAGTGTGGTAAAAGATCTAATGGCAAAAGATATTAAAATCCTTCTATTTTTATTTCAGTGTAAGCAATTGAAAACCATCAGTTTTTGTGAATTTTTTAAGAATATGATCAGTATGGGTTTGTAGAGTGGGGGAAAATCATCTTTATGTTAAGTTAAACTATCCATACAAAATGCATTGGATTATATGAATAAATGAATTATTAGTAAGTGGGCACCAAGATTTTCTTTTTCTCATGATTTTCTCTTATTGAATAATCACATGAAACCTATGTGGTTTTCCAGCCCAGTAGTTTGGAAACATGTAAAAAATAGCCATGAAAGAACTTGTAAAGTCATATTCAGCATGATGCCCGGGTCATGTCCAGCATGATTTATGTGTTTAGGAAGTAGGGCTCTGCAGCTTGTAATCCTGGAAGAAAATACTGTATTTGTTGCATTGTCTGCTTTAATGCAGTCTATAATATTTTTCTGACCTTTATCAATTTAGTTGTTGATGCATAGCCTTAATCATGTAGTTTTTAAGGTATAAAACAGGAACATTAGCGATTAAATCAGCAATTAAACAGTTGCTCAGCTTGACTGTCATAAGTGGAACGCCATCCATCAAGCCCTCCAACCTCCAAATTGTATTTTGTCACTGTTTTGTGGTGCAACTGTCATTTTGTCTTTCACAGCAATCAGCGACACTACTTTGGTGGTTTCTGATAAGGATTTTGTTCAGTATTGTGAGAGGGAACTACATCTACTTTGTGTTCATTGGTTAAAAAACAGCCTTGTTCAGTAAAAGATTTATGGGAAAACTGACACCTTTAAACACATGCACAACACTGTCCTCAGAAAATACCATCAGGGATTTTAACACCAAATAAGACATACTCCAGGCTTAAAGCATTTCTATATCTGCCCCTAAATCTTTTTTTACTCGCACTGGGGTTAAAACTGTTTTCAAAGACACACCTTCTAAGTCATTTTGACACCTTTTTTCTATGTTGCACATAGAAAAGGTTTCCATCAAACCTTCTGGGACAATTATCAAAGAAGGATTCATGTCAGTGAGTTTTCTCTCTGGTGTTTCATCTGAGAAACATGTTTTAGTTAGAATTTGTAGTCACTTCCACCCTGCATGTTAACAAGTGTTAAACCAATTAAAGGACTCAGCCGAGCTGCATTAAAATTCCCATATGATTATATATTATATAACTACATAATATGATTCATATAATGTAATAAGATTTGATAATAATAAATACTACCATATTGTTCACTTCTTTATTATTATATAATTATTATCAATATGTATTAATATAGGAATATCTTTATTATCGTATATATTATTATTATTATCATTTAATATTAAATATAATAATGTCTCAGTCCACTCTATATTTATAGCAAACAAAAAAAACATACAAACAAACAAAAAAGCATTAAAACTAATATTTTTTAAATAAGTGAAACATGATGCCTTGCATTAAAGCTTTGTTTTTCCTGGATTAGCCGCTGCCACACTCGCTATGCTGAACACATGAAGCATGCTGGACACATATACCACTGCTCCTCATCAAATACATTACAATGACAAACATATTTTGTCTTGTCAGCACAAATTCAGTCTTCAACATGACTATATCATGATGTCCGGTGAGACTGGGCTGGCATCTTTTAAAGCAGAAGAAAACTGATGGTGTATCATTTAACAAGTTGTTTTCCGACATGTTTGGGCCCTTTGTGTTGTCTTTAATAAAGTTCAACGGTGAGATCATGATGCAGGGGTTTTTTATGTTTACTCTTGAAGCTCCAACAATGAATTGCTACAAAATTGTTCATTCGGTTCAGACGCAACAGTGGAAAAAAAGTGTAACGTGTGATTTACACCACTGAGTACAAAGCTAAGCACATTTTACCTCTGTACTGATCTGATCTCGCCACCGGTAATGTGACGAAGCGATATGTGTACAGGACTCACACGGCTGCTGTTACGCACAAACACAGATACGCACAAACTCAGCTCTTCATGGCCTGTCAGTCTGGCCACGAAGAGCCTCCGCGGACCATTGCACACCAAAAGACGTGCAGAAAAGATCAATGTGCTTGCTCTTATTGAGCAACATCCTCCCAGTTGTTCCCACACACAAGCGCACATCTCCAGCACACCATCATCTCCATCCCCACCGCCAAGTCTGACCTGCATCTCGACAGCCAGTTGTGAAGGTATCGATTTCCTCATATTAATGCAGCCTTCATGAAAGGCCCCAGGCAGCAGAGGAGAAGAGAGAAGACGAGGGTATAAAGAAGAGGGAAGGGGGAGGAGGGAGCTAAAGGAGCTTTATTTGTGTAGCAGGGACAATACACAGTTCATGTATCACACCAGATGTACTGTAGCTCAAAGCTCATTTTCAGGAAGAAAATAATCTAATCAAAATTTAAAAATAGGAACTAGATCGGTAGAGGAAACTTGCAACCAGACAATTAGTACATGCTGGCCACATTCTGTCAGTTTTTCAGGCTACATTAAATTGAAAATGTTCAAAGACAAGAGTAGATACAGAAGAGGACGAAGACAGAAGGAGCATTGAGTTGTAAAACAGTGTTTGATGTCTGTCATACTGTACATCGTGCCCACAAAGATGCACATGTCAGATTTAAACTAGATCTAAAACTCAGTACATGCTCAGGCCTTTGAAATATTAAAAAGAAAAGTAACCAACTGTATATAAAACTGTAATATGTATGTTTATGTGAATTTGTGGCGTGTGGTGAGGAGATTAAGGAGGTTCATTTACAGTATCTTTTTTACTTTATCACAACTGTCCCTGCTGTCTCCCGTCATTTGCCTTTGGATCTTGACTTCTCAGGTGTCTCCTTTGATGAATACAAAGTCACCGGTTTTCCCTGACGGGTTGGAGCTGCTTCTACAGGTGTTCTGATACTCTTTTTCTCTGTTCACCATCAAAGGCGACGATTTTAGTGCAAATTCACAGCTCAAAGACAAAATGAAAAGTTCAGTCATCCTCTCATTCTCCTCTCCACTCAAGTAAAGGCCGTGGTTAAGAATGGCCAGGCTGTTACGTAATCTGTATTTGACCTGGACGTGGTGTGAATGGAGGAACGTAGTCGTGTCAATGTGTTTAAAACATTAGTGTGTTTGGAAGTGAAGTAGATCTGTCTGCTCAGCCTAATGGCAAGCACGTGCAGCTCCTCACTCATCAGCTGTTCCTCTCTCTTCCTCTCCCCCCCCTCCACACTGTCTCTCACACACTTTTTTTTCTCTTTCTGCATTGCATGCACCCCACATTTTTACTAATTTTCTCTTTTTATTGCAAATTCTCTTTGTGGAGGAGAAGTCGGAGGCGTTTTTGCCAGCCATATGGCAGTGCCAGAGGCGTCCGGAGCAGATGTGCTTGGCATTGGGACTCTGCTCTATCAGGCACATGCATACTTAAACACACGCATGCAAACACACACACAGAGGCTTTTGCAGGCCCTGTTACCGAAGAAGAGGTCACTCACTGACAACAGTATTATCTAACCCAGTGTTTTTCAACCACTGTGGCCTGGCACACTAGTGTGCCGTGAGAAATTGTCAGGTGTGCCATGGGAAATTATCCAATTTCACCTAATTGGTCTAAAATCCATTTTTTGACAACAAATTGATTAATATCAGCAAAACAATATACCAAAAAACTATTTGATTTCTATTAAAGACACTTTAATATTACTTTTTATTGTTGGTAAAGGCTAAAGAAATTATTTTTTTTATATTTTCGGTTTGTGGTGTGCCTTGTGATTTTTCCAATGAAAAAAATGTACCTTGACTCAAAAAAAGGTTGAAAAACACTGATCTAACTCACAGTTCGGCATGTACAGCCATACAGGCTGCAGGGGAGTGAGAGAAGCTACACTGAGCTGCCTTTGAGTTTAAATACAAATCAGTGTTTCCCTCAAAATATTAATCAGGATGTGGCAGTTTGTTTGGAGTCGTTACATCTCTTTAAGTGCACATTTCAACTCAGCATTTCTGTATAAAGTCAAAACGGAGAAATTTAGAAAGCGTAGTATGTGATGTAATCCAAAAGCAGCCCTTGAAAGGATGCTCTATAACAGGATGTTGTAGTGTAGCAAAAATAATGTCAGAATCAGTAAATCTTTCTTTTTTCTACTCAAATTTTTCATTTAAAACTTCTCAACTCAACAAGTCAAATTCTCATTGATCAGAATGTGAGAAAACTTTTTCTCAGTGATCAGGCTTTGGTGCTTTTTGACTTCCTGACTTCTTCAGCTGCCTGAGAAAAAAGCTCCAACTGCCTGAGGATTGCTTACTCAGCGTGTTTGTGAAAGGTTTTTTAAGAGTTGTTTTTTGCTGAATCGTAGAAGCACGATGGAGGTTTTGAACATCTTTGTGTGTACGTGTGTTTTTCAGTACAGTAAAGTTTCCTCTGAATGAAATGGGATGTAAATTTGACCAGTGTGCAGAATACGAACATAGGCTGGTTGCTAGTGTTTGCTGAGCCAGCATTTGACCTACATCAAACATCCAAAAGTGGAATAAGTTAGGAAGCATTTCAATGCTGGTCAACGCCAATGCACAAGCACACATCAAAGAGATGGAGTGAAACAGATCAAAACCTCTCCACACTGTTGGAGATTTTTCAAATTCATTTCAATGTGCCTCAGTTTTTCTAATTTACTTCTCATTGGTATGAGTAGATCATAACTGGTTTGAGATAACTGTGTGTTGTTTTTTTTATTGAATCTAATTTCTTCCATCAGATTTTAGATTACAGTGGGTCAAGTGATCGCATGTTTGCATGGAAACTTGGGTTTTGGTGGAATAAACTGAAAAGGAAGAAGCTAAGCTTTGTTATTATTAGAATTAGTCATACATGGCCAATTGAGGAATGACTTAACATACTGTTCATATCTGCTGCCTTCATAGTATGGTCCGGGTCAAATTTGACCCGGACCAAGAATTACCTTATAGTAAGTGTCAATATCAAACTTTAAAATGCAGACCTATTTAGGATGTCTAAATAGCCCTTTTCACATTAATAAATGCAAGACTCATCCACAATACATTTTTTAAAGAGCATGGAGAATTTAGTTTTTAGGTCTTATAACACTTGTTTTTTGGGGAGAAAAAAAAGACTTTATTTCTGCACAGTATCATCTCCTGTTTTACATTAAACATAAAAACACAAGTCCCAATAACATAGATATATTTTACTTGATTTAAAAATGGCATGAACTTTCTGGAACTTGAATTCACAATATAACCATGTTTTGCCATTGCAACCATTGAAGACTGTTTTAATATCATAAGAAATATCATATAGAAATCACAACTATCAAAGTTTTTTTTGGCTCAAATAGTCATTATTATACAGCTAGTGGACAGAAACGTTGGTCAGAGAGAGGGTTTTAGACATGCTACAAAAGGCTCACTTGTCAAAGTTGTGTAGCCTGGTTCGGTTTATTGTAAAGCATTAGCTGAAGCAACAACCAGTTGAGCTAAACACCACCTCTCAGTTATCAATATCAATTCAACATTTATCACTTAGAATACAAAACAAATAATATAAATCTAATCCATTATTATTAACATATCCTTCTCTTCTGTCACCTTATGTTGATTTTTTGTCTGAAGACCAACAGCTGTTTTTTTAATATATATAAACATCTGCTTTGCTGCCTGCTCCTCATCATCCGTCATCTTCATCAGAGGGGCTGTAATCAGAGTTTTCCTCAAATTGATTCCTCAAAATCAACCTCCTTATCTTGGAAGATCAGACTAAGGGTTTGTTGCACATAATGTCATGTTGCCATGATATCAATTACATAAATAACAGCTCATATACCTTTATAATGTTATGAACCCCCCAGCATCATCCTCCCTTCCCAAACTTATTCAAAATCCCTTATCCCTAAGTGCCTCATATGTGATCACTCTTATGCTGTTTCACTATGTTACTATTTCCAGATAACCACCATGTCCCTTGAAAAACCAACAGGTCTGTCTTTGTGTGCACATGGACGTTCTTGTGAGCGACCAGGTCCCCCTTCAACTCTGTCACCACTGATCGATTAAAAAATACACAATTACATGATTTGTAGTGTTTCACATTTTCAAGATTCCCTACAACCATCATATTCCTTGATGTGACCCACACTGGCACCTCTAAAACCCATCTAAATAGATACAGGTCAACATTTGACCTGGAACAGCCTCAGTGTCCAAAAATTTCTAGCATCTAAATGAAAATAAACAATAATAAATTTTTTCATTCGACCCAAACAGTATGTAAGAGTTAATGTAATATTGTCTGAATTCTCATATGAGCTGCAGCTGCTAAATGCCAGACATGCCTCAGTGCACCATTCGTCGTTTAGTCCTTATTTCCACAAAACAGCAAATGGAAAATATTTGTTTTGAAAGAAAGCAGGTTGATTTATCCCTTCCTTCTGGGTTAACTAATAACATTAATCAAGACGTGACTGACCTGATCTATAAACGGTGTCAGTGAATGGGACTGAGGGAAAACAAGACAGGTTTTTAAATAAGATTAAAATAGCTTTTTGAGGGGGGAATCAATAATCGCTGTTATTATTTAGTCTTTGAATTAGAACATGCGTCACTTGGCTGATCATACGTCATGCAGCATCCAGAAATCAGCTGAGACCACCTGTCCACGGGGAGACCACAAATCTTTGTGACGCCAGGGGGCAACTAAATTCAGGGCAAATATGTAAGTGCTTGTGTCTGTGTGTGTGTATGTGGTTGTGTTTATGTGTGAGAGAGAGAGTGAGAGAGAGAGACATTTAAGTCTATTTAGTGAGTTTGAAGTGTGTATCATGTTGTTCAATGGAGCACAAGTTTGCAAGACTGAAATTTGTAAAAGGTGTTCAGAGAGTATTTTATGTCTTGGTTTGTTCTTTTCTCTTATACACAGTGATTACAGATTTGTCTGGAAACACAGGAAGTGAAGAGGATTTAAAAAGGATCTCTTTAAGAGATTTGATATGTTGAAACTAATGTAAATAAATTGTCTGTTTTTTTTCCTGTTTCTTTAATGGAATTAAATTAGAAATATTCAGCTTCAATATCATTAGATTGGTTTTCTTTTTTAACACAGGCAACAAAATTGCTTGTTTAAACGATTGAGGTGAAATACTTGCTATAGAGATACATAAAAAGGAAAAAAAAGGAACTGGTTTAGGTTACATCATAAATGACCTGTTCAGATGTATTATTAATATGCCTAAATACACAATGTACAATTTTCTTGTTATTAGTTACATAAAATGGCAACATATTTCAATGGAGACTTGGCCGGCAATTACCTACAATGATTATGCAATACACCAAAATAATAATAATTAAAAAAAATCCCTTGACAAACCTGTGTTACAAATCAAATTCCTCTACAGGTGGGGGAAGTCTTTAGTCTATCCTGGCTGCCATTGAGCAAGAGGAGGGAACACTATTCAAGTTGCCAATCCATCACAGTGCCACAAAGAGAAAGACAAACAAACAAAGATATATCGTGCAATTAGTTTAGAATCACTAACTCACCTAACATCAGTGTTTTCTGTGATTGTGGGAGGAAACGGGAAGAAAAAAAATTGTTATGCTGAATTAGGATGATCTGTTCAACGCAGAGCAAGTGCCAACCTCCAGCGCTGCAACATGAAGCCAAAGTAGATGAGCCAAGACTTTCAGTTTTAGTCTATTGCTGGCAATTTCCCCATCATCTCCATTCCCTGTGTGATTTCTCCACTCTCCCATATTAACATGATCTCACAGTGATGCCAATAAATAGCATGCCACTTTTGCATCTCTTTTCTGTGTCATATATTTTATTTTAAGCATTTCCTGTGTCATTTTGCACCCTTAAAATGACTCCCCAAATGGTCAGGTTCAGGGTTACAGTACAGGGTAGGAGGTCATTCTTTCGCTGTATGTGCACAGCGTGAAATTAAACAAAAATGTGCCATTCATTTGCTATTTCATTCAGCTTCATCTGTGTTGAGGCAGGGGTGTCTTACCATTTAAATCGAGCATTTTACACAAGTCTCTGATGCACAGTATGTTCTTCTCAAAAGAAATGCTTTTATGGCTTTATTGCATTTGAAATGCAGGTAATTTAGACTCCGGGCATCAGTGCCACCATGCAGTCAGTTATCTCATGAAACCAGGCAACAAAAATGTGAATAATGCGGCATGTTTTCTGTAACCCAAAGCATCGTTCTTGCTCATTAAAATGAGGTTCTTGGTATTTTGTTTTGGTGTAAATACCTTACTCTTTCATTGCATTCCCTTTTTTTTTAAAGTTTGAAACAGCTATTGCAACCAGTCTTAAATTTGATTGGTGGAACATACCACATATTCTGCAGGGTATTTGCTCAACTACAACCTTAGGTGTGCATTTAATCCACAATCTATGCTTTCCTTTAGTAATGCACTTGACTGGCACTAAGTTGGGAAAGGGGTCATGGTGAAGGTGGGCCTCACAGGGACTCATACAGACAATAAATCATTATAAGCCCTTATTGCTGGAGAACTACGCTGACCAAATCACCTGCAGAAGTGCTGCTCCCCGAAGGCTCACCCATGCTGGCGGCCTTAAAATCACTGTCCTCATTTAGAGAGCTACTGAGGGAGAGGAAGAAAGAGTTAGAGATTCAGTTAAGGAGACATAACCAGGCAGAATTAGTGGCAAAGGTAACAACTAAGTACAAAGGGAAGTTAGAGAATTTAGAGAAGGGGCAATCCCCTCCTGCAAGCCAATTAATAACTGAGCAGCATCAGACAAGGTTATCCCAGGCTAAATGCTAGTTCCAGGAATAGTCCTCTAGTATTATCTGTTGGCTCTGGTGTGATGACTGAGAGGCTTAGACGGACGTGTTAACCTGTGTCGTGCAGACAGTGCCAAGAGTCTGGACTAACCTGGTGTTGTAAAAGGAAATGTGCCAGACTATCTGTCTATAACATGACATTTTGATGGCCTGTTATCATTATGTAAGGCACTTTAGAGAACTATTACAAAAGGAGAGCTTTTACAATGGAGTTACCCCTTCCAAGCCAGTATATGGTGGATTGGTTCATTTATTTTAGGGTGAGATGTCTAGAACAATTTCTGCAGTTGACTGTGTAATACATATTCCTTGTTCCCTTATCTAAGTAAACAAAAAGTGCTCTTGGAAGTGCTGCAGTAGCTGTCTATTACCTCTATACTATCTGTACCTGGAAACCTGACAAAAGTCATGACTTACTGGCTCATTCGGGGATGTCTTTGGCAGAATCATGCTGTGGAAAACTAGTTGAAAGAGACTTGGGGATGACAGCTGTGAAATAACTAAACAGAGCCCTGTGCCAATCATGTCATCTTACTGGCAGATCAGTGTGCTCGCCAGGATGTCAGATTTACATGCAGACACAGTGACAAGTTTTCCAAACATGCTAGCCTGCAAGGAAATGCAGTTACTACACTGAGAGATGTTAAAAGGTCTCTGAGGTAGCCATGGACTGAGAAGGAAGTCTGTATCTTTGCGAAAACCAAGGTCTGGTCCTTCAGCTGTCATAAAAAGCAACTTACAGAGCAGCATGTGCTAGCAATATGAAAAAGTGTTTTATGTTTTATAAGCAGTACACTGTGAGCGAGTATGTAACGGATATCTCAGATTAAAGCTGTATATTTGCGATTTGTGTTGTTCACTGAAGTTGATACTTAATGGGTTTTGGGGGGTTTTTGGACATTGTGTGTATGTGTATGTGTGGCTGTGTCCAGGGCTGCATGTGCAGAGCCATCTGTTTGCTGCTTTAGCAGTAGTCTTCCAGTGCCCAGGCTTATCTGTGCACGAGGGCAGTGGCCTACTTTAACCTTCTGCTTGCTCAGTACACATGCGAGCACACTACTTTGGCTGATCACCTGTCGTCTTATTCGTAAAAACCTTTTAGTTTATTTACATTTGCACTTTTTCTTGGTATTTAGTAAAAAAAAAAAAAAAAACTACACCTTATTGTTGCTGTTTTGGGAGCTTTCAGTTGTGACATCGTTGATTCGTTTTCTCAATATCAACACATAAATACAATAATGCTAAAAGTTTGATGACTAGCTCGCAGGTTAATAACCGTTCTTCTCAAATACAGAGTTTCCATTCGTGGCTATGAAAAGCAAATGCATGGCTCTAAGCAGACGCTGTGACAAACGCTACATGCTAAAGCTTGCGGTATGTGTTTATAGTAGCAGTGCATCAGGCAGCACAATAAGCTCTGCTTGTGAAACGCGATTCAGTTTAGAGAAGAGTATTAAGCTACAGTATGTAGGCTAGTCAGTGGGCCCTGCTTAGGGGTTGGCTTTTGTGGCTAATAGGTCAGCTGGGATGGGCGGGGCAGCGGATGAGGGTGAGGATGAGCAAGAGGTTTTAAAGGCTCTTTCATTGGATGTATGCTTGTTGGACAGGCTGAAGAAGGAAAGGAAAGGAAAGGAAAGGAAAGGAAAGGAAAGGAAAGGAAAGGAAAGGAACAACATTTGAATGCGAGAAGTGCTTGCAAAATAAGTGCAGAGTTGCTTCAGCTTTCATCGATGCCATTTTGCTTTGTGTGCTCTGTAAACATTAAACAGGACCAACATTTACTGCTATGTAAAATATGAATGAGGACCTTTTATAACACGGTCCAAAGACCGGAGTTATAAACAACCCAATTCTAAAAGTTCAATTTCTTTATTTTGAGGTGTAAAATCATTTTAACCCTTGGCTAGAGAGGCTTGTAAAACTTTAATACAATTAAAACACCTAAAAGAAAAATGTTATGGACAACAAAAGAGAACACAGATATAAGTCAGCAGGTCAAAAAACATGATTAAATATAAAAAGAGCATCTCAGAGAATGTCAATCTTTTAGAGATTCAAAGATGGCTAAGGGCTCTGCACTCAGTGAATTTTGAGAGGTTGTCTCTAGTACATAAAGTAATTAATCCAGAGTTGGGATGCCATGTAGAGCAGCTGGTTGGAGTCCTGACCCATAGTGCTTTGTTGGAAACCCACTTAATTTTGTCTCTCCAAAATAAAATGAGAGAGAATTTAACCAAAATTATTAATTAGAATAGAAGTCTGGAAACTTTTATTAAATGGATTCAGGTCAACAATTCTGACGGTGGAAATTACAATCTGTCCCTGAACACAGTTCAACTCAAAGTCCATCTAAGCTGAAATTCCACCAAGTAAATAAAAACTGCATTTCAACGTTTTCCACCATCTACCACAGATGTTGGAGCTGGCGAAGTGGGTTAGATCAAGAGAAACATGAAAGATAGATTATTAGATAAGTAAAGAATACTTCCAAATTGTAGTAATCTGTGGCCAGCATGTTATTTTTTAAGCCCCCCACAAAGAAACAAACGAAGAAACAAAAAACCTCCAATTAGAACCAGTCCCATTTTATCTCTATCAGCTTGCAAACATATGTAAGAGTGAGGGATATCTTTTAAGTTAATTCTTGAAGTTAGAATATAAGAATATATACTTAAAACATTAATTCAGTTGAAACTGTCCAGTTTAATCACATAGCCAGTCAAAGGATTAGTAGAATTTCAGTGATTACTACAGCTAAAAAAGTTTTAAAGCAAAGGAGAGTAACTAGATGGCTTTTGCAGAAAAAGTTGTGGATGGCTTTTATGGCAACATTTTTACCCCAGCGGATGTTTTGAGCCTAGTGCTTGATGAGATGCCATCATGCAGCTGGGTACATAATTATACCACCTGAGTTTCACAGGACTGTCTTTTTGGTTCGCCCTGGTGCCTCACAGGCAGGGGCAATAAGGCAAGGTCCGCTTCATGAACAAAACTCATCAAGAAGCCCCTGGGTCTTTTGCAAGAGAACAGGACACAAAGCTACGTTTGTGGGAGGGCACAGGTGTCAGCACACATGAATCCATGTGTAGATGTGTTCATGGCTGTTTGATTTCATGGTTTTTCTTCTCTTTTCTGTTTTTTGTTTCTTTGGGCACTTGCTGTGGATTCATAGAGGATATAGAAATGGGGCATTCAAAGTAGCCATTTATATCTACAGATGCAGATTAAACAGGAAATGCAATGAAAGCTGCCAACTTTCTCACCTGAAGCAAGAAAATAGACCTTTGGGGTTTTACACCTGATCTCTCACCGCTTCCTGATAATTCTCTTAAGAGGTCTCCCATTCTTACAAATGTTGGAAAAGTGGCCTCATATTTCTATGCTTTTTAGTATTTCTTTCTTATTTACATTCAGAAATATTGATATCCAGTATTCGATTTCAATGACCTCAGACTTGTGGTGATTGGATGGAAATGTGAGGTGCAAGATGACAACGTTTAAGCAAAGGAAAGGGTGACTTGATTTATTTCACTTCTACATATGTATTAAGGTGATCTCTTTCTTTAGTCCTTGTCTTTGCACCATCATCAATCATCTTACTTACTTGCGTGTGTGTATTTCACTGCGTGTCCCTGAGAAGCCCACCCAGTGAAGCTGTGCCAGAGGCTCATCACATCACATCACAGCATCAGGGGCATCTGTTTGAAACAGAAATAAAAGCAAAGCTTATGAATAAAAGAGCCACATGAATAAAAGCGCAGAATGCAAATGACTTGCTAAGCAGGGATTGGGTGTGTTTCCATGTGTGTGTGTGTGTCTGTGTGTGTGTGTGTGTGTGTTGATGAAAAAGCGGAAGTATTGAATTCTCCCTGCATTTGTTCTCCATCCCATCATGTCTCCACCTTAGCTCGACTGAATGAGTGAGTGCAGACACACACATCATGCTCTCTGAGGTGTATGCTTTCCTCATGCATTAATCAAAAGCAGTTTTGACACTTGGATCCCGAAAGAAGAGAAAGAGCTGTTTTAACAGAGCGGTTGGTTCTCTCGCTCACTCCACAAGCACCGTGAGGCGCTGCCTCAGGTGACTTTATCAATTAGGCCTCTCTGGAAACCTCCGCATCCGCTCGGCCTTATCCCGTCCTCCCTTATTTCACTCCTTCCCTTCCTTTCTTTTATTCTCATTTGTTCTCTCCTCACCTCCCTGTCAGAGTTCTCTCCCTCCCCACCCACCTGTCATTCATTTAGCCTGTTTAGTCTTACGTCTTTACATACTCCTTTTTGTGCAGAGAAGCTGCTGTATGTGAACGGATTCCACTTACAGATGAACGTATAACTTGAGTCAACAGCTGAATGTCAGCTTTGCTGATGTATATTTAAAGAACAGCTGTAGTTGGCGCATTTTGTCATTGCCGTCATTCTCGTCAGAGGACCGTCAACAAAACTGAATCAAGATGTTAAATTATTCAAAAGAGGATGCAAAAGATGTAACATCCCAGAGCGATGCACTGTGCCACTGTCACTGACAGAAGCCTAATAAGATAGACGATACAGTTCTCCTCTATCACAATACAATACATCACTGGAGGCAGTAGAGGGTCAGCGGGAGAGACCAGCTTTTCCTTTTTTGTGTCAGTCAAGCTGGTCTGGGTTCTGCTGAACGATGCCTCGGGGCAGCTCAAGGCAAGAAGTGAGAGGAGGAGGGAGGAAGATGTTTGTCGATAAAATAATGGAAAGGCTTGGATGGTACAAGCAGTAAGGAGGAAAGCTTTACATCACTTCTATGCACATTAGTGTGGAGAACCCACCCCTGGGTTTTTAAACAGTCTGCCAATTTCACAAGAAAAATATGTGATAAGTACATTTATCCACATGTACAGAACATAGTAGTGACATAATAAAGGTTTATGAATTGTAACATAGTCATGTTTTTAAGTGCTTCTTTTTTTAGAGGTCAGAAAACCTCATGCAAACCTGCAGCCTTGTTTTTATTCATATCAAAGTAAAACCATATGTTTCTACCCCTAATCATAACCCTTTTTTACTCATCTTTATTGATATCTGACTGTAACTTAGTATATATTTCATGCCTACCACTGGCTAACCATGACTGACAGTCAACAATATCAGACTTTAAACTCTGTCCTGAATGAATCAGTCAATGCAATGCCAACATCGACCACTCCTGCCTCCTTATTCAGTTATTTTTCTTTTCTCTATTTTTTAACCTAAAATAGATGCACAGTGTCATATTTGTGACTATCTTTAACAAATGAAAATATAGCGTGTTACAATTTGCAAAGGAAAATGTGGGCATGAATTACTTTTAGAGCCATAAAAATGTACTTTAACTATATGTTGAGCGTGTTTTAATATTATTCACAACGTAGGTATGTCACAGTTTTAAAGGCAGATGTGGACATATGATCATTTTGTAGCACAGAAAGTAGCAATTCCACAGATTTTGAGTCTCTATAATAAAACTAATATGTTTTGTGCAGTGGAACAATGTGGTTATTTCACATTCAGGTGTGAGACTCCATAAGAATAGTAAGACCTTATATATATATATATATGTATATATAACAGAATAGCATTTTTACTACCTTTTCTTGGTGTCACACCGGCTTATTTTTGTGTCTATGTGATAAAAAAATAAGTAAAAAAATAGAAATACTGTGGTTCTTTTCAATTTATGTTGCTATACTAGTATAGGAGTCCACATTTGACAGCGAGGGCCATCACCATCCATCCATTTCTTATCAGATCCTTTATGGGATGTATTTTGGAGGAGCAGCTGTCTACCAGACATGCTTCATGAGTGGAGCTGAAGAGCTGGCGTGAAGCTTTGGCAGGAGTGTGTGCAATAATGAGGCAATGCCAGGCAATGCTGCTGTTTCCATCTCTTAGATGTGTCCCCAAAGGGCCACCATACATGTCACCAATGACATGCACTGATGAGTATGTGTGCATGGCGATGGGTGGTGTGTCATGTGTCTCTGATTTGAGAAAGCATGTGTGTACTGTATGTGTGCATGTGGCTGGCCTGTGCACGTATGTTCTTGTTTGTGATGTTGTGTGTGTTGTTTGGTGGTGGGAGCTTACAGGCTCTGAGCGCAGAGGTTCTCTAATCCAGTGTTTTGAAATGAGCCCTCCAGCTGTTGTGGGCTTGAGAGACTGCAGCCTTGGAGGAGGCTTAGAGATGATAAGATGCTCCTTCTATCTTCATTCCTCTAGGATCTTTTTCTCATTCTTGGTTTCTTTCTTTCCTCCTCCCTCCCTCCTCTCGCACTTCCAAACGTCTCCTTATTTCTCTCTTTCATTCCTAAATCTAGCATGAGTAATACCTGTAGTATGCACCCATTGAGTGAACACACTTATATGGATGTTTCATGCAGTCACATTCTTTTAAGGTCAAAACGATTTGTACGAACTTATTCCTTGTTAATCCTCCAATAAGATCATAGATTGATTCTGTGCAGGAAGTGAACACTGTACACAAAGGATAGAAGGAGATCAGATTAGTAGAGTGACCTAAGACGTTGTTATTTATTGCATTTATAATAATGGCCTCACATCGTAGATGTCATAAGAGGTAATGGGGTCTCGTTAGCTGCATAATGACGCACACGCTGACGGGATTCTGCTCCTTCAAGCATAGTGTTATTACTTAAGCAATTGAGTTACCAAGAGGAATCATGTTGTTTTAAATGATACATATTGACATTACAGGGGAATATAGTCCCTCTAAGTGAAAATATCTCCATAATTTATGGGAAATCTTTTTTTATGTGTACGTTTCATATGAAGTATAGCTTAGCAGCGCTGTATGAGTGCTGTCTGTCTCCTCTTGGCACAGCAGTGGGCCTGTAGGCTCTGTTGGTGTCTGCCAGCAAAAGAAAAAAGTGTAGGAAGTCCAGCAGGTTTCAGACGGACAGACAGACAGCGAGCAACAGGAGGTATGTCAGCTTCTGTAAAATATGACAATGATATTCAAAGCTGAAATTGATCCCAGTAAATGGGCTTGGAAATAGTAAAATAAATTTTATCTAGCATAGCTCCTGACCTCAAACCATTCCATTCTGGTGGTTTCTACTATTGACTTGGAAGGAAAGCAGGATCATCATCTTACATTATCAGTAACAGGGACGATTCACAGGACGCGATCAATTATCTGTAATCATATCAGTGCATCATCCTCCTCACCGTGTTTAGATAAGATTACTTCCCATTGGGGTTTTTGGACATGGATACATGCTTGCGGGGGTGATTTAACTTAGTTTAGTTCTTAATGTGTTTAGCTGTTCTAGAAATAGATGCAGCATGTACATATTTGTCTCCCTGGGTCTGTTACGGGTGACAGCTGGGTCCAGATGAGAAAGACAACTTCTGAGTTTCTAAGTGTGAGATGACAGCTCTCTCTTGTTGCTGAGGAAAATACAACATCATCGTGTGAGCTGTGTGCTCCCAGAAAGCAGCCCGTAGTGTCTGAATAACCAATACTATCCCCACTTGCCATGTTCATTTTCTCTGTATTGATATCCACTCTGATCCCATGAAAAAGCGAGTTGTTTTAGGAGATGAATAAAATGAATTACTCTGGAGACAGCCTATCATGTTTCTCCTTTTAACTGTTGCATATTTCATGTGATCCTCCTCTGTGTGGTTTAGATGTCTGTTTAGTTGCTGCAAGCATTTCTGAAAAGTAGGTTTGTTTTGCTGAAAAGATTAAAAGGCGATGAAGAAAGGGTGTGCTGACGGATTAAACATGACTTTTAGTATTTCAGAATATGTATATGTACATGTACATGTATGTAGCCTGTCCAGATTGGCTCTATGGCACTCCAGCTGTCCACAACCCTGACCAGGATAAAAACGGTGTAGAAAATAGATGAACAGACTTGCACTACGTAGAGGCTTTGTTGTAGTTGTCCAAAAGGTGATCAAACAGCCCACAGAAAGACTTGGAAACAGTCATGTTTCTGACACAGTGAAATGATTTATGCTGCCTCTGAAGACAGACTTTGGAGCTGGTATGTGTACCTTTTGTGTAAGAAACACTTTAGTGACGTGTTCACAGATATGGGTTACACTGAACTATGTGTACAACTAATTTATCAAGACACAAACTGACAGACATTTTATACACAGGACTGCCATGTTTGATTTTAAGGTTGGGGATGGCATGGATATACTAATTAGGGAGGTGGTCCAGTGCATTCTTTCTAATTGGATTTAGGAAATTTTAACTTGTAAGTTCAAATGGAATGCACCATTACAGGCGAGCTGGCACAGCATCCATCTGTTCATAGTTTCTGAGATTTTCTCTGTTCAGACACTGATCATTTTTTCTTTTCTATTGTAGTGTGCGTGCGGGCGTTGGATGTAACCGTGTCCCAGAGCAGCATCCAAGTGGCCCGGGGTCAAGCAGCCATCCTACCCTGCTCCTTTACCACCAGCGCTGCCCTCAACAACCTCAACATCATCTGGATGGTGATACCGCTTTCCAATGCCAACCAGCCAGAGCAGGTATGAATCACTTATATCTAGCTGACACTGCATGATTTTTTTGTTTTTTGTTTTTTTTGCTTTTTACAGTAACTATCACCATTAAACTATCACAATAGTCTTGATATTTAGACTTAGTGCATGGAATTCTGCAAGTTCCTTTCTATGGTGAATGCTTTGTTGGAATATGTTAAATTGCATTTTCAACTGTAGCTATGTGAATGGTACATGTCCACATCAACACTACTGTAGATTGTCTAGACAACAATAAATCTCTGAAATGCACTTAACTTGTTTTCAAATGCAATATTACCATATATGCACCATATGGATGGCCATACTGCTTCCCCTTCAACGTTACAGTCAAAGCAGGTACACATGACAAAATTGATTTTAAGGTGTGAGCCAAGGTGTCAGATACAGCGCAAAGAGAATGTCAGAGGTTGCATAAATGCACAGAAAGTCAAAAAAATGATAGAGGTTGAATACACACTATAGACATAAGTGGCACAAATGTAGATGCTTACATACTTTCTTCAATTGCAAGTGTTTCAGATTCAGACAGTGATGTAATTAAAGAGCATTGCAAGGAACCACATCATATCTAAGGATAATGATGATGATGATACATCACTAGCTGTATTCAAAACTGCCAGCTATCTTTCAAGGTATGTAATGATGTAGAACAAAGTATATTGTTTGACAAAATGAACAAAAAAGATTCA
>JBBBVU010000009.1:3716649-3728873 GCA_037177055.1 Atherinosoma microstoma
TGGATGGATGGATGGATGGATGGATGGATGGATGGATGGATGGATGGATGGATGGATGGATGGATGGATGGATGTGGGAGTGAGATGAGGGATGGCTGGATGGATGATTGATTGCGGGAGTGGACAGAGGAATACAGTAAGTACATGATGAAGGATGAATGAATGACAAAGAATGATGATAGATTAATTAATGATGGAGAATGGATTAATGGTGGAATGAAAAAAGGAAGTTAAGATTTAAAAGAAATTAGACAAACAGTATTGATTCATTACAAGAAATGGCAAGCCAGATGGATGGATGAATGCTGAAGGTGTGACCCCTTTCCCAAACCTAAGCTTCCCAGGGAAAGTGCTGCACAGTGGGTCACAGCAGCTACTGGATGCATACCTGTGTCCCTCCGGTACATACCATCTGATCATTTTCCTCAATAGATAAGTAACCATGTATATTTTTTCCTCACTTGTTAAATTTGGTTCTCGTTAGCTACTTTAGATAGTATTCACCTGACACGTTTGGTCATATTTATGCTGAAATATAAAAAATTTAAGGTTTCACAAATTTTTAAGCACTACAGTAGTAGCAAGTTAAGTAATGTGTGCTCCTACTCCAAAGAATGTTGTCACTTATAGGCTGTGACACCTGCAAGCTAGTAATATGTTACACTGCTCTCCTTATGAAACAACACATTAACTGTACAGCAAAGAACACCATAAAGCTCTTTATACTGATGTTGGGTTGTTTAGAAACGTGCACAGTGGCTTAATATACACCCAAGAAAATGAGCAGGCCTACTGTACGTTTTGCTGTTAATTTAGTTTCTCTTATTTTCTGCTTGTTTTGCTCACCTTCCCTCCCTCCCTCTTTGACTCAATTTTCCTCCCCCTTGCGGGCCTTCTGTGATTCCGTTTGAGTTGTTTTACATGCAGCTGCAGGCCGTACAAGCTCACCTGCCTCCCTTCACTTTGAACCCCGGTGCTGGTCGGCCGTCCAAATAACACAATCATCTTCTGCACTAATTAACTCACGCCCACGACAGGCTCTGTATCGCAGCTGTTCTCACCACACATACACACACACACACGCACACACACACACAAAATACTGGCATACATAAATACACATCCACACACAAACTGGCCTTGGATAGTCTGCTGGTCCAAAAACTGTGCAGATCCACATGCATGCTGTATGTTTACTGACTTCACACATATATGCAAATGTAAGAACCTTAATATAAGCATCCATTTATGTACATATCCAGAATATGCTCATAGCACTGTTATTCACTCATGCACCCACTTGTGGATAAAGAATTATACAGTTGCATTCACACACACACACACACACAGATCCTAAAAAAAAGTAGTGAACGCAAACACACATAAGCGCTTACTAATGAATGAATATGTGGGACTTTTTAGATGTTAAGGGATGAAGGGAGCTGAAATATGTAGTAGGTTGAATCACATTCTCTATGTCGCCATACTGTACCTTCACACTATATTGAATGACACATGCTGTACATAAAAAGCTATACAGGGAACAGGGGCACAGCCTCTGTAGCCAAACATGCATTTAGCTAAACATGGTAACTTGCACTTGTAAATGTACAGTCCCGCACAGGCTGTGGCACTCAATCTGTGCACGCAAGAATAAACAAATATGGTGCGAACAACAATTCTTTCATCAACTCGTGTGCATGAAATGAGTGAGCCATCTGAAAAGTCTGCGATGAGATGAAGTGCTGTGTGAGGTGGCAGAACAAGTACAAGGTCATTTAAAAGAGAGAGAGTGTCATAAATGATTATAGTTGATGCTAAAAGCCATTAACAATTACTGAACAGAACACTTGCACAACCCACTTTAGCAAGTTTGCGAGCCCACTCTGTTCTCTCAGATCTGTATGCACTTGAATTTGAATAATGTTCAGATGGGTCTGTCGTTAATGATGCACTGTTATAGCAGAAGGTAAAAGCATGTGGATGTCAGCTTCTTTGTAGTGCAAACAGGATTGTTTGTTCTTCACCAAATTAATCCTGTTATGAGTTTCCTTTGATTGCTTTGATTGCTGGGTTGTGTAAGGCCTCACCTTATGCTTTACAGCCTTAAGCTTACACGGTTGACTCCACATTACAGAGTAAGGGACTTAATGAGTCAAGTCTAAATGTGACAGCCTGGTGCTTTTGCTGTACATTATGCTCAGATTCTTGATCTCTGAAATAATTAGTGCAAAGGGAAGCCATAGGGATTTGTATCTGTATCATAAACAGGAACAAAAAAACTATTCAATTCTACAGTATTTTTAAGGTTTCTCCAATCAGTTTACCAGAAAACAGTGTTGGTATGATGTATTTCTGCCACAGATCAATCTCCCAAACTCAATCTGAGAAAGATTGTATTTTAATTGAACCGTGATTTTTTTTTTTTTTGTCCAAACCCTAACCAAGTAATTACTGTTAACAAATTAAAACAAAACTGAAACATAAAACTATCAACAACACCAAACAAAACTTACATGGTAAGAGATTGGAGTAAAGCGTTGGTCTCCATTAGCAAAGGTCTAATTCCAACTAATTACACCTCCATAAACATAACACAGAAACATGAAAACATCCAGAAACAATACAGATATTATATGTAGTTATTCCAAGTAAACCGAAGTGTACCATTGTTGATCATTTCTAAACATTTTGCATCTTTCTGTCTCTACAGTATATGTTTGTGAGCAGGTTGTGGTCTGTGGTTGTTTTTGTAACATATTTTTCTCTAATTTTGGTTTCATAAACGTTTTATGTTCAGTTTTCTATCTTCATTAATTGTTAATGTCAGTCTTTTGGGCCATTTTGCATCTCTTCACAGTAAGTTTGTTGCTAATACCCGTTTCTTGTAGATGGATCTTATTAATCTTATTTTGTGTTAACTTGAGCTTTCACAGAAGATCTATAACTCACTGCATCCCAATTTTAATCATATGACAGTTATGTTTGTAATTGTGGTGGTTTTGCATCTCCTCATTCCCATTTTGTTTGTGGGATGCTCTTTGGTTTCTCATTTTGGTTCTATTTCACATCATTCTGGGATAAAATGCTATATTTCTGATTTTAGACCAATGACCCATTCACGGGGATCCTTGGCTTTTTTGTGCTTATCCCCTTTAGCAATCTGCTCATGGCTTATTTTTCATCAGTGACCAAAAACACAGTAGATTCTATGTAACCTCCATAAAAAAACTATGTTGGACGCTATATAATTGGACTTGTATTGTACTGAAGGGCCCATAGATGACCTTTGTGGTGAGTGGGTGATACAGAGTAAATATGCTGAGCAGAACTGAATTATTCAACCATATTATACTCAACTTTGAATATCTACCTGGGCAAACTTTAGAATTGATTTATTCCAATGTTGACTGTGTTTGACTGACAGGTTGAGCTTCAGATTACAACATGTTGGCTTGGAGCTCAGCCGATTGTACCTGTGTGTTTGGGTGTGCTGATCGTCACATGTTGTTTTATGTGGGTTTTAATCTGTCTGTCATGCTGTTGTGATCATATGTCGTGCTCTCTTTCCCCTGGGGAGCTAGGTGTGAGATAATCCAGATAAACACACAAACATCCATATAAGGGTTTTATGTTTCATAGCTCTTTAAACTGTTTGTTTTATATTGGTGTTATCTATGCTCCAATGAAAGCTCATTATCCACTCCCACCATCTCTAATGCTAATTCCTGAAGCCCATTTTGTTGATAAAATCATCAAAATAGTATGTTTATCAAAATTCCAGTGTAGTGAGCTTAGCAGTTTTCGATTATAGATAACCTGAAATCCCTAAATTAAATTTATTCTCTTCTTACTTGAGGTAGTTTATGCAAGAACATTGTAAAAGTTTCATCACACCAGAACTAGTGAAACTTTTGCAGAGTCATTTTCCAAACTTTTTTCTGACTGGAAAAATAGCTTTCATCAGTTCCTGGAAAAGGATCTGGTTTTATGTTTTTGGTTGTAAAAAATTGTTACACAAAATCACCGTCTGGTGAAAATAAGGTCACAGTGGAATGATGTTAATCTGTAAATGAGAGCTTCTGTCAGGGTATTTCAGATGATCAGTTTGATCCCAACAATCCGTCTGGGGAGGGGGTCAAAAATGTGGAGGATTCTATGGGGATAAACAAATTATAACAATCACATCAAGAGAAAATGAACCAAATTCAGTTAAAGGTGGCGTGTTGTTTATTTGAGGCTGCTTAAGGAGTAATGGGATGTCATGCTACGTGTCCTTGACTTATACACATTCCTGCACATACTATAATCTGATACTTTTTATTGATCAGCGTAGATGAATTTTTTGCAGCTTGTTAAAATCTTTCCTTGTGGGGCATCAAGTGCCTTTCTTATGGAGAGTTTGACAACTCCCAGTTATAGAGCTCAGATAATGTCCGTAAACTGATCACTCATACAGATTGATTGCCCCTTTGGTGACATTGTACCCTTTAAACTTATGAAGACAGCATGATTTTATCACTGTATATAGCTTAGCCAGCAAATATAGTGGAGTATATAGGGTGACCCCTTCACCTCCGCTCAAAACAATCACGGTGACCAGTTCCACTTCATCACCTCTTCATTCAGACAGGAATTCTCTGAACTGCCTCCAGCAGCAACTCAAAGGTCTCTCATTACATCTGATAAGACTTACAAGCACAGTGCTGCACAAATGGCCAGTTGTTTACTACTGAGGCCATGGGAAATCTTAGATGGTGACACTTTAAAATAAAGGGTACAAATCCTTCTTAGTTCATGGCTGTCCAGATCCAGTCCTCGAGGAGCATTGCCCTGCAGGTTTCAGATGTCTCCCTTCTCTTACACACCTGATAAATATGAAATGGCTCTCCTTAACAGCTTGTCCTCAAGTTGTCCACAAGCCATGCTAATGACCCAGTCATTTGAGCAAAGTGAAAGTAAGCAAGGAAACATCTAAAGCATGGATATGGACGTCTTTTCTCAGCAGTCGACTCATAATTTTTATTTTTTTTTTCCCCACCTGTCTTGTCCAGCATTGTAGCAAGCAGAATGATTGTCTGGCTGCTAATAGAAAGAAAAAGAAAAAAAGACTAGCTGAAAAGAAACAATATATCTTGATCGATACCAAAACAGTAAGAACACACACAAAGTTTTGTGTTTTGTCCTGCAGAAATTTCTGTATTAAATATTTATTAGTCGTGTCCACCCAGGATTAGACAAGTAAATGAAATGTGCTACAGTATTATTGTAAAGCATTGACATATACGTAGATTGCTATCAATAGTCTTCTGGTCACTTTGGGAGGGTCATTTGCATTAGCATACCTGCGTGTTGCATGTTTAGCGCCATATTTAGCCATTTTGAACTGCCCCAAAGAATAATCTCATTGATATGTTAAAACCCAGTTGTTCAAACTCTATCAAGTTGTTTGCTATATTTCATGTACTTTATCATCTTCTGCTACATGGCCATATTCTTTTGTATTATGCCTTGTGAGATTTCTTTGATTTTTTTTTACTTTAAGTAAAGTTTTTTGCCTTTGGTTAATATTTTTGTTTCTTTGATTTAACTCAACAAAACACAATGTTACTGAACATCATTGATTGGAAACCAGAGTTTTTATGTTGTGATGCAACATACTTTATGATGTATGCTCTAGGCTCCAGAGTTGACCCAAGATCCTTCTTGTGTTTAATCTTTTCAGAAACATGGTTGCTTTCAGAATTTGGGGTTGCTTGTTTCTGTCACGAGATCTGGCAACAATGGATCAGGCTGAGTTCAGCTCAAAACAGGAAGGCTGCAGTAAAAAGAAGACTCACTCTGTGGGTGTGGGGAAATCCAAGGCTAATGCTCTGTTCTAAAGGACATGGATGCAATGAAGACTTTGAATGAGTGTGTTAGGGGAGGCAATGTTGGCTCAAGGAATTTATGGGAATATGCCAATTAACTTGTAAAAGTGATTTTTAAATGTAATACTGTATCTGGTCTGCAACTTCTTACTGATGGCACACACAGTAATACACACAGTAATAAGAATATTGTATTACGTGAAGGTCAATATTCAGAAAATTGCTGTAACGATTCCAGAGTTAACCAAAAGCATGACCAGGATTAATTAATTGATAATCAGGTATGACCGGTCATTGATAATGAATATTGGTCAATATTGTTGAGGACATGTCTCAAAGGATAGAAAGAGATAACAGTGGTCTCTTCCAGTCAGTAAATTGAAAAGAGCTGTGGGTGGTTTTAGAGATTCATCCTGGCTTTTCTAAAGGAAAATGGCAGTATCCCCCATGCCTACTGCCAAAAGGCTCTTTACGGGGTTCAGCTAGAAGTAGCACATGATCATGCAATTGGTACAGTGACCGAATGTCTGATGGTTTTCGCATCAGCGTCCAGTTGTGTATTGTAGAGTGATGGAAAACTCTGGAAGTAGGCCAGTCTGTGCAGATGCTTAGTCTGTATCTGTGTGTAGGATTTTAGGAGCGAAAGGATGAAACAGAGGTTTACAGCTGGGCCAGCAGTGGGGCATCCAGATAGTCCAGCTAGAGTTCTTAGGGCCGTCTGCCATCTGAGTAGCAGCCATGGCCTCTTTTCTGTCTGCGTGCAGCCACAAAGCCAATCGGGTCACGAGGACGGATAAGGTGGTTTATGCATGCCGTACATTTAGATATGGATGGATCAACAAAGGGAGACACAAAATGGTGCATGTATGGAACGATTGATTGGATCAGTTTAAGTGTACATGCAGATTATATTGTAAGGTCATCGAGAGTGTAGAGACAGGTCACAACAGGTGTCGTATATTAGATGGGGAAACAAAGAGTTTACAGAAAGCTCGATAGAGATGTGCAAGAAAAATCTAAGTGATGGAGCAGCGGGTATTGTGGCAGACTGATAACACACAAGTCAAAAATTGATATTCTCCTTGTTAGTAAATGGATTTCTACTGGAACACACACACAGAGAAGAGATACAGTCGCAGGCTCTCATCACAGCTGAGGAGCTGCCTATTCATCTGCACATAAGAGGACAAAGCGAGCGCACTGCACTCAGGAAATTGCAGCCACGCAATTTACAATCGTTAGGCAGCAATGGAGGGCCCAGTCGCATACACACCCCTACACTTTCATCAGAACCACCACTCCAACGCTAATACACACAGACACATATATGAAAGGACACTAGAACACACTGGTGCTGCTTGTTTCCCTGGTTGCGTCTTTGAACAGTTCAATGAGGACTCTTTTCAGCAAAGTGAATAGCCCCTCTGATTCCCGTCTGTGCTGTGTGTGTGCGTATATGTGCCTCGCGTGCACGAGAGACACGGTTGTGTGCACATGCCTTGTGTTTGCGCAGGGTCCTTCATCTTTCGTGTGGGCCCAGCTGAGGGGTGAGAGCTGTTTTGCATGTGGCTCGTCCTCACAAACGAGCTGTTCAACCCCGGTTTGAAGCCAGAGGGGAGCTTTTAAACAAGTTGATCCTTCATTGCGCTTTAATTTGGACCTGACACAAGATTACCTCAACCTGAAGGCATCATTTTATCTGCTCAAGTGTGAATATTAACAACAGGTTGCCGGTGCATTGATAAAGAATGAGGTTTTGCTTTCATTTGTAGCTGAATTAGCTCCACATTCATTCGACTGCCTGCGCTCCTGCTCTTGAATTCATCAGATTTTTGGAGTTTATGTGCTTCCAAGTTGAAATGTTTTCAATTATGCATTCCATTTAGTGGATGCTTTTATCTGAAGAGCCTCTCAATACCATGAAAGCATACTTTTACTGGGTGCCCCCTCCCTGAAATCAACCCACTAAGATAGAAAAGGACCACTCACAAATAAAAGGATTTTTAGTTTGTCCGTCTGTTTGTTTGTTTCTTCCAGGAAAATAAAGTTCACTCCATTAGTTTATTCTATCTGTTGGCTTTATGTAGTCTCATGGTAGAAATAAGTCTCCCTCTAGTGAAACAGACGTGTAACAGACCACCAAAGGAAATGAACAAGAAACCAATTGGGATTGAATTCTTGGGAGTGTAACACCTTTGATATGGTCTTTTCCATGTCTTTGAACAGCAGAAGTATATTTATTCATCTATGTATCAATTTTAAGAGATAAATTGGATAATTGTTTTATTTTTTCTTTCACCTCCCTGGTTTAATTCCTTTTTCTTTTCTTTCATTCCCTTCCTGTGACCTCCCAACCCAGGTGATCATTTACCAGGGTGGCCAGGTGTTCAGCCTTGCCAACCACCTCAATGGTCGTGTGGGCTTTGTGGCCACCATGCCAAGCACAAGTGCCTCCATCTTCATCAACAACACCCAGCTGTCCGACACTGGGACCTACCAGTGCCTGGTAAACAACCTCCCAGACAGAGGGGGGCGCAACATCGGCGTCATTGGGCTTACTGTGTTGGGTAACTGACCGCACATCACCACAGCGTGTTTCTTACATGTTTATAAGTCTTATATTTGACCATTGTGCCAGATGTTACTAAACATTTCCAGAGTATCAGATTCTTTATAAAAAAATATATAAATGCAATTTTCTCTGTTATGAGCCACGCATTGCTTTTGGTCTGTGAACTGCTTAATGCAACACCACCCACTCTTTCCATCTGCCAGTGCCCCCCTCGGTGCCAGCATGTCGAATACAGGGCACGCTGGATGTAGGCAGCGACATCATGCTGTTCTGCAGCTCAGAAGAAGGTATTCCCACGCCGTCCTACTCCTGGGAGAAGCTTGACGCGCTGCCGAAGCTCCCGCACAACGCCATGCAAGGTATTACAAACAAGCTGGCCATCGGAGTTCCCTTTTGCCCCACCTTTGCTGGTAAATCTCACACACATGGTGGAGGTCAGACCCCAGTTCCTCCATCACAGCCATCTACCATGCTGCCAGACCCGAACTACCACCTTCCAATGGTTCCCGTCCACTGATCCTGCTGAGGGGTGATGGATGGATGGAGTGATGGAGTAAATGTGTTTGTGTGTGTGTGTTTCAGTAAATTGAAAGAAAGAAACATAAATTGCTTTTGTGAAGTTTAGTCTCTTTCCTCATGCTGAATACCAAAAGTTACACTTGCCACTGTGTAATGGTGTAATCGATATGGTCACAGCGTGTACCTTCTTCATTTTTCCAGCTACTAAAGATTGCAAACACAGCTGCATTTGGTTTTCAGCATCAGAAAGGGCTGTTCTCGTGGACTCTCCTTTTCTTTCCAGCAGTGGCCACTGCACACTGAAACATTCTAAATCACCTGCCTGTACACTACTGGTCTGCAGAACTTCTGTGCTTGGCTTACATCAACTCCAAACAGCAGACTTTAATGACAATAAAGCTTTCTTGTCTCCGCTGCAGCTATACAGACAAGTAGATCTAAGCTCTCTGAGAGAAAGAAATATAATTCTGTACAGTAAGTGGATTATAATTGCTAATTCAGCTACAAAGGTGGATCATGGTTTGATGAATACATGTCAGTTATTAGCATTAGTTAGAGTCTAATTTGCATGTTTGGCAACCAACCCTTTGAAATGATAGAAGCTAAAGAGCTTCAAAGAGGCCAAACTGTATCTATCCTAACCTAGAGTGTCTTTATAATTTAATCATCAAACAGAAAATGAAGAAATATTATTTGCATAGAAGTTATGTAGACAATTGTGAGTCATTACTGAAGTTAATTACAGTCTAAACAACTATAATGTTATATGCTATTTACAATGTTTTCCTGGAAATTTTTTTAACAATCTATTTCCTGTTTTTGTTAGTTTTTATATCAAATAAATAAAGGTAAAATATAAGTAAACCCCCTTTTATGTCAAAAGATTTACAGTACATGTCAGGACATTTTCGGAAAATATGCACTGTCTTCACTAATTCTTAACATTGGGTAAATCCAATTTTAAGTGAACAATTTTGCATGATTACATGTCATTATTCATTGGAAATAAAGTAAGCAGTGTGTGAAAACTTAAGTATACCATAAGATCTAATAACTTGAAAAACCCTCAGCAGTAATAACTTGAATTGATTGCTTTTTGAACGATATTATCAGCCTCTCAAATTATTCTGGAGGGATTTGTCCCTCTTTACAAAGTTGCTTTAGTTCCATGAGATTTGTGAGGGTTTGCCTATGAACAGCTCTCCTAAGGTTCCACAACAGCATTGCAGCTGGGGCGAGGTCTGAAATGGGACTGCAACACCTTTTTTTTTTTCCTGTCGTTCTGCTGTAGATGTGCTTCTGTGCTTGGGAAGTGTTTTGTTGCATGACCCATTTTCAGTCAAGTTTTAGCAAACTGACAGATAGCCTCACATTTGAATGTAGAATACTTTGGTTTACAAAGGAGTTCATGGTCGAATGAAACACTGAAAAGTGTCTGGGCCCTGAGTTGCAAAACAAGCCCAATTTATCAGTGTTCAATAACCATGCTTGACAGATAGTATCGAGTGTTTGAGCTAAATCCCAAGTGTTTTTTTTTTTTATGACCAGACATTTTTTCTTTGGTCTCATCTGTCTAAAATAAATTTATCCAGTAGTTTTACAGCTTGCTTGGCTTCAACTTCACAATCCTAAGTTGTGATGCTATGTACTATTAGACAGAAAGGGCTTTCCCTGAGTACCCATTCCAAACAAGCTATACTTGTTCTGTCTTTCAAACTGTATTGTTATGAACTTTAAATTTTGACATGCTAGGTGACGCCTGTAGATTCTGAGACATAGCTTTTGCAGTTTCTCTGATCATTGCACGGTGTCTTCTCGGGGAAAACTTGCTGGAACGTCCACTCCTGGAAAGCTCATTGAATGTTTTCCACTTACTGAAAAATGGAATCAAATTTTTTTGCAAATGACCTCATAACCCTGTCCAGATTGACGGGCAGCAACATTTGCTTCTCTAAGATCATTGTTGATGTCTTTCCTCCATGGCATTGTGTTTATAAGAAGCTATGTCATTTGATTGGCAGCACTTGGCTGCTACTTAGAAGTAAGCATGTAATTAGTTTTTTCACACACTGCTTCTGCATTTTGGCTTAGATTAAGTCAAACAATTAATGTATTATTTATCTGAGGAAGATCTATCAGGCACCACACAGTGGTTAAAGAGGCTCTTTCTTTTTTTTATTGTCTGCTGTTTGATTCAAACTAAAATAGGATCCAGCATCTCCTGCTGTGGCTCCTAATACCCTTTCTGTTTAGTTTTTCCAGATGATAATGACATTTATATTGTCATTTCTAAGAGAAAAGAAATGCATCTGACTAATTTCCCCCAACAACTGAAAAATTAAGAAATCTTGAGCCCATTTGAATAATTCCAGTAGTGTGCAGCCCAGTGACTTTAATCTCACATCTCAAGCCATTCATCATTTGTTATCAAAAATCTGCAGTCTTACTGTAACACCTTGTATCAGCAGGTATGTAGCACCCTCTACTGCTAGACAAAAAAAGTTTTTTGTATCAACTCAATATGAAATATGATTACACAGTGCATGTTGTTAGCAGTGGGTACATGTTTCCGGGCTTCAGTGCTGCATTTATTAATAACATAGCCATTTATATTACTTTGTGGCTGAATGTGTGTCTCCTCCAGACCAGATGCAGGGCACTGTCACCCTGAGAAATATCAGCACCAGCACCTCAGGACTGTACCAGTGCACCTCCAGCAATGCCATCGGCAAGAGCACATGCATACTCAATGTGCAGGTTGTAGCACGTAAGTAAACTAGATAATGCTCATTTTTCAAACGGAAACCATTATCGTGTACAAATAGGCTGTTTTTTTTAAGGGGAGGACAGATGTAAACATTGAAGCTACCTCATTCTGGCGCTTTGACACTGACAGATGGAAGAAAAGTTAGATGTCTCTTTGAGTGGCATTTATCAGAAATAGACACAAGCAGAAAATCAATGCTACCAAACAAACAACAAGACCTGAACAGCTTGCAGACAGCAGCACTCCTCACATCTGACACTAAGAGAGAAAAAGACAGAGGGCTGGTTTAGGTCATACTGGGTCAGACAGTTTGGATAGCTTGACAGAGAGGGCCATGACATGGATTTTGTTTTGGCATCTGACATGTGTGGCATATGTGACAGGTCACCACTCAGTATCAGGAAGATGAGTGCTGAGTCTGTCTGTCACTCACAGCCATGGACCTCGAAGGCATGATGCATATGCAGTTTGCCTTTTTGGCTTCCTAATTCTAATT
>JBBBVU010000009.1:3728933-3739909 GCA_037177055.1 Atherinosoma microstoma
AACATGGTTTTTAGCTAACACTTCTTGTGTATGAGGTTGCAGCAGCTGGATACTGAAAACTGCCATCTGGTGCAAGAATTTGTCTTCATTTTTGTTTACCTGGAGCTTCATACCTCATATATCAATTTATTGTGCTCCTTTAGCGCACATGCATGACTTTAAGACATATAGGGTCATTTGTGTGACAAAATCTAAATTGCATGAAGTACACATAATATTGTCCATGCTTTTGCGTTGTCTTTAGTTTCAGGCGATTCTGGGCACCTTTCACTCACTTTCAATAATACGTCAATCATATCAAACATCAAATGTCTGTTTCTCCGTCCTGCAGCCCAGCCTCAGAGCGTAGGTCTGATAGCGGGGACCATCGCCACAGGAATCCTGGCTGTCATCATCTGCTCACTGCTGGTGGTCGTCATGCTCTTCTATTGGAAGAACAAGAACAAATATGAGGAGGAGGAGATCCCGAATGAGATCAGGTTGGTTTTTTGATTGATTTTATATTGAAAATGGTCCTTTCTTGAATAATGACAAAATATTTGAGTAATTAAACATACAAATAGAAGGCAGCATACTGTGAACAGGTCAAACAAGTTTTTTTTTTATTGCAAAACTGACATTTTTTTAGTCATTTGATTAGATATTTTCTTAATTTCAGAAACTTGGTGTAATAATATTTTTCCTCCTTGACAATAAATCAATTTATCTTAGATACTGAACCAAGGATTATTGTCTCACTTGGCTATATTCTTATTATTCCAGACTATAGAAGTATAGAAGGGTGACATGTGTGGCCTCTTGGCTGTATCTAAAAAATAAGATAAAATCTGTGGTTTTGTGGTTGCTGTAGGAGAATATAAAGTGTATTAACACTGCCATCATAAAGCTTTCACTCAGAAAACCTCTGCCAGCAAATTGGATTTAGAGTTTGGAGGACTCAGCTTAATTGAATCTCCTGGCACCGACTTATTTCATCATCACAGGCCAATTTGTCTTTTCAAACAGTCTGTAAACCTCAGTCAGTTGTTTACATGGGCTGCAATTTCACCCTGTAATGATTCCAGGAATCATTTGGAAGACAAATCACATTTCAGATATCTGAAGCTTTGGCTCACTAAGATCACATCTGCCTCCTTTTTTTTTTTTTTTATTCAGCTACAATACTGCATTCACAGTCTCCACTACTGCTGCACTGTGTTTCCTTAACAGGAAGTCACAATGAACACATATCATCTCAAAGTTCAATTCTGAAAAGCATTTCTTACGAACAAAGAAAATACTGAAAATAGATCTGAAGTTTATTAAAAAAAACACCCACAAGTACCAAGGAGCAGGGATGTTTATCAAACTAGAAGTTTAAGTCATAATTAGTTAATTATTTTTAAACCTTTATTGTATGATTTCTACTGACCAACTTTATTGTCTTGGGAAATATGTGTTGTGCCTGCAACAGACTCAAATTAAAGTGGTGATGAAGACATGTTTACCATTATGTTATATCCACCTTTTTTTCTTTACACTTGTTAATCATGCCTAAACTGATGATCCAAATTTTTTGAGTTTTGTAAGGGAAACTGATGTTAATTCTTCCTGAATACAAGATTTCAGTTGCTCAACTGTCCAGAGTTGTTGTTGTCTGATCCCCTGCCACACATTTTCATTCTGCCATTGCCCTGCAGAAATAATCCCTTAACCTTCCAAACATTGGCAGTCGCATACTGTATTTCTTTCCAGTATTCACCTGTGCATCAATCACATGCAAATCCCTGCCATGGACACTAATACAAATGCTGGCTTTGACTCCTTGCTCTCATAACAGTGTGGAGATTGTCTTTTTCATCTTTAGACATAGAACAAATATACGTTTTTTTTTTCTTTCCTGGTGTTGTTTTTTTTCTCCATCAAAATATTAGCTGGAATGTGGACTCATCTGACCACAAAATCAACGACCACTGTCTTTGTTCTACTCTATATTCTATTCTATTCTACAGTCATTTAGCAGATGCTTTTGTGACACAACTGAAAGTGAGAATAACACAAGCAAGAATTCACACAAGAGGGGACATCATGATTAAGTGCTGGTCAAACTGCTGTGTCCAGTTGTGCTCAGGTGCAGACAACCTCTGGATGCAGAGGCAAACTGAGTTGAAAGAAAATGTTTTTTTCAAGATACTACCAAGTATGTTATGATCATGGCGACATGGTGGTTTCTCATGCAGTGTTTCCTGAGTGTTTGAAGATAGCACACAACCAACAGCCTTGAGCTTTACAGAGCCCCCCTGAATCTTTACACAATATCTTGCACTGTTAAAAGATCAAAGATTTTTTAAATCATAAGGAATATTTTTGGAAATTTAAGTTCTGTGACTGAATTTGGCACAAACGGCGAGTCATGACACAACCTTGCCTGAAAAAACATAGCTTTTGGTAGCTGTGACTTTTATACCCAATCCTGATACCCTTAACGATTAATCCACTCACTTTACAATCTTCCAAAACATGGAGGACCCAAAGTGTCATAATAACAACAAATAAATAACTATATTCAGAACTATATAAATAAATATAGAGAATAATAAACAATTGTGTACTTTTGAATTACAAATGTATGCATTTAATTATTCTACATTTATTTATTTATTCATTTATTTGCTCTATAGCAATAAAGTCAGTCTTTATAAACTACTTCTAAAGCAGGATTGGTCACTTGATTGAGCAGGATTGAAGATGTTCTGTCTGATCTTCATCGGTGCCAATCCTTGAACAAGGTCTGAAAAGTCCACCTTATTACCTTACAGCAAAGAAATATATAAATAAACAAACCTGAACACAGATACACCATGAATAAGTAAATGAATATATAAATAAATATATATTTTTTTACCCTTTTGGATTTGTTTCTTGTAAACAAAATGTCAAATGAATGACAGAATACAAATTAGAAATTTTATTCCCATTTTTGAAAATTTTACAACTTTTCTGGAAATCTGTGGATGAATCTGTGCATATCTAATACACTCAGTTCCAGGAAGATCTAAGGATAAAACCGGAATTAACAAGCTTTATTAACATACTCACGAGAACTTGACTTCATAGAAGAGCTTTTCATTTATGATTTGAGCTAAATGTTATAAAACTTAAACAAATAAGCTGTCCAAATGTTATAACTTTTCAAATTATTAACATCTTTGCGATGTTATCTCCTGCCAGTGAAGAATCATCTAAAAGTAACAGTGTAGTTTCCATCACTATTCGAACTGTGCAAACTTTATTGCTACCAGAGGAGGTCCAGCATGTGTTCTTTCTTAATTGCCTGCAACAGTTAGAGGTTATATTTGACTGTCTTGTATGTTAACTCCTGCAGCTAGAAGTAAGGTTTGATTATATCAGTGTGAATGAATCATTTAAACCAAAATGAAAATGCCAAAACTCTGTATGGAGCTAAGGGTGACGGCAGATTTATATGACAGTTTTCTCTAATTGTCTCAGGATGGAGTGATATACTGTCTAACTCTTTGTCGTGTTTCCTTTACAGAGAAGATGATTTACCTCCCAAGCGGTCATCATCGGTGAAGGCTTTCCATGCGGACGCCTCGTCCTCAGAGAATGACACGCTCACATCTACCAACACATACAACAGTCGCTACTGGCACAACCCCAAAACCAACTACGACACCAACTCCTACACGCGCTATAATGGGGACACTCGGCAGACCTTCTCCGCTGCTGCTGCGCATGGAGCGCATGCAGCACACGGCACGCATGGAACACACGGAACACACGGAGCGCATGGAACGCATGGAACGCATGGACACGGACAATCCCAGAACCCTGCACACAGCCATGGCACAGCTGTCACAGCACCAGGCTCCACCCCTCTGCCCCGACACGCACCACCCACAACAGCAACAACAACGTTTGCCAACGGCAGCCACACGCTCCCGCCGCCCAAAACTCTGGTGGTCACCACAAACTCTGCCCCATCCCCTCCCGCCATGGTGCGCAGCAACGGCTCTGTGAGCCTCAAACCAGTGGTGACATCCACACACGGGCAGCACACACACTCCTACGCCGTGAGCCAGGCAACGCTGGAGCGGATGGGGGCAGTGCCGGTCATGGTGCCAGCCCAGAGCAGAGCAGGCTCGCTTGTTTGAAACCCAATTTGATGAACCATTAGCTTTGAAAATGAGACTAAATGAGTGTTTTTGTTTTTTGTTTTTTTGTTTTCTTGTGATGTTTGAGATCCAATAATGAAAAACAGACAGAATATGGGCTGAAGCAGCCCGCTGCCCTTTACAGCTGTGTCTTTCTCTATGTCTACCTTTTTATCTCAAGACAAACTGGGATTTTAACAGTGCTGAGTTTATGCCAACTCCTTCATGGACAGGATGCTGCATTTTGAAGAGGAGCGCTACACAGAATCCCTTTATTGGATGGGTTTTTCTCTGGGGAATGGCTGATTTCACAAATCTGCAGTGAGCCATTCTGTATAAACTGGAATCCCAGATGCTATTCAGGGCTGGATCATTGAGATGATTGTGGGTTTTTTTGGTTTACTTTTTTTGGACTCAAAGCAGGCGTTGTCATCTGAACACAGTCAGGCAGAAACAAGCTTGTATCCCCACATTAATGCATGTTTCCTTTGATTTAGGATAACAAATGAAGTCTGTTTTATTTTGAACAATTTCTTCTCAGTGTATTCGATTGACAGTCATGGTAAACTTAAAACTGAAACGGTGAATGTTGAAATGTATGCTTGGAGCAACCGACCTTGGACAATGAAAGTGTAAGAATGAAATGATGCTGGTTAAAATGGCCTTAGAAGCTATAAGAGCGGGAGCGAGTGACTGGGTGCAATGCACGGAATACTATACTTTACTGAATGCAAACTTTTAAATTATGCTTTTGCACTTTTCAGAGCAAATTAATAACAAAACTGCTGTCTTATGAACAAGAGTCTTACTAATAACATGCTTAGAACTTAAAAACATGAATCAAAATATTCCATGCATACAAATACACTGGTTTTATTTCTATTTTTAGAGAGAAGGAAAATAAAATCCCAACAGGAAATTAATGTCCCACTGACCTAAACTTGATCCTGCTCATGGATTTTGTCTTCGCTGTCTCCATCCTTGCTGTTTTAATCTGGTTCATGTCACATCGGTGCTGCTTTGAGAAGTTTAGGATGTCTTACTTAAAATATGCTTTATAAAGAGACGAGATATATTTTTGCCCTTCAACAATGGATAATACCTGCTGTTTTCTACTGTACATATTGACAAAAGCAGGTTAAATTGTGAGTCAAAGAAATTACAAGTCTGATACACATTTTACAACTCACATGTCTTAACAGGAAAACGGTTCCTCACGTCACTTTAGACTACAAACTGGTTTTGATAGCCTAATATTCTCATTTCTACTGAGTATTGTCATTTTATTACAATGTTGTTTTACATAAATGGCCATATGTTTTACTTTAAATAACCACCTTTGCTATGTGGTACAAATGTGTTTCTGACCTTCTGTCTTTATATTTTAACCAAATGTCACTAGTGGAATAACAGTCTGTACTGTTAGTGTTCCCAAATAACTTATCTATAATATTTTTTCTTAGCTATGATGCAATATTAGATTCAAAAATCATTTACGTAACACACAGTCATGAAACGTTTAGGTTTAAATCCTCACTTTCTGAAATGTTTTAATGAAATATCCTATCTAGCTTTTAAATTGAAGGGAAGCTAAACAAAGAAATTTTATCACTTGTGTGTTATCTTGATATATTTACTGTGTTAAATAATGATTAAGGTCTATTTACTAATTCATTTTATTGGCCATTGAATAATGTAAATCTAATGTAAAATTATTTGGCATCTCATCTATAGCAGATTTGAACTTCTTTTGAACAGTAAACATATTAATCAGACTGCTCTTTAGTTAAACTAACTATTTTAAAAATGAACAACATATATTTGGGCATAAAGCGAGCACCTTTGAGAGGTAGAGTCTCAGAGCATAAGCTCACCAATCTACAATAAATACAAACCAAGCTGGTATTAGAGATGTCCTCAAAAGTATGTGTATCTTATACATTTGTTTTCATTGAGAGCTTAGTATAAACCTGAATTCCTCCCAGTTTTTGCCTTGAGGTCATGAAGAAAATGGCCTGTATCCACATTTGTGAGTCTTATTCTTATGCTTTTCTGTTACAGTAACAAAATTTAATATATATGTCTGTCCAGATAAACATGTTTTCTCATTTCAAGCCAGGTCCAACTGCAGATACATACTTGTCCAATATTAGAAAGCACGCATTTTTTTCTCTCTTTCCCCCTCTCATTGCTGTGTCCTGTAAAGCAGAGCCGAAGTGCTTTCTCTCATTGATTTAGAAATACAGAGAGGTTGAGAGAGGTTAAAGATCAGTAATCACATCACCCTCCTTTTTGTTCTGACAGTGTTTTCAGGCTCATGTCTTACAACTGTGTAAAATTTATTCACTATCGCTTCCAGTGTCCCTGCCCTAAACACTGACTGGCAGCATTTAAAGAGGAACTCTTCTTCAAAGGCCACTGGCTTTTATTATTCACAGAGAGGATGGCAGGTTGGAAAAGCTAAACTGAGATTATTTTACTCTGCCCTCTGTTTGCAGGAGAAAATAGAGGAGAGAGAGCACAATCAGTAGAAATCTACTGAGGTTTTAACCCAGATTAAAAAAACATCTCATCTTCTGCCCTGGCCATGAAGCTGGCCCATGGTATATAAGGTGGTATTTGGGTTGTGTACATAGATAAATGTGATATATTGCCAATAGTAAAATCCAATCTGTAAATATGTAAAGAAATCCAAAGCAAAAAAAGTAAAAATAAAATATACATCTTGTTCTTACCGGGTGGAAATGAAATAGAAAAATAATACTGGACTTGTAGTGAATAAATATTGTTAATACATTCTATCTTGGATTTCTTTCATTTGTTTTTGTGTGTCTGTGTGTGTGTTCAGTATGTTTATGTGAAAAGGATATTTGCTCTTTAGAAAAAAAAGAAGAAATTTAGCAGGAAAATTATCCTGAAATCAAAATACTTTTCTATATTTCAAAGATGGATGAAAGATTCTGCAGAAAATAGCAAATGTTTTATGTGAAGTACTGATATTGTGTTCATGGGATAGCCAACTATTTCAACATAGTCTTTGGGGAGTGCTGTGGGATGTTAAAGCAACCATAAAGAAGAAGAGCTGTGCAGAATTATTGTGTAAAGCCATCGAGGAAATCTGTTTCCTCAGGCACTTGGATTTCCTTTCTCAAGATATAATGTGTAATATGTAGGTGATACGCCCTCCAAGTAAAATATTCAGATTCATGCAGCGATGTTATCAGATCCTGCAGGGGTGTTTATGTGCAGATGCAATTTTTGTTTATGTGTCTTTTGTGGATTGGACTTATTTATACACCATCATAATCCTTTTTCCAGCTTGGCACATTGTGTAAAATAGAACTGTAGTGCATCACTTTGAAACTAAATGGCTTCAGTGAACCACCAGGGGACAGTGTTGTCACACATAAAAAGTCTCTACTGGCAGAAAGACATCCCATCATTGTTAGTCCAAGACAGTCAATTCATAATCATTCATTATAAAAGTCAAATGGTATCCATCTGTTATAAAATGAACATTAATGGGGCTATTCAGATTTAGTTAAAAATGAGTAGCTGGCTGAGTGCTTGTATTAATGCAGTCTCAATCAATGTACTTGGATTCCATTCATCTTAAGTGTTTCTTTCCTAATCTCAATTCCCATCAGATTAGATTCCTTTCTTCTCCCACAGAGTTATGTGACCTTTGAAAAAACCGCATCAAACAGGAAAAGAAAAATGAAAAAGCCAATAATTATTTAGATACTTTTGCACCAGAGACAATCAACCCCATGAGTGTTTGTGTGTGTGCTCATACAATGGCGAGTATCTGGGTTGTCTTCTGAGATCTGAATTGTGAAAAATCAAAGGAAAATCCCCATGCTGTATTCCCTTTTTTCTTCTTTGCACCACAGCTGCATTTTCTGAAAAACAAGACACCATAAGATAAAAGTCAGTTTCTGGCCTTCTCTTTGGTAACGGACTGTCCTTATTGTGGCAAAGTTTCAGTAGTTGGCACATAAATGGTTTATGAATATAGATTGTATTTCTGGCATTTTCCGTACACTTTGAATTGAATTTGTTTAGAGACCCTGCAGTACAGACATTGCAATTCTTGCCAAGGCCGACCCCAGCAGATAAAACCTAAAATTCAGTGAAGATGCTGCCATGATTAATGGTGGTTACAAAGCGGTCCTGATACAGGAGAAAATAACTTTTATAATACAAAAAACTTCAGAAAGTATAAGATTATAGTACAATATTAAAGCTTTTGCCAAATTTCTGTCCCTGTGGAAAGCCGAATAGCTACGTAAGCAAAAGAAAAACACATTTTGATTGGAAATAGATTTATTTAGTGTTTTATGCAATGTTAAACTTTTCTCTCTTTTCAGAACCAAATGAATGACAGCTTCGCTTGGTCAGTGCTTGGTCAAATAGTTTGGCAAGACTCCTGACGTGACCATGGTTTGTGCTCAGTTAGCGTACTTCTAGTTTTTGTTTGGAGTCCTGCAAAAATGTTCTTTGATTGTCTTGAATGCACTGCTCTTCTGAGGTCAATTAACTTTATTTGTAATTTTTTTAAAACTAATATATAAAGACAGTGAACTTTGATAAGCAGTTTCACCAAAACAGTGCAAATGCGCTCACACATCCGGGTATATTTGGAGTTTCTCATTTTTGTCATGCAACCGTGTACAACTTAAAACTGAAGAAGACCATGTCTAATACAAAAGGAAGTGGTGTGAATGAGTTTTAAAATATGTTGTTATATCTCCTCACTGAGCTCAATCCCAAGATCGTGTTCCCACTTCAACCTGGATGAGTCCCAAGAGGACGATTCAATGGCTTGTATTTTCTTATGACTATCTGCGATTCTACCCCTAGTATGAGGATTCGTTTCCAGAGTTTTATCTATAAAACTCATGGGGGGCAGTGTAGGAAATGGAAGGTGTTTTTGGACAAAACCACAGCCCTGAAACGATTTAAATATGTCCGAATGAGGGAGGTAGTAATCACGGTGTAGTGCTTCAAAAGAAGCAAAACTGCCTTCCATAAAAAGGTCTGTAAAAAATGTAAGGCCTTTTTTCCACCATTGTTTAAAGCCTATGTCGATCTGAGAGGGGCCATAAAACGGATTATTGGTTAAAAGAAGGAGACTACAGCCTTGAGCCAGTTGGAAGTGTTTTCTGAATTGGAACCATATTTCAATACAATTTCTGACAACTGGGTTGAAGACTTTAAGGTTTGTGTCCACAGAGAGAGGACAGTTTATGATAGAGACAGGATTAGTCAATGAGCAGGATGATAATTCCATTTTGGCCCACAAGGGGCCATTGTCGTACTCAAAAAGTGTGACCCAGTAGGCCAGTTTACTACTGTTTGCTGCCCAGTAGTAATAAAGAAAATTAGGCAGACCTTGGCCCCCAGCGGTCCTCGGAAGTTCCAAATAGGCCCTCTTCATATGTGGAGTGGTTTTGTTCCAGATGAACTCATTTACTAAGAGGTTGAGACGTGGAACCAAGCTTTCAGAAAAAGAAATTGGGACCATCTGGAATAGATTTAGGAAACGGGGCAAAGCAGATATTTTGATAATATTGGTTCTGCCAAATAGGGAAACCAATCAGCAAATCATCTGGCTAAGTCTAGCTTGGTGTGATCTATGAGAGCCTTAAAAATTACAGTTGTATAGGTCATCAAATGAATGCCTAAGTAGGTGAAAGCATGCATTTCCAATAGGAAAGAACAACACCCATAATCTGGATTAGCAGCTGACTTATTTACTGGGAAGAGCATACTTTTGGAGAAATTCAGCTTGAAGAGAGAGTTTACGTAGCTGATGCAAGATATCAATGAGCTTGGGCAAAGATTCCACTGGGTTAGATAAGTACGATAAGTCATCTGCATAAAGGGACACCTTTTGCACCACACCATCCCTGGATTTACCTTGTTTTCTAGTGTGAGAGTTATTGCTAAGGGCGCAATGGCAAGATCAAACAAAAAAGGGGACTGGCAGCAGCCCTGGCGAGTACCGATGTAGGAGAAAATAATTGGAATTGATGGAGTTGGTACACGCTGAAGCCTGAGGTGGAGTATATAGGTTTTTGACCCAGGAAAATGAAGGAGGGGCAAAATCCAAATCTCACCAAGATTTTTTACAAGATAAGGCCACTCGGTCAAAGGCCTTCTCTGCATCAAGAGCCAGGAAGAGTGAGAGGAAAAAAGCACTTTCAGGAGCTTGCACAGGTTGTAAAAAGTTTGCCTACATGCAATGAATCCAGCTTGATTGGGATCAATAATGTTGGGTCTAACCCTTTCAAGAGGTTGGCCAAAATCTCAGGAAGAATTTTGTAGTTGCAACAAAGTAGGCTGATTGGACGATAAGAACTACTCTCAAATGGGTCTTGGCCTTTTTTAAGGAAGACTAATGGTTGCCTGGGTCATAGACAGGGGGAGCTGTCCTGTAAATATGACTTCTGTAAACAAGAGGCCAATATATAGGAACCAGTTTGGGGGAGAAAACTTTATAGAATTCCATGGGAAACCCATCGAAACCTGGCATCTTGCCACTCTGGATGGATTTAATGGCCTGTGTTAGTTTGGCAAGACTCCTGGCGTGTCCATGGTTTTTGTGCTCAGTTAGTTAGTTTCTAGTTTTTGTTAGGAGTCCTGCAAAAATGCTCTTTGATTGTCCTGAATACATCACTCTTCTGTGGTCATGTTTCCTTCAGCACCCTGGACAGCAGCATTGTTTGTTTTATGCTTCAAGCATCCATAATGGCCACCTGATCTGCTTCTTCTTGTGGTTGATTCAACAAGCAGCATGTAGTAGTAGCAGAAGGTTTT
>JBBBVU010000009.1:3740993-3751532 GCA_037177055.1 Atherinosoma microstoma
CTGACGGACAGGCAGCCAGTGTAAAGACCTCAGAACTGGACTGATGTGGTCTACTTTCTTGGTCTTAGTGAGGACTTCAGCAGCAGAGTTCTGAATAAACTGCAATTGTCTAATTTATTTTTTTGGTAGACCTGTAAAGATGCTGTTACAATAATCAAGCCGACTAAAGATGAAAGCATTACTGGTTTTTCCAGGTCCTGCCGGGACATCCGATCTTTTAACCTTTAAATATTCTTAAGGTGATATTAGGCGGTAGCAGGGGAGGTTTTCTTCTGTTGATTTCACCATAAACATTGTAGTTCAGAGTGAATCTGCACAATCCAGTAAGAATTTCATAGAAAAGTTGCTGAGTGTTGGAACATGTTTAAAATAATCAAATTTTTGAATTGAATTTGAAAATTAGCTATGCAATGACTTAATGAGCCATATTGTAGTTAATCACTATAAGTACTGTGACATCAGTAAAATGTGCCTCAAGTTTCTCCCGGCTCCGACCTTCCATCATCTTTAAAATCCAATTCCATTCCAAACTTTTACAAACCTCCATGTTTGGGTTCAACTCACGCTGGCTCTTTTCCCCTTTTTTATGATTTTATTTTCTTTTTCTTTTGTTGGGATAATTAGGTTTTAAAATTACAACCATGAAATAGTGACAAAGCTTTGCATATTTTTGTCAGAAAGCTAATTTAAGAAAAACAGATTGTACCCTCTGGGCAGTACTGGAAATTCTACAATTAAAATCTGAGCATAAATAAGCACATTTACCAGAGTGGTAAATGGAAGCTCCAGGTTTTTATCAGTCCTCCTGTTGCCTACAAACACAAGGCTTTCTTTTTTTTTATTTGTATATTTAATGCAGGACACTAATGATACTGAATGACAACATGCTATGAATTAGCTAAACTAGTAGATTTCATAATAAACAAATGTGAGCAAATTATTCGTGTTCATAGCAGGATTATGTATCTGCAGATAGAACAACATAATGGTGAAAGTAAAACCAACATCTGCGAGAGCATAATTATTATTGTGATGGCCCATTTGTTCATTAATCCTCAATTCATTCACTAAGGCTAATGTGGATACACAGACCGGTGGGAACAAGGGGAAGTGAGAAAATGGCAGACATTCATTTGCCAGAGGGGCTGACAGGTGGCAACTGTGTAGCTGAACTCAGTAACTGTTTCTGAGAAACCCCTTTGGACGATCATTACATGGCCCCGTCCAAATCAATGTCTCCAACCGTGTTGTGTGAAGAGGAGCTTCCTGAGCTGTGGCTCTGGCCGACTGGTTTGCTTTATGTTTGCCATGTCCTCCTTAATGTGCAACAATGTGCATAAACAGAATACAAACTGTTGTTAACCTGCAGACCTTAGTTTCATTAAGTTGGGACTCTGTTTAAAATATGAATAAAAAAAATGCAATGATTATAAAATTTCAAAACCAATGTTTTATTTACAAAAGAACACAGAAAAAATATTGAATTTTGTTAAATATTTAATGAAAAATAATAGCTGATCTTAAATTTGATGGCAGGACCACATAAAAAGTATTGACGTCAGATCCTTCACAACTGATAGTTGTGGTGATATTCAGCATTTGATATGTTGTCTATGTCCTGTGGTAAACAATATGCGACTTGTAAGAAACTCCATTTTATTTCCATTTATGTTTTACACCATCCTAACTTTTTGTGGAATTTGGATTGTACTTTATAGGTACATAGACATCAAACAGTTCAATAACATCCAAATAAGATTAATTCAAGTCATGATTGCACACAGTGTGCAAATGCTGCAGAAGAATATTGTATTTAGTAGAGCAATGAAATTAAAAATAGATGACTACAGCAGTTTTACAATTAAACAAAAGAGCTTATGAATCACATTTAACTGAAAAATTACTTTTTCATTATGTTGCTAAGAGTGCTCCTAAATTAATGAATAAGTTGCTTCTTCTTCTGATCATTGTTTTGCCACTTGAGTTTGACCTTAGTTTCAGGATATTCTAACCCAGGAATGGCAAACTCCTGTCCTCGTCTTCCTGTCCTTCAGGTTTTAGATGTTTCCCTGCTTCAACATGCTGGTTTCATATTAATGAGTCATTGTGGATCCATTTGATGTGAATCGTGTGTTGGAGAAGGGAAACATCTACAACTTGCAGGATGGTGGACCTTGAGGACCAAAGTTCGACATCCCTGCTGTAACCCCGTAACAACAATTGTAAAACACGTGTTAAATTAAATTTGTGTAATGAGTGTGCTTCATTCACGTGTGTTTTTTTTTTTTAATTTTTTTGTTTTTTAACGTTCTGTGGGCTCCAATGACCTTGTACAGTAGATGAGAACGTTGGTCAGGGAGAAACGGGGATTGAACCTGAGCTGAATGCATCAAGAGACTGTAGATTTTCTCTTAAGGCCAGTTTCCAACGGGGGCATGTGCACTGCGTTCCGGCTGTGCCGCAATTTTGTACCGACCTCCGTGGCGCACATACTCTTCATACTTTTTAAAATGCCTGGAGATGACTTTGGTTGTGAACTATGACTAAACTACACTGATCTGATTTGACCGAATATAAATGAATTGAACTGACTTGAATTCATAACTTGCTGCAGCTAAGCAACAGTGAAATTTGGCTGGATTATCATTTGATCACAAGCAACTGCCTGGTTACAAAGATTAAATAAAGTTAAATATCCACGCAGTTGGCAGACAATATCATTTTCTTTGTCGGTATTTCCTGGTTGTCAACTCCTCCCTTTTCTTGTCAAACTCTGTCAAGTTTATGCATTTTCATTATAAAGGTCAGTTTTTTAAAGGCATTATTCCAACTCTCACCCACTGGAAACATAAAAGGTTTCCAGTATGCTGCCCACACAGCCACCAAAGTGTAGGTAAACATATTACATATTAGAAATATAGAGATTCTGCTGCACTAAAACCAACTGATTTGGTGATTTTCATAACACATTTAGTACAAATTTAAATAAAGAAAAAGAAACAAGAAAGAATACTGAAAAAATTATCTGTGCCTATCTTATTTTAAATTGTAAATGCACAATATTCGTTACAGATGGGAAGAAAACCACACAAAGTTAAAAAAAAAAAAAGAGAGGGAAAAAAAGCATTTGTTTGACCACAATTTGGTTCTCTCTTCTCAATTCACAAGTTTAAAAGATGTTGTTAACCCTCTGAGTCTGAGGTCAGAAAAGTCCATCTGGGAAAGAATGAGGGGAGAATGGGAAAGAGAAGCAGGAGGTGATAGCGGCAGATTCAGCACAGTGATGGACAGGTTTAGTGGAGAAGAACACTCAGACTCAATATACACTTTGATCAAGAGTTGGATGAACTTCTGAACTTGATTTAGTAAAAATAGATTTAAAAATAACTGTCAGAAGTTGAGAGCACAAACAGCACAGCAGGTAAAAGAACTGCAGTGCTATTTCGTGCTCGTATACAACATTCGCTGGGTATAGCCCCTTTGCTGGGGTTTTCCCTTTTAAGTGAGTTCGCACTACAAGAATTTAGCATTTCAGGCAAATGATGGCAAAAAAACGTCCCAATTCTGAGGCAAATCCTATTTCTGTTAAATAGGCCATTTCTCCAGTACAGAAGACAGCAATTTCAGACCCCATATTTTCAAAATACCTACTTCATAGCAGTATGAATTAGCAAGAGTAATAAAGAACTCATACTGTTTACTGTGAGAAAATGACAACCAAACCCTGTACTTTTACTCTAATCCTAATTATTTTGGCATGTTAACCAGGTGAAATGACATGGTACAAGTTGACAATGCCAGAAAAAAAGTGTTGAAAATGAAGTTGAAAACAAGGTTCCTGAAACTGTGGCCACTGTCCTGAAACTACAGCCTCTGCTAATGCATAAACCTCATATTGTTTCTGTTGTTAGTCATTAATTGCAATGTGCAAACACTTCTAAGATGTGCTTTCAGAGTCTCATGCACTGGTCTGTAGCATCTGGAGCAGTCTTTGGGGCAACTTAAAGGGATGAAACACTTGCACACAGTTGCATCTCTTTGACTTTTCCAACGTATACTCATATGACAGACTCAGGAGAGAGAGAAGCCCTGGACATAAACTGATATTCTCTCATTAACAACCAGATAATAAAGAGCAATTTGAATCACTAGAAGCTTTTTTTCATGTATAATATTCATGACAGGGGAGAGACTTGTCTGCATGACAGCTGGGACTGCTTAGCAGAGATCTGTCAGATGAGTCTTGGGAACACTGATTTAAAAACTCCATAGCACATCACATAGCTTGAACAATACAAAGATGAGACAGAGAAAATCTTCTAATCTCTGTTTGTCTTCAAAAAAATAAATCCTGGCAGAATTGTTACAATTCTACGAGAACATTACGCTACAAGTAGGAAAATATGTTTCAAAGCCATTAAGGAAGGATTATGCTCGCTGCATTAGTCACTGCATAAGAGAATTGTGATGTCAGCTGAGCATGTTTCCATATGATGCATAACAATTTCTTTAAACCTTTAGATAAGCAGAAATGTAATATATTTCAAACTTGTTTGATAAAAAGAAAAATTGCAGGGAGAAAAGACTGTGGAAAGTTATGAAGCCAACAAGATAACTCTGCATGCTGTCCGTAAGAATCCTGGTCAATATCCTCCTGAAACACCACAAATGACTGTTTCTTGAAAAAAAAAAAGAATAAGGTGTGTGTATACTGGGACCTTGACAGATTGGCATATGCTCATACAGAGAGGTAAATTCAGACACATTCATTTTCAAGATGTGCTCTACCTCACTTAGCTCGAGGCATCAAATCAAAAGTTCACAGCGCGTTTTGAGGAAAACATTTCATCAATGTGTTTGTGTGTGTGCGCCATCCTTTATAACACAGGAAAGTCAATAAATGGAGTCTGTTGTTAACAAATAACATTTCTGGACAGGTTGAATGTATTTATGAAGCACCTTAAGGAATTGATGGATGTTCCAAAAAAAAACTAGTTTACTATGTACTGATTTGGAAAAAATTCTTGAGTATGCATCTCTGGTGGGAGATGATTTCACACTCACTCCTCCTTTGCACGCACCAGGTGTGGCCCTGTGTAAAGCACTGATTGCTGGGTGGAGCAAACTGCCCTGTATCGGGGCAGATGTCTGCTCCTCAGCATGCATCTTTGTTCCTTCTGGTGGGTCAGCAGTTGGTTTTACCCTGCAACTTTGCTCATCTGTGGCCTTCATCTTTTGCTTAACTGGGGTTTTGTTGGTCTCTGGGTATTATACCTGCTCCATTTCTCTGTAGTCTGGGTGTCTGCTGGCCGTGATGGTTTTGGCTGGAGTCCTTGCATCACATGGCTTCACCTCTGTAGGTGAGCTGGGTCACCTGACTTTCTCGGTGGCTGGGATTTGGCCTGATGCCAAGCTTATTTTCCATCTGCCTTTCAGCAGTGTTTGTAGTAGCAGTCGTAGATTTATAGCCAGATCTGCTTTTATCTTGGTGTATATATTTAACAAGTTGTCAAATATGTACTTTTATTTGGGTAATCCACGTGTTGCCGGGGTGCATTGCTTGAATCTGTGGCTTTGCTCCAATTTCCTGGGGGTGACATTCCCCCATTTTGGCAATGTCGAGCAGTTTCAACCTCTTCCTCTCGCCACACATCCCAGTCTATGGGATATTCATTATTCCATAGTGAAATGTCCCTTATGACTGTATTACAGTTAAATGACACACAACATATCTGACAAATTTTTTTGTTTTCTTATCTTTTACTTTTATCTTATTTTACTCTTCTTCTTTAACATATTTAGGCAGGCGTTTCCCTCCTTTCAGGTAAATAAACATTAAAAAAAATATCTTCTCCAAGCATCAAACAAGATAAATGCATATATGTGATTGTTTAGTTATGCTCTTCTCAGCTGGAAATTGACTGAAAATGTCATAGCATCCTATAAAATGAACTGCTTTACTGTATACAATGTGCTAGTGTCAAATGTATTACGCTGTATGTTCTCCATACTGCACTTGTATGTGTGACAGTGTGGGTCCTGTCACTATGCCTCCGATTGATAATGTGCCCTGGCTACTTGGCCACAGGGATGTGGCCTTTTGGCTGACTGGTCAGCACACATCACTCACCCGGGAGGTTGTGGGTTCAATCCCTGCCAGGGCCCTCCTACGTCCTGCCACATATGAATAGTATGTAGTAGGTGGTTTTGAAAACAGCTATGCTCAGTGACATGTCTCACAGACCTAATGCTGAATACCTCTGGACTAGATACTATTGACTTTAACTTGTTCCAGGGTCACAATTTAAGACTTGAGTTAAGAAGCATTTGAAGTCAAAGCCCCTAAACTTTGGACTAAGCTCCCTCGGGGGGGTCAGGTCAGCAGAGTCAGTGTCTTGTGAAAAAATAATTTCCTCTTAAAACCCACATTTATATTTACTATTCAGATTTTACTTTTATCTGCTGTGGTGTAATACTTTAACCCTTGTTTAGAAAAGTTCTATATATAATTATTTTCTGTTTTTTTTTCTTTCTGAGAGAGATATGTGAACATTTTTGAGAGTAATATTTTCCTTGTTAACATACTTTGTACCTCTCTAAGGTGAGTGAGAAAAAAAAATCATCTCTTGGTAAGGTAAGAGTCAGCTAATCACATATATTTAAGAAGAAAATTGATTTGAATTGGAAGACAATGAATCCACCTTTTATGTGAAAGTAGCTACTTACATCTTTTTCTGTATGTTCTCTCTTTGTTTCACTGAGGAAACGAAGAGAAAAGCCCCAGCACCAGAAGAAAGAGAGGTTATTGCATCGACAGGATGGAATCAAATTTAAGCCTTGAGTCAAGACCATGCCACCTGCCACATAATCGGTTTCCCTACTGCTGGAAGGGAATGCTCTCAATCTATTTTTACCTATTTCTGTTTATCTCTTTTTTCTTTTGACCTGTCAGGAGCATTATACTTGTCCCAGAAAAGCCACAGGAAGAGAGCTGGTGGACAGCATACAGTATTCTAATGAACACAATGGGAATAGTGATGCATGAATGAAATGCATGTGTAAGCCATGACCGTGTAGATTTTTGTAACTGCCTAATCATATGTATTGTAACATGTATATTTATTCTAAACCCATCCATGTATATGTAACACCTAACCATTAGCATTTGCAGGTGTGAGCTCAGTAAAAGAGTCAAAACCTATAAGTGAAAAGGATATAAAATCATAAAATAACATTTTGTGCAGGACAATCTCCAGTCAGAAATCTGTGGATAATACCATCCATCATCCCCTCCAACCTCCTCAGAAGTGTTTGTGGTCAATTAAATGTCAGCAACAAAGTGGAAATCAGCAAATAGGAACATGGAAATTTACTTTGTTGTGTATGAAAAAGGGTAAAGAAAACTTGGTCTTTTCACATTTTTTGAGCCTGTAGATTTAAGATTGTGCTGTGGACCAAGATAATTCTGTGTTGTCATGAGATCAGATTGTCTTCTTTATTCATGATTAAGATTTTCATTTTTTACTTTTCTGAACTTTTTTTCAATTTTTGACCAATTTGTTTTTTCAATGAACCCAAGGGAAAATATGTTTCCAACAATGAACATTTGTTGAAAAAAATGAAATTATCATCCAAAGCTGTGATCTGAAGGTGGATATTTTAATATTTGATTCTCTGGCTTTCTTCAGCTTCACATTTTTGCTCCTCAGCATACAATACTACGTCGAGGCAATCTTTGTACTGTCTTACCCTTTGTCACTTTCGCCCTGGCTCGTTGTCTTTGCAGTCATTCGTGGACAAAATGTACTTTTGGTCATCAGTTTTCAAAGCTGGTTATTATCTCTTACTGACTACTTCTTCAAGTCTACTCACCTACTCAACATTATCTCTGCATTACTTTCAGCTCAGTAGCTTCTCTGTTCTCTTTAAAGTTCTGTCAGCTTCCCCTACATCGATTTCCTTTCATCTGTTCTCATTGAGGCAGGCAGGCAGCTGTTTTCGTCTTTTATCTACCTGCAGACGGCACCAATACTGCCCCCCTCCCCCTACTCTTTAATGACATGCTCATTCTTTTTATGCTGGATGTGAACTCGGCCCCTTTCACTGCTAAGAACAGCTTAGATTAAATTTTTCAACTCAGTTTTTCGGCATGATTCCTACAGGTGAATCTGAATAAATCTTGCTTTGCACAAGCCAAGGTAGACTTTAGGCAGTAAATATTAAATGGGCAAAAAAAGAGTAGGTAACCTGGATAATGCAGGCAATCAACGTGTCACAGAATGCTCCAAGTGATTTGACAGCATTTATAAATAAAAACAGAGCAGCTGTACTGGCAGATGACATCTTTCACACTCAATGAGGCTATGAGGAGAAACTACAAACTTTTTCGAATCAGCCATCATGGTGAGTAAACTCAACAAGACCATAACAAGTGAGAGCTGGAGGCAGAGGGTTGAAGAAGGAGGCAGGCATTGCAGGCAGCACTGTGACATTAATGCAGTAGTTCTCTATCCCAGAGGGAGGCTTGTGGATGTAATGGTCACCTGATAGAGTAAGGTTGATATCAGCTCTACCTGGCCGCTTGTTTTCTTTGAGACTGTGAGCCTGTTTTCAAATGGTACAGTTAGCAGACAATGAATGGCCGAATAAACTAAATTTGAATGTAATTGATGTCTAAAATATTTATTTATACTTTTTCATGGACTTATACTTTATAACATATGTATCATTTATCATGTACATTGTAACATTCAACATAGTATTTAATGGAGAACCTGTGGTGAGAGCTTGAATTGCGAATCCATTTTTTGTTACATGAAGCTGAATCTCTCAAAGTCTTCTCCAACCCTCAGTGAGCTTAGCCCTTTAAAGCCGAACCCAAGAAAAAATGGGGAGAAAATTCAAATTTTTAAAAATCTGAAGTCTTTATTTGTCCCTTTAACAAAATGTGGGGGAAAAAATAACACTTTTTTGGGGGTATATCTACCATTTATTACCATATATGTAAAAATCATTGTAATATAGTCTTATGCTTCATGTTATCCACTAAGAGGCAGAAGATAGGTATCATATTGTATACTACAGGGTTTTGGGCAAAGCTTTTTTTTTCACCACAAAGTGATGCAAAATGTCTCAGAAACTGTATGTATCAAATATAATATGTTTGGGTTTATTTAGTTAGACCTTTCTCCCTGCTCAGACAATTTAAGCTAAGGGAACTTCCTTTTGCAAAAATTCCCGATCCAGCACCTTGCATCACCACCAGCACACCTGCTCTGGTAACTCACTATCTTAGTAATAGGCAATTTTTTATAAATAAAAATGAATGTTCATCTAGGAGCTATGATCTCAACTGTAGTGTCCCCCAGGGCTCAATTTTAGGTCCTGTTCTTTTTAATCTATATGCTTCCACTGGGTGATGTCATCAGGAGACACAGCATAAATTTCCATAATTATGCTGATGACACACAGCTTTATATTGCTGTCTCCTGATGACACAGGACCAATCAATATCTTTTTTAATTGTATTTTGGACATTAAGTCATTGATGGCAGAACATTTTTTACAGCTCAACCAGGACAAAACTGAAATACTGGTTATCGGTCCAGAGGCACAGAGAGAGAAACTAAATTACATTCTACACGAAAAGCTTTGGCCTTCAAACCATCTGAAAAGTGAAGAATCTTGGTGTGTATTTGACTCAAATTTAAACTTTGAAACCCAGAATTGTCACATAACAAAACATTTTTTTTATTATCTTAAAAACATTGTTGAAGTGCGGCCATTTCATTCAAGAAAAAATATGAATTTTAATTCACGCTTTTATTACCTGCAGAATAGACTAATGTAATGCTTTTGACTTTTTATTATAACGGAGCCTATCCCAGCAAATAGCAGGCAGGAGGCAGGGCACATTCTGGAAAGGTCACCAGTCTATCGTAGAGAGACAAACAACCATTCACACTCACTCCTAGGGAGAATTTGGAGTGACCAATTAACCTAACATGCCTGTCTTTTGGACTATGAGAGAAAGCCAAAGGTCTTGTGTTCTTAATATGAAAAACGTAACTTTTTTAAAATAATGTTAGTTGCCTTCCTTTTACTTTTATCCAGTCTCTGGTGCATCATTTAGGGGAAATAAGTCCACAAAGGATTTACCCTTAGGAATTCCTCAATGGAACATTTGTTTGTATATGTAAGTACATAAGAGTGTTTGTTTTCTATTTTGGTTCTGTGTAGCTTTGTATACTAGCTGTCTACAACGCCAAATTTCCCCAATGAGAGATGAATAAAGGTCTCTTTAACATTAAGAAAATGAGAAGAGACCTCAGCTTTTTTGATTCAACTTCAAAGTCAAATTTTTTTCTGTTTCTTCACTTTTTTTATTTATTCATCTTTTATTTTCCTGGGAAAAAGGGGACTTTTAAGATACTGTCTGTTGAAAGGACAAAAAAAAAAGTGTGAAACTAGAGATAATCCAAATAACTAATTTGTCTCACCTTTTGATCCTTTCCCTCTTGGAAGCCACATTTCATTTTG
>JBBBVU010000009.1:3751632-3762893 GCA_037177055.1 Atherinosoma microstoma
GATGTTTCCATTACCAGATTTTTATTGCGATATTTGGGTTTTGCGCAATTCTAGGGGTAATGGAAACGCACCTATTGCCTCCGATCGGCCATGAGAAAAGATTCTGAATCAGACTGATGCTCTTCTACAATCCTGCAGCATTTGATCATTGCCTCTCATTCAGCTCCAGCCGTTTGTGCGCATATGAGCCAGTTTACACCTGCCTTTTATAAGTACTAATTATAGGCGCAAAAACAGCCAGCGTAATTAGTCCCATGTTTAGTAAATCATGTTGCGTGTGCAAAGCTCATATTTTGCATCTACTCCTCCCAGTATTTTGCGCCTTCTGGCAAAAACGCTCAGATTGCATATTCATTCAAGACAAAAGTTCAAAAAATGCGGCGCAATTTTAACTGTTTTGCTGGCGCATTCGTTTTTGAGACAAGTTGATAAATCAGCTGCAGCATGTTTTTGCACCCGTTGTCAAATTTTCGCCTGTTTTAAGAGGCACAAACCTCTGATAAATCAGGACCTTAGTGTTGTTAAATGTGCTATAGTAATAAACTTGACCTTGGCCGTTTTGGTTTGAACATATTTGTTTTTAAATGGACTGTCTTTGTCCTACATGCTGGTCTCTTTTGAAAATTTCTTATACTGAGACCAGGTGATCCAGGTTCAGATAGAAAAGTTCTTTGATCAACAACAATATTACCTTTTAAAAAAATCCAACAAAACAAAACAAAGTGACAGACATGAACATTTATTCTGTATCACTGCATAACAGCCGATTGGACCACCCTCTGCTGTAATTAAAGGCTTTATGTACTCTCTCTCAGCACAGTCACACAGTCATCTGTACTGAATAATTCATGACTTCAGATTGCAAACATCTAGAAACGAATAGATGGTAAATGTTTGGCAAAAATATCTCCTGGATAAATACTGTACCACTGGGTTCTGCCATCATTGAACCAACATTTTTTTATTCTTTAGTGGCTGTAATGTTGCATGCAGCCGTTTGCTGCACATCCGTAACATGAATGTAAATGTTTGTGCCTCATCCTGTTGTAAGTAAAATTGACTACAGTTTAGGCTAATGCTTATAAAATCCTGTATCTTATTGAAAGTGTTTTAAGATGCAAAGAGGCTGATGTAACTATGATCAGCCTCAGTTGATACAATATAGGTACTGTATGAATGTGTTGTGTGAATGGGTGAATGAACATGTAGTGTCAAAGCGCTTTGAGTGGTCACATGACTAGAAAAGCGCTATACAAGTACAGTCCATTTACCATTTAGTTGATGCTGTTTGGAGGCAAATAAATGAGTAAATAAAATCAAACCAACAAACAGTTAAATTAACTATCAAAAATTAAAATTATATATATATATATATATATATATTGTGGCCTGAAAGTATCCACTGCTCTTCGTCTGTGCAATGTAAGATTCGTTTCTCAGGTGAAAAAGTATTTATTATTTTGATTCAGAAGCCCCTCAAAGCATTCATATTGTAGTCTCTGATGACAGGTGGGTAAGCTTGGAAGTATAGTTTATCAAAGACTGTCTATATCTCACTGGTGCTGTGGTCACACAAAATATGCTCTTGAAAGCTTGTGGAGGTGAAAATAACATTATTATGTGGCCTTAAACAGACCAGGCCTTAAACAGTTCTGGACCTATTGAAGTTATTATTATATTATTTTCTTAGACTTTTTCTTATATCATTCGATCACTTTTGTTTTTTGAGGGTATTTCTAACACAATATTTGTTTTAAAAAATGTGTCTGTCCACACAAAACCACTAAGAAGGCCTGTAAGTGCCACAGAAATACACAAAAAACAGGGAATAAGACATGGAACATAGACTCATGCAATTTAAATAAAAATACAAAGAACAAGAGAACTGAGCTGGAAAGATTTTTACAGATTTTTTTCTGTAACAAGCTTTGTGGCTTCTGCAGCGTTAACACAACACTGTAATCTGCCATTGTTGTAGCTGCTGGTGGGGATTAAAAAAGAGGTGAGGCTATGACGTCATTGGTTCAGGAAAGATGCGTATAGGTTTTAAAGACAGAAATAAAACTGTGTTGTATCAAATTTATTCGCTACGGGACCCGGTTTATAAATGAACATTTTCATGTTCTCAAAACGCTGATTCAATATGGACGAAATATCCAAACAATAAAAAAGAAAAACTTCAGTAGATACATGTGGACATGACCTTAAACAGTTCTGGACCTATTGAAGTAAACAACACTGAAGAGTCTAATTCAGAATCTCTGAAGATAAACTGTATTACAGCAACTCAAATTTCCTAAAAAGGAAAACCTTTTTCCATGACATAATGTTTAGCAGAACTGAAGTAAACAGAATTACTTTGCATCATTATTTCACATACATTTTTTTCACAAGGAAATCTTTAAGCGGTGATACTGTTTATATGAAGACATATGGCAACTAGGGATTCGTGGAAGTTTCTTATGAATAGATTTTACATTTTTCAGCTCATACTAACTTTTGTTTTCTTTAAAAACACTATACCACTGATAAATGCCAATATACAACAGAAAGATATATTGGAGATATATGTAGAGATTACTAAACCTTTTCAGCCTTAAACTGGACAATATTTACAATGATAACATAGAAAATGTATTTAGAAAGTGTTTGTGTGTTGAGGTCCTACCTTTAAGGCACGAGGCCATGCTGGGCATTGTCCTCATTACACACAACCAGATCTAGCAGGCCTGAGGGTTATGAAACACTCCATGTTTCGGATGCTACTGACAGTGGCAAAGATAACATGATGCATTGGAGAGACTGATGGTAAACAGAGTTTAAAGAGGGTGCTCCACTTTAATGATGCATTGCTTACAAATCATTTGACACACGCTGATTAATGTTTTGAAGCTTTTTCAAGATGTTGTAAACTCTCATTTGAAAAGACATCTGAAACAAGTGTAAATGAGATGCAAAGCAAATTATTCATGTCATGTGTCATCTCCTCCTTATGTGGCCTAATGGCAAATTTTATTTGAACTATTAGCATATTCTACTCAACGAGACATAGCTTCTGATGGACTTTATGCAACAGACTGATTATATCAGAAAAGGCTCCCTGAAAGAGATTTCCCTGAAAAACTCAGTTAACCTTGATTTATTAAAGACATGCGCTTCAAAAGATGATGGATAATAGACAATGGGTAATGTGTGTGGTGGCTCATTGAGCTCTGCTTTGTGCAAATCCTCATCTCCTCATCCTTCAGAACAGCAGATGGCAGAGTAGGCCAAGGAACGGCCGCTTGACAGAGAGAGCCCGAGTCCACCGTGTTGCTGTTTCACTGTTCCTGAGGATAACTCTTTACACCCTCAAGGATGAAGACATTGTCTGTGAACACACAAATGATGCCATGCATTACTCCTGGATATGCAGCATCATTAAAGCCTGCATTGTTTTCCTCTCTGGATTTCAAGACAAGATGGTAATCGAGCTCATTTATTTCCATTGAGTATAAAGGAGATGCTACAAGGGATTGGACTTTCATGTGCAGCAAAATGGAGCAGTTTGATTGGTTAGGAGTTTATTACCTTGAGGCACATGTCAGTGCTAGTTTTATTACATGTGTGTGAAATGTGTGATTCTCCTATGTTATTTGCCGGGTGCATAACAAGGTTAGAGCACAGTCGGTAGCTGGCACTGCTACTGAGTGGATCAGAATAAACTGGAGAGAGAGCTGAGAGCAAAAGCTGTGATGAGCACATATATACAGTCTGTTGCATTTTTGTGCGAGTTTCTTCTTTTTAAAGCAAGAGCTTGATCTGCTGGCTTTTTGTAATGTGATAATCTTGGCTAGCGTTTTCCCCCTGCTTACATTTTGTTGGTAATTCAAAGACGACTTCATGTAGTTGTGTGAAATTCTTTCTGTTTCTCATTATTTAGTACGGTGTATTCTTATTTTGAAACACTTTTGGTCTTTTGGTCTAACCATTACAATTTTACAATATCAAGCACTTTCAACCCAAAAAGAAAAGGATTTTGAAATGTTTGATTAGTCACTAGAATAAAAAAGAAAAGAAAATTATCCAAACCTTACACTAAAGGAGCCAAACACCAGCCCACATTTGCACAGCTAGAAATACACACGGTGATTTGCAAAACATTGAACACTTTCATCTGCTTGTGACAGAAGGGTGAAACTTCTGTGCAGGGATGGACAAAAGGAGCTTCTTCTAATGTTGCCTTGCAATGAGGATATAGCCTGTAATGTCAGTGAAATCTAATGGCCAGATGCAGCTAGAGATGTTATCAAGAATAGACATCAAGTTTTTTTGTTTGTTTGTTTGTTTTGTCTTGATGTTGGAAATAAAGCTTGATCCTAGCACTGGTAATGGATGACATTATTTGCAATATCAGTCTCTACTAGTTAGGCTGATCATGAATGGTTCACCAGCATGAAACACTCTTTGTAAAGAAAAGTCAAGCAAACGAGGATAAAAACATAAAAAGGTTTTCCTAAAAATATATTCTGTACACATAAGCTCTAGTTAGCCACCATTTCAATATGAAAGTCTAGTTAGTCTAGACTGAATCTCCTTCTATTTACATCATCTAACTTCACAGGTTCCTCTCACCTTGACCACGGCTGTACTAATGGAGCTGATTTAGCTCCTCTCAACGAGCTGCGAGCTGAATCAATTAGCTTCTTTTGTCTCCCGCTGGAATACACTACCTAGAAAAGTGGATGTCCTGACCAAGCATATTGGATTCACTTTAACACGGCTCAGGTGCTGGCAACCAGCCTAAATGGAGTGATGTGCCAGACTGTGGACCTGGGAAAGAGAAAGAGAGGAAGAGATGCAGGTCCAGGAAGAGGGGTAATCTGATGGTTGGAGGAGATGAGGTGAGGTTGAAACTAGGTGAATGCAGGAAAAAGAACGAGATAAAAGCAGTCCGTGGTGGTTTCCAGTATCTCTTCTACGAAACACATTTCACTTCGCTATACACAATATCACAGATGTGAGATCATGCACGCTTTTCCTTAAGAAAGTAAAAATGACCACTCACTTTTTGATCATGAGAAATGGTCCATTCTTACCTCATTATCACTTTGTAGCTCTTTATTTAATTCTCTTCTTTCCTCACCCGTCTTCTTATTCATCTCATGTAGAGTCTGCTGCATGTCCTGAATTTTAAAGAGCTGCTGGGATGTTTCTTCTCAGAGCAGACACACACAAGAAGTTAGCTGTTTAACTTGGTAATACTATAAATAGTGTTTACATGCTCTCTATTTGCAAATAAAGACAGATTTCATATCTAGAAAGAGCTCCTAACCATCCTGATGGTTATTTGAAAAGAAAAAAAAACCCAGTTCATCAAGCATCTGCCGTCAAATCATCACAACTTATATAATCATTTACTGATTCAGTAGTTAGTAGATGAACCTTAAGTGCCTACGGTCGTATAATCAACCGTCACTGGAATGTGCTGTTTGGTGATGAGCATCATTGCTGATGGAGCCATCAAAGATGGTGAGAAGAAGGAATGTTGTTTTGGTCCGTTACTTTGGGATTCAGCTCCTTCTCCCTCTTCCTCCTTTTAAATAAGTCCCTTACATCTTCCACATCTTAACATATCCATAGATACTGAGCACATCTATATATAGCTGCACAAAGGAGATAAATGTAGAAAAATAAACAAGAAACAAATATCCAGAATTGGAATGGTCATCTGTTTTGCGGATATTGATGCTGCTGAACGATATTTACACTGGAAAGACTTTTTGTTTTTCTAAAACTTTGGAAACAAAGTAGCCCTTGTGAGAAATAAAAGGTCTTCTAAAGAAAGCAGTAAATTGCTTTGTAGCTGGAACGTAGCACATCCACATCTGGTGGAAACGCTTATCAACTGAATATGACTACCCAGTTCTCCTCTGATGGGATCCACCATTTAGCAAAAAAGCAGTATCAACTGTGTCCTTTCAGTTCATAGGTAGAGCACATCTTTCGACTTTTACCAGATAGAGTTATTGTGACAGGGACAGACTGTTCTTTAACATGAGATCTGGGTCCTGACTGCCACAGAATAAATTACCACAAACACCCAGTGCAGTGATGTAGCGTGGATCTGAATAGGATCTAATGACAGGTGTAATGCTTACGATAACGCTCTTTTTTTTTCACATCATGTCAGGAAGCCATACTTATTTCATTCATTCATTTTCTGTACCGCTTAATCCAATTCAGGGTCACGGGAAAGCTGCAGCCTTTCCCAGCAATTAGCAGGTGAGAGGCAGGGTACACCCTGGACAGGTCGCCAGTCTATCACGGAGCCGATATACGTATTTTATTCCCTCAAACATATGGCAGACTTACTGATAGCAACTTTCTTGTTCTTTTTAGAATAGTCTTCTCTCATGAGGCAAAATTCAATCTTTTTTATACCTTACATTAACTCTGTTTTAAAGAGATGCTTTAATGTTTTTATCTTCAAGTTTGACTCATTAATGAGGTGCAAGAGATTGTTGACTGATGGTATAATTGAATTAATTAGGACAAATGTCACAATAAAGTATAATTCATGTCTCTGCTACATATTACATTACCAGCATGACAAAGGTGTGGTAAGGTAACAGAGACCTTGAGCAAAAGATATCGCAATTTCCTAATTAAGCAGTATTGGAGTCATAGCTCTACAATGTTTCCTTTTAATATATCTTAGTAAAAAAAAAAAGAAGCAACTTTTTCACCCCCTGAACACAATCTATTTTGTTTTCAAACAACATATTTAGAGTAGGTGAGTAGATTACATAATTCATTTTCATTAAAACTAATCCAACTATTTGTACATTTGCTGCTGCCACTACAAATTAATCCTATTATTTGATTAATATAGATTATCTTGTGTCAGTATTGAGCATATATGCACAAAATAGTCAGAGACATTGTTTCATCTATTGCAAAGGCATTTTTCTAAAAAAAACTAAAAAATTGTTTTAATTTCTGTATTGCAAGTACAAAGTCCTGCTGATCAGATACCACAGATGAAGGAGGCTGAGAGTGCTGGTGTCTGTAAAGGAGCCATGGGGCAGCAGTACACATTCAAAAACAGCAAAAAAAAATTATATTGCACCCAGAACTGATGTCATCAGTGGCGTTTTGTTTTGCATGTCAAGTCATCATCTGAGCAGCAAAATTCTTTAACATGAAAGAGAATAAATATTTGCAGTTGTTACACAAACCTTAACTTCAGTGGGAACTCGTCTGGAAATCAACTTTACAGATGGACTGTCAGACCTAAATGGAAAGTAGAGAATCTTGTTAAAACTTCATGCTACTGCTGGTGTAGAAAATGTTTTTTGTGATGTGCAGGCTGGAGATACATGAGTTGATTTGGATATGTTCAAGTTAAGTGGAAGCTTTCATTGGAGCCTCTCTATCCTTCCTATAGGCTTGAGGAAATGGTGTCTGCTTGATGGCTGGTATTGATGCAGCTTTTTCCTTTTCTTGAGATGCATTATGCTTCTTCAGTTCTTCAAAGAAAACACACATCTGTACACACACTGCTTTACTGAGGTACAAAAAGGCTTTTCCAGCCAAAACACTTCACATTTCTATCACTGACCTCCCTGCAGAGATCACAAACCATGGCGACACAAAGATGGAGGCCTGAGGTTTAAAACATATTTCTGTCAATTCCACTCAAACTTTCCCTTTGAGAAAATCTTCTTCTTTTCTTTCCGTACAGTGCACCTCATATGCATGTTGTGACTGGCACATCTCGTTCTGGAAACTACTGGAAGGTTGATGGCTTTTGCTTCCTTATGGATCTGCAGCTATTTCACTTAGTCCACACTTGCATGCACCTAACATGTAACTATGCTTGTGCACAGAGACCTAACACCTGAATATACCTTAACATAAAACTGGTTTACAGCAGCATCATCATCAGCAATATCTATATTATGTCTTTGCCCAAGAAAAATAACAACAACCTTAAACAATCCTGCACATGATGAAGAAAAATGTTACTTTAAAAGGCATCGCCAGAGCATTGGAAGTTATTAGTTTTTAACATATCTAACATTTTTGTTAGCATCCCATATTAGGGTATTGAATCCATCTAATTTGAGTCAGTTGTGTCTGGGCAGCGAAAAATTGAAAACCTGCAGGACCGCAGCCCTCGTAGGACCAAATTGAATAGCCCTGGCATAGAGCCTTGCTAACAGCCTCTGAAGATATTTACATGACAACCACTGGACTCTGTCAGAGATATAGATTTGAATCTTCTATGAAAACCCCAGATTTTACAACTTCTACTCTATTTCTGAATCAATCATATTGTAAACATGAAAGAAGATAAGTTATAATAAACAGGAAAAAACCAACTACAATAAGGAATTCTGAATACTGCATGAACTAACTTTGATTCAGAAGATCCTAATTCAGGGACAGCCTGAGAATCCATTAACTTTATCATGATAATAAAGATTTCTTTCACCATACAACCAGGAGAACTTTCACTTTATTCACTATATGAGGATCCAGGAATGTCATCTTGAGACTCAGATTTTCTCCAGGGTAAAAATCTTTTTCCAGCAGATGGCTTGGGAACTTCAGATCATCATCGAGTTGAAAGATTCACTTTTTAACTTAAAAAATGAAGGAAAACTCCATTCGAGCTATCTCATATTTTGAGTAGAAACATGGTCTGTGCTGGTTTACCTCTCCACCCCCCCCAACACACACCTCTGCATCCCTTCTATTAATCTACACCTACAGTGTGGTGCCGCACCTGTACTGTTGTTTCAGTCCGGATTTTTCTTTTTCCCTTTAACGAAATTCACTCTTACATATGACCTTATTCTTTTAATCTTTGTGTATATACTTTGTACAGCTTATCTTCTTAGTCGCAAGTTTGCTTGTTTTTCCCCCCACTTTTCATCAAGATGCACTCTAAAATTGTGTATGATAGAGAATTAAGTTTTTTTTCTTTCATCCTTATTCCATTTCTTTTTAAATTTGCATCCATGTTGCAACTCAGAGGCAACAAGAAAGAGTAGCTCACTGTTAATCCCCTTTCAGCCACTGTCTATGTTTTAGTCTTAGTTCATTAAAATATGATGGCTGAAAACACAGTTGCTTGAGCCCTTGTGTTGTTTGTCACTTAGAATACTCTCTGAGGGTTACACAGTTATTAGCTCTCTTCTGTACTAATTGTGCATCGTAATAAAGACTTGCTGTGTTATTGCCATTCTCTTACTGGGCAATTCAGCCTTATCTACTTCCACATTCCCTATTTAAGCAGGAATGCGATTAAATGTTTGAGCCACTCATGTGACTCAGTTTGTCAGCAAATCTGTTGTAAATTTGACGCATATCCTTTAAAAACCAAGATCCCCCCCCCCCCCCCCCCCCACCATAAATGTTTTTTGTATTTATTAAGAGTTTCAATATAATATCGACTTCATATCTAGACTGCCAGTCGGATTGATGTCTCAAGTTTCCAAAGACTTTTTGTGAACTTTATGATAACTAGCAGAATTTGACTACTGTATATAAAATGTAAGTAAAGTTGCAGTCAAGAATAGTTCAGGATAGATCAATGGCTTTTGCATTTTTAAAAAGAGGCATTGAATTGTTCAGCCTATTGGAGTTTGCAGTGATTTCCACAGGCACCCTTCCTTGTGGATTCTGCAATATGACTGTGGAGAAACTGCTTAGAAAGCTCGCCCACTTGATGGGTAATTCAAAGCTATAACAATTTTCACACTGATCATATTGGAAATGATCAACACCTCCCAGTTCATACTGAATCTCCTCTCCAATGCTCAGCCCCTGTTTATCTGTCCTCTGAAGGCCAGCCAGAATGTAAGCCAACCAAATCAATCTGTTTCATATGGCCTTTTCCAGAGATCAAAAAGCACTGCAAGACATGTCAAAAAATATTCAGAGAGAAGATGATTGTGGGGAAGTTAGTTCTAGATAGCCAAGGCAGAGCTGGCTAGAAGCTTTGTGTGGCTTGTCACAGTGATCCTCTCCACAGAGTTATTGGAAGCTGCACTTAGTTTGAAACTATGTATATTCAACCAGCAGATTTAATGCTGCATGTTTACAATAACTAAACTAAATAATTGCGATGAAAAATAGCATCATAAGCTGAAGAATAAATGTGATCATTTAGCAGAGAGAACCATATGCCAGATTTCATCTAATGTACTTGGAGTAAATCATAGAAGCTGCAATTTGCGGTTGCTGTCGAACACATATTAGAGATATTAAACATTTCAAAACAATTAGTTTCTCTTATTCATTGATTACATCCCTTTAAAAATCTGTTCAATATCATTAGATATAGTATTTACCCCTTTTTTCCTGTAAACAAAAAATCCCTTAATGCCTTGAATTGGCTTATATGTATCTCTTCATGCACATTAGCATGCCTCTTATAGCCTGCAGCTGAAGCGTCTTGTCTTTGCATTAAACTCAGTTAAAAAAAAAGCTGCATATAACTTTTTTAGGGCAGGTTCCTGTTGTTCTTTGTTTTCGGCTCTCTTTGTTCAAAGTTATGTGACAATTTGTCGGTTGAATTCCCTTTATGTCCTCGACATACTTCTGTCTGCAGTCATTCCACTCATTGTTTGTTTTTTTCCTCTAAAAACACTTGGCTATAGTGGTTCCTCAGAAATCATGCTTGGATTATATCCTTGAGAACTCATGCTGCACTGATAACATGAGGCATGCCAAAACCTAAACCTTTTGTTTGGATCGAATCCAAGGAAGGATAATATGGGCTGATGTAATGTTTGCTGAATATCAACACCTAAATATTTAGCATCCTCTGTAAGTTATACATAAAACTCAGGCAGTTTGAATCCATCGTTTCTATCTCACTCTTACTTTTACATCCCGATTTTCACTTGGCAGACAAATGACCCAAAGAAATACAGTGTTTGATATTTTTATATCCGGTCAGAGGTGGAAGAGTTGTGAGTGAGCTGTTAGCAAGGAGCTACAACCAGTTATTTCCTAAAAGATAGGGTCAGGGTATGAGGGCAAACCTGGAATGGGAAAAAAACCCAAAAAACTACAAAAGGAGTCTTCTCAGAAAACTAAGTAGTCATGAAACTGAGCAGAAACTGGTTGAATGCTGGTGAAACCAGCCAGCCCTCTTCAATGTATCCACCATGCAATATCGCGAAAGACGAGAGAGAGAGAGAGAGAGAGAGAGAGAGAGAGAGAGAGAGAGAGAGAGAGAGAGAGAGAGAGAGAGAGATCTCTCT
>JBBBVU010000009.1:3763440-3775384 GCA_037177055.1 Atherinosoma microstoma
AGAGAGAGAGAGAGAGAGAGAGAGAGAGAGAGAGAGAGAGAGAGAGAGAGAGAGAGAGAGAGAGAGAGAGAGATTTCGATTGATAAAGATCAGTTACAGTGCTCCATGGAAGACCAGTAGGGTATTTTAAAAAGCAAGGCAGCATTTCCATTATGAGCAAATAATTTCTTTGCTTTGCATCTCTCCTGAATTAGATTGAGTAAAATAAAAACACCCAAACATTATGATCTAGAATAATAATTAGTATAATAATTACTTTCCTCTTCATCCTTTTGGTATGAGTCCAGTTGTTGCTTAACTGTGGCCTCCAGGGCATATATTTTCTCATTAAAATACTCCAGCTGAATGCATCTGAACACTTTTGATATTTCAGTAATAGTAACTTAGCTTCACTATATGATGCTTATCGAAAGCTGCCAACCCATTAGCTTCCACTGGAGCATCGATTACCACTAGAAATAAATTAAAAATTAGTCTGATTATAGCTACTGTCCAGTAGATGGAGAGATGGATTTCCTTGAACATCTATATTTATGATAAAGGAGCTGGAGAAGGAAAATTAAACATGCTGATGTAATGTTTTTTGGGGGGGTTTAAGAGATATAAGCCCATAAAACATAAAATGAAATCGCTTTGGATTTAAAAATACAAGCAAAAAGCCTCCAGGATCAGATTTGACTGCACTATAATTTAACTGTGTTATTTAGACATTAATGAATTTAGTCAACCTTAATTATACCTCCACTGTGTGTCACTACTGCAGCTGCAACTCATTTCTGAAAGTGTGCCAAACACTGCCTGGCCAAAAACAGAAGTCACCTCCTTGGCAAATAAATAAGAGCCTCCCATTGGAAAACTGCTGCAGTAATTTATACTGTGTGTTTCAACTGGCAATGATTAATTTAACCCCAACTGATAAATAATCATGTTGGAGAACATCCTTTTACTGTTTAAAGGATATTAATCTGTTTCAGAAGTGTTGGTCTGCACCAAGCAAACCAAACAACCAGGGAGATCAGTGGAAACTGCTAAAATAAGGTGCAGAAATGTCTGTCATTTTTTTAAACCTTAAGAGGAAAACCTTAAACAAAATAAAAGTAAAACTCTTGATAACGTTAAATTGTTACGGAGAGAACATTTTTACAGGCAGAAAAAAAAAATCAATGTACAGGGACTAAACAGCTGTGTAGCCTTAAGCAAACTATTTATTACTGAGGCTACTCAAAAAAAGGTAAACACAATGCTTCCATTTGCAAGGGAGCATAAAGGCTGGACTCTAGAGCAAAGGAAAAGGCCATGTGGTCTGAAGTTCAAATTTACCCTGCTTAAGAGGGATGGGCACATCAGGGTATAAAGAGCAGCGCAGTCCCTACTTTTAAGGTAGCAATGCTAATATCCATCTGACTCAAAATGCAAAAGAGTGATTTAGAAATCACAAGATATTTTCACACTTGCACTGGCTTTCACAGAGACCTAAACGTTGTTGTGAAGTTGCAGAAAAATAATGTCATAGTGAATGTGGGGAGTAATCAAAAGTGGTCTAACAGAGTAGTAAAGTGTAATTTGTTTTCTTTTTTTGTTACAAAGGCTAATGCGGCATCTTTCTTACTTCCCGTCTCTTCTCTGAGTTCTCTCCAGCCAATAAAAGTCAGTCTTAAGTTTACTTTTGCCCTGTCCACTTTATCTTTTTTCCTTCTCTTCTTCTGTCCTCTTGTTTTTTGGTTTCTCTTTTTTTTCTTTTGCTGAATCAGTCATGTGACTTCCATAAAGGCCAGTGTGTTGATATCCAGATGCTAGCATGTGAAACTGTGCTTTAGAAAAAAGACGCAGCTATAAAGTGATGCTCTGGGCTGAAACATAAAGATGTAAAGTGTGGTTTCTTAGCCCCAGGGTTCTGTAAGGCCCCAGGAATCTTCAGAACAGATGTCAGCATACTATCAAAATAAGTCAGAAGCACAGAGTATACAGAATGTAGTTTAACTGATAGTGGATCAAGAACAAGTTGGGTTCTGATGAAAATTTAAGATGAAACCATGAGACCAATTGGCGCTGCAGGCTAACATAGTCTAAGGGGAAAAAAACTGCCTAGACAAGAGAGACAATGGTACATTTATAGACAATATCGAATGTTCTCCTCAGCTATTAGTGTCATGATCACTGTCATTTATTTTCTACATTCTTTAATGTCCCTTCAACATCCTGCCGAGTGGAGGGACACATTGATTAGTTGTTATAGAAACACTCACCCTCTCATCAATCCCTCTGACACTGTATGTTTTGTTCAACTGATGTAAAATACACAGAAGAAGAAAAGGTTGTTACATTTAAGTAGCTCCAATATTACGCTAGTGTCACTATAACCATTGTCTCACATGCACTAGAGTCCTGAAATGTTTGAGAGATATTCTGGAGTGACTGCATGTGGGAACACAAATGTCTGCAAGACCTAATCCAAACTTTCTGCTTCCTGCCCAAACTTTCACATCCCCACTGATCTCGGCCTTTTTAAATCGAAGCTGAAGAACCACCTTTTTAAGTTAGCGTTTAGTTCTGACTATAGGGCAGTCTTGTTTTTAGGTGTTTTTATTTTTTCTTATTTCATTTTATTTCATTATTTCTATTTTGTCTGTTTTATGTGTTTTTGGAAGGCTCTTATACCCTACAGCACTGTAGCACTTTCCACTTGTGTTTTTATGTATTGTTTTAATTATCTTGTGTTTTTATGCATTGTTTTTATGTACTCTTTTATGACTTTGCTGTAAAGCACTTTGATAATCCTTTGGGTTATTGTAAAGGGCTATACAAATACAATTTGATTTGATTCTGCTGATGATGTATGGACGTGTCTGCAAATATTCTGGAGCATTTGCTGCCACTGTACGTGCTGGTGAGTTTGTCCTTCTGCTGACCTGTATGTTGCTTTCTGCTTGCTCCTTGTTTCTGTGGATGTATACAGATACATGCAGTACTCATATCATCACAACAAGCACCTCATTCTCAACAGGTTGCAGAGAAAAGATGGCTTGATTTCTTTCTCACGTGCTACCTTCTGCACACAGCCATTTCTTCTCCACCTCTTCCTCGCATTTCCAGCTGGAAGAGAGCATCTCCAGGAAACGTCCTGCTGTGATGTGTGGTGGTAAAACAGCAAGTGTGAAAAAGGACTAGACCGAAAAAAAGAAGTCAAACTACATAAAATGCAGCATGGAAAACTAATCTCTAAGATTAAATACCTGTGTAATTTCTTACATAATCCACATAAATCTTTACAAACTGTACACCCTGAGTTTTTTCTTGGCAACATCCAATGCAACCAACTTTTTTTCGGACTATGAAGTTGTGATTACTATTTATAAAGTCATGACTGATTCTCTTTGGCAGCTCTCTTGTTTGTGTCTTTGTGAGAAAGACACTAGTACCAACAGTACTTTTTCACCACACTGAAGCATTTGTAATTTGTTGTTATGGAGTAGCATCTAGATTTTTATGGAAATATCTAGCAGAATTGTAAGTGTGCATTTGATGTGAAAGTATTTAAATTTATGCTTTTAAAACTCAGTTGTGCCAATATTTATTCTCTGACACAATGCTAAATATATTATACAAATTTCACGATCCAGAATTAAATTTAAGCTTAATGTGTTTTGGTTTCTTAGACCTTAGCTTCATGCTAATTCAGATCCCTTAAAGGCCTCTGGCTGGTTGGTGAATTTGAATAAATCAAATTGGTGGTGTCTTTGCATGAAATTCTGATGTACAGTAGTGTGCAAAAGTCCCAAGCCACCCTCTACTTCTTTAGATTTTGCTTTAAAGCAACCAGACTTTCTTCTCAAAAGTAGCTTTGAGCAATAATTCTTGTAGCTTTTTGATGGTCTTTCAAAGTCTTTCTCTGGACATTGGCTGCTTTTTAACTAGTTTCAGCTCAGCCCTTGTACCCGAATATATCCAGAAAAATTTATTAGTTAGCTAAGTGACTTATAAATCATACAAACTCAAAAAGACACCCAACACATGGGATGATCCAGTACTCGGTCTATACACAAAAATAACGCAGATCAACAGACATAGTATTTTTGCACCAACAAAGTGATTCCCCAAAGACCTATTAGATGGAAACTTGGCATATTCCAGCATGGTGCGCAGTGTGTCCTTTAAAAAGACTGATGAAAGGGGACAAGTAGAGGTCAACAAAAGCGGCAAGGCCTCAAAGGACAAAAAAGAAAGAAAAACAAACCAGTCCAGCTTCAAATTTTTTTTTGATTAATGTTTGTAGAGATGTGGTGATTAAAAGCATTTTAAAAAGGGAAACCAGCTGACTACACAAGATAAAGAAAGTGATTATGAGTCTTGTGTTTACTCTGGAAAGTCACTTTGTCAGCATGTTGCCAAAATATCAAACAAGTCACAGATTGCTCTTAAACTGTCATTTAAAAAAGGAAAAATTAAATAATAATAAAAAATAGCACAAGCTGTGTGAAAAGTTCAATCACTCCTCCTTTCTAATGTTTTTGTAGTCTCTGAGAAGAAAATTACCCCAGTCATCTGCTCAATTGACTGCTCAGAGGAAAGACAGGTTAGGTTATCTGTATAATAGTTGCAGTATATGTGAATATAAGATATTGCAATCTAAAAGGAAGTTTACTAAAGGTAGAGTTAAAATTAAATTTCCAGAGACTTCTGTTGTTTTCGTTTTAGATTTGAAAGATGACAGAGGTCTATAGTAATAATAATTTTATCATAACATACAAGCTCAATGTGCTTTAATATAATTTTAATGCCTAATATCTGGTTAAAGCTGTTTAATCAAGAGCTCACTGGCTCAGGAGAGCTTCAATGTCATGCTAATGAAAACAAAAAAGGAAATGCTATGTTTAAGGACAGTCAGACTGTCATGAATAAAGATGCAGATGTGTAGACTGCAGTTAAATAGAAGCCCTTAAACTTAAATATTACCTACTAGTGAAAAATTACAGAAAAATAAAAAAAATAATGTTTTGTTTAAATTTCTGGTCTGAAAATTTGTTTCACTTTTTCTCCTGCACAGATCAGTTCTGCTTGTGGAATTGAAGCTGTTAAGTTTATAGTTATGTTAAACTAAGTCCGGCAATTTAATGCCATCATCTCCGAAATAAAATGTTTCCACTCAGTCATCGTTTTTTTACTAGTTAGTGTAGAAGCAAAGAAGCAAAGAGAAGGAATCACATAAAGGACAGTAAAAAGGTTTCTTCTGTATTTATATCTAACAAAGTCCCCTGTTCATATTGTGCAAACTTAAGTCTGGGATCATCATTTCTGAAGAAGTATTGTAACCAGTGATGGGGATAACTGTGTTGAAATAAACAGCATTACTTTATTAAGTAACAGGTAATCTAGCTATAACTCTTTCCATTGTTACAATGTCTTTACCATCACTGCCGATAGAATGCAACACATTACTATAGTTCAGCACACTGGAGCTGTCTTCATCTGACCGGGGGCTTAAGGGTGAAACAACTGCATTAGTAATGATGATTGACTGAGGGAGAGTAAAATGTCATAGTAAGCCGAACAGAGGCTCAGAGGCAGATTTGGGCAATATGCGTTCCCGAACACACACACAAGAGACACACGCAGCAACACTGAGTCCAAGGAAAACAAAGGAAAAGTTTTTTAAACTGGAAGCCCATACATTACTTTTCTTTCTCTGAGATAAAAGACAAGAATGTTATGAGAACGGAGAGTTTCTCCATGTCAGCTGTAAACAGTTTTAATCTTGTGAAGCATTTGTCCACTAGCAAAGAGGAGATGGAGCATCAACATCCAAGCCTCAGCAATGTTTTCTGTCAGTAATTTATTTTACTTGGGAACAAGTAACTATAACTAATTACTTTTTTAGAGTAACTTTTCCAATGTATTCTCATTAACTATTTGTATAATCCTACGGAAAGTTATGCACAACTTTTCGTGGGATTTGTTACAATTTTCCTGCAACAGGAGAAATCAATGCGCCTCTGCCAGCGCATTTGTTCATGCTAGTCAGAAAGATTCCGACACTGACAGCAAACTATGCATAATATGCATTCACTTGAGGATATTTATGAGATAAACATTACAATTTCTTGGTTAACTATGAAAGTTTTGTTCTCTAATAACTCATTTTGTGTTTGTGTGTGTGTCTTCACACCTAATATCCATCCACCTATCCATTTGCTTCCGCATATCCGGGTTTGGGTCGCGGAGGCGGCAGACATTTCCTTTCCCTCCTTCCTTCCATCTCATCTGGCCATTTCTTCCAGTTTGTACAGGGGATCTCAAAGCGGTCCCATGCTCGTTGAGAAAAGTAGTCCCTCAGTCCAGCACATCCTGGATCTTCTCCGGACTCTCCTCCCAGTTGGTCGTGCCCAAAAAACCCTCACCAGGGAGCCGTCCAGGAGGCAAACTAACCAGATGTCACTGCTCTCCCATAATAACGTCCATTATACAAGCTTTACTGTCATAATTAGCAACACATATTACGCTGTATTTAAACTGATGTCTCCCTGCTCCAGGCTTTTCCAGGAGGTTCTATTTTCAAATTTTATTTTTTTTTACTTTCAAAGTCAAGCGAAAGCTGTAATTCACGGAGCGTGAATAAAAAATATCTTAATTAAACCCACATATTCACTTTTTCTCACCATCATTTAGTTACTGAATAATTACCAGTTCAGCTATTCAATATATTTGAAATATGAAGCAATTATTTGATTTCCATTTGATTTCTGATGAATGGAAAACCAGAAGCTGTAATAAGCTTCACCCACTTTATTTAATAAAATATTACATATTTCAAATAAACCATCATATTTACCTTTTATTGATACATATCATGAAGAAGTAGTATAACAACTTATTTGGCTTTATTTTTTCTAAAGGGACAGTGAACGCAACTGTGGAATCAGATCTTAATATTCTAATTGTTAAATTGGTGAAAATGTATTTTATCCACATTTGACAGTGCCCGAAGTTGGTGGGTATAACATGATCGGGAGCCTGTTCAATGTACAGCTCCTCATTGGATGTTCAGTGTCCGACTATTCTGTTTTAACCAATTTTATGGATGAATTGATAATAGGAGGATAAATCTATCTTTTCACGTGCACGTAAATGAAACCATCCAAGAGTCAGTTGGTTTCGTTCAAAATAATCTAATGACGTAAAAATACACACACAGCAACACACAAAAATAGTGTTGTTAGAGAACAAAACTTTCATAGTGTACCGTAGTAAATTTAGTAAAATTATGATGAAGATATTAAAAACATTTCTTCTGCATTTTCTGCCTTTTTTGTTGTCGATTCGGAGCCAGAAAAGCCCCGTAGACAACACGACAGAGCCTTCAGTGACTTGGACATTGATTAGCTCAGAATTTTGTAGGAAAATGGACGAATATTCGTGCACTGTTTTTCGTCGGAAATCATCCAAACCACTTGTGAGAGGCTGAACTGGTAATCTGTAGCTTTTAACATGTGCTAAAGATGTTGGGTGTTAACTCCCTGCTGGGAGATTTAGGAAGGTATCACATATATACCTGCAACACATCAGGCAGCTTATACAAAAAGTACAAAAAGAGTGATAAAAATCTGAAAATCTTACAAAATCTCAAAGTGACAGTCCCTGAGAGAGACAGTGAAAGAGTAAGATCGACATTATTTTCCTTTTAATGAAGGAAGACTTGTTTTCAGTGGAGAATATTCTCAGTTTCAGCTTGGCTTCTCTCTGTTATGCACTGTGGCGCACAAATTATCTTGTCACGCTGGGAGAGAGGTTGAAAATGACTTGTGTGACTTGTGAGAACAGACTCTCTTTAGGGGAAGTGATGAGTGGAACGAATGCTGGTGAGCTTACGTTCTGCTTCAGTCATTCAGTGACTGAACAAATGTTTGTCTTTCAGTCAGAAATGTTTTTGTCATTAGCAAAACCTCATGTTAAAATAAACCTTGTATGACAGTTTCTATCAGGTAGAAGCTGCAGGTGTCATCCTCTGATATTCCATCTTTTAATGTGAGGAGAGCCTTGAAGTTAGCTCACATTTCTGCTGTTGGTAGCTTGATTTTTAATCTAAAACAGCTGAAGTTTAAAATATTGTATCAATAATCATTTTAGGTTGGTTCTGTTAAGGCCAACTAATGCACTTTCTATGTGCATCAACAAGATGGAAATTTGTAGGGAGTAGCCTACACTTTAATTTGATCAAAAGCTTTCCACCTATGTGTGAGCATGCCACCTTTAGAATGGGAAGTTGATCCATATAGTTGGTACCCTTACAAAAGGCACAGTCTGTACGGCTACTAAGCTTTGGGCTCGTGGTGATGGCCACAAACAGGTACACTGTGGAGCATCATCAGCTGGTGAATTTGTATAGATTTACATCTCTCAGGCTTGTGAGTTCAGAATGAAACAACAGCAATGTTTAGATGTAGTTCTTGATGAGCTGGATTAGTACATCCTTCAATGACAGTATATTTCCAAATGAAATAAAGTTGGTTCTTAGGGGAGGACAAAGCACTTTGAAATAGGCTTCACAATGGCCATTTATAAAATGATGATGATGCTTTAATTAATCAAACTGATTTGTCTAATCATGATATGTTTAAACACATTCATTATAACGTGATTTGCCTGCTCTAATTAGCAACACTAACGCCTTTCAGCCAAACACAACAAAGACTTGGAGAGTATTTGAGGTAAAAGAAGGAATCTCTCTCTCACACAAACACACACTGAGTGGCAAACCTTCTGTTTTGACAGACTTTGGTGTTACTGAGTCTGTTTTGAAATAGTGAAGACATGGAACTTCTGTAAAACAAGTTTTGTGAGCGTGTGTATGTGTGCGTCATCACAGCCTCTCAGTGTTATCTCCACAGGAGTCCTGCCACAATCTGTCAGTTAGAGAAAGAGTCTGTCAATAAATGGAAGGCAGGATCTGCTGGCTGTCAGTTTTTTTCTTTCTGGTCTTGTATGTTACATAAGTTATTGATTATACAAAAAAATAAAATAAAAGCTGTGTTCCAACTACAGGGGGATCACACTTCTTCGGCCCCCTGGTAAGGTCTATTAAGGGGTCCTGTTAAGGAAGGTTTGTCTGATAGATGAACCTTGGATTGAAGAGTGCAGTGTGGTTTTCATCCCAGTTGTGGAACAGTGGACCAACTCTATACCCTTTTCAGGGTCTTGGAGGGAGGATGGGAGATTGTGGGGGTGCTCCGGGAGTATGGAGTAGATCCCCTTGTACGAGCTGTCCAGTCAATGTATAACCGGTGCCAGAGCTTGGTCCACACAGACTAGTTTCCAGTGAGGGTGCCCTTTGTTGTTGTTAACATATCGATTCTGTTCATAATGTTTCTGGACAGAATTTCTAGACGCAGCCGAGGTGTTGAGGGGATCCGGTTTGGTGGCCTCACGATTGGGTCTCTGCTTTTTGAAGATGACATGATTCTTTTGGCTTCATCGGGCCGTGATCTTCAGCTCTCACTGGAGCGATTCGCAGCCGAGTGTGAAGTGGTTGGGATGAGAATCAGCACCTCTAAATCCAAAGCCATGGTTCTCAGCCGGAAAAGGTTGGAGTGTCCTCTTTGGATCGAGAATGAGGTCCTGCCCCAAGTGGAAGAGTTCAGGTATCTTGGTTTAGGAGTGAGGGAAGAATGAAACAAGAGATCAGTAGACCGATCACTGCGGCGTCTGCAGTGCTGCGGAATCTGCAGCTTTTTGATTTATCGGTCAATCTATGTTCCTACCCTGACCTATGGTCACGAGCTATGGGTAGTGACCAAAGAACGAGATTGCGATTACAAGCAGCCGAAATGAGTTTCCCCCTCAGGGTGACCGGGCTCTCCCTTAGAGACAGGGTGAAAAGCTCAGTCATCGGGGGGGGGGCTCAAAGTAGAGCCGCTGCTCCTCCGCATTGAGAGGAGCCAGATGAGGTGGCTCGGGCGTCTGGTTAGGATGCCTCCTGGACGCCTCCCTGGTGAGGTATTCCGGGCACATTCCACCGGGAGGAGACCTCGGGGAAGGCCGAGGACACACTGGAGGGACTATATTTTTCAGCTGGCCTGGGAGTGCCTTAGGATCTCCCCAGATGAGCTGTCAAATGTGGCTGGGGAGAAAGAAGTCTGGGCTTCCCCGCTCAGGCTGCCGCCCCTGCGATCCGACCCCGGATAAACAGTAGAAGACAGATGTCTGTATTAAACACATTATTCACTAAGAGCCACAGGAACTCTGACATGAATGCTATAATCTGTGAATGTGGAATGAGGTCTGAATCTCTGAGGTCTTGATAAGGATGAAATTAGCTTATTAAAGCAGATCTTCAGATCTGTGACCTTCCCTCTCTCTCTGCTGTTTTCCCACCACCTTTACAAACGCATAGCCGCAGTTCAGCATTTACATTTTTAACACATCTTTTTTTTTCTCTTTTCTCATTCTGTCTGCTTCACCTACCATCAGTCACAGAGATACGGAGATGTGCCTGTGGAGTTTCAGTATATTTAGCATAATCATTTCTTGTTTCCTTTAATTGGCTCAGTCAAACACATCAATGATACAAAATCTAAAACCATGAAAGAGCTTTAAAAAGCGGTGATAGAGTGCATTTACTGTTTGTGTCTTGATAACTCTGTTGATCACTCAACTTTACAGTACAAACACAGGCTATGGATCAATACTGAAAAACATAATCACACGAATAATAGTAATTCACTTGAAAGACTTCATCTGATAGGATAAATGTTAAATATCTTTGGGTCAATTAGGCTTTATTTCTGATGAAAAACTAAAAGGAATAAATTATAAATGTTAAAGACAGTGGGCAGCAAATGAGTCAATTTATTGAAATGTTCTAAAATCGCACAGTTAAATAATCCCAATTCCACATGAACCAAATAGAAATATTGATCAAATGATGAGTAGTACATTGAACTACTGCAATTTTATTTCTTTATTTCTTTTTACCTTTAACTTTTTAAATGTATTTTTATGTCATTTGTACTTGTGGTTTCATTGCACCCATGTAATACTGTGTTTGTATATTTCGTGGTGAACTGTGTTCGCATAGTATTTATTTTCTATCTGGAAGAAATAACAAAAAGATTTATGATGGTTGCAATCATTGCGTTCTGTTTTTAATTCACATCTTACACAGCATCCTAACTCTTTTGAAACTGGGGTTGTATGTTGAATTTGACCCATAATAACAACTTTGTTGACTTGTACAAAGCAGCTATATTACTTTACAATAACAAATCTGTGAACTCTCCTTCTAGCTAGTAATCAAAGCAAATTAGGTAGAGTAAAACACAGCAATTTCTTTTTTATTGTTTGATTACTTATACAGAGCACCAACATCCATAATCTATCTAGGTTATTTGAAGATGTGTTAATATTCTGGTCTGAATTAAGTGAATAACATTTCAATACGGTGATAGATCTTTAGTTTGAATGGTGAAACCGCCTCTTCAGAAGTCACTGAGTGGAATCTCTTTTCACCTCAAACATTGGCTTTAATTGGATGTCTAGTTGAATTAGCTCATGCTTCTGAAATGTTAAAGAGATGTCCTTTGTTCACATTAATATGACAGACACCTTGACATCAATTAAAATCTGTTCAGGTGAAGCTCAGTTGAATTTATGAAATAATCAGAAACAGAAATCTTCAGTTCCGTTTAGCAGCTGAGTTGCGATATTCCAAACAAAAAGTGTAAGATGGAGGGATCCTTAATAATTTAAATTCTGAAGATTTACTGCTTTCATCCTTTGGGCGCCATGGTTGGCCTTATTAGTGTGGTCAAACAGATAACATAAAACTTTAATGATTCTCCATGGGAAAGCAAACAATAAAGGTCATGTGTCATCAGTTTCGGAGTAGGGGGGGGGGGGGGGGGGGGGGGGGGGGGGGGGGGGGGGGGGGGGGGGGGGGGGGGGGGGGGGGGGG
>JBBBVU010000009.1:3783680-3795027 GCA_037177055.1 Atherinosoma microstoma
TGTAAATAAACACATAAATGAAGTAAGGATGCTTGCCAAAAAAACAAAACAAAAGGAGCAACTGAAAATTTTAAGATTTAAAGCCATGATTATGACATTTAAATGATGATAATTAAAGACTTAATTATGAGATCAAATCTTATAAATACGATTTTGAATCCAATAACTATCAGGTTTTATCTCATAATCATAACATTTTATCTTTTAACTATTATTTCTTACTTCAAGTTTTTTTTTTATTTCATAACTACGACTTTAAATTTCATAATTATGACTTTACATTTCATATTTATGAGACTAGTGTTTCTGCAAGTGACGGTAATTGGCTTAAACCCTCCTGCTCCTGTATCAGGTTTTGCACCAGCATCACAGCCTGCACACTAATCAACAGAAAGTTGGACCACCTGTCCAGTTCTTCATTGCCTTGCTCTTCATTCTGCTGACAACATGCCTGAACCATTTAATTGTTTGGCTCTTTGAATTTCCTGCTTTGATTTCTGAAGTGCATTTTGTTTGTCACGCCTTTTTGTTCTTCAGTGAGTTTTGTTAAAGGTCTTGTTTCCACACTTTTCTGCCTCATCTGTCTGCATTTGGACCCCCATCCAAGCCTTACACATCAAACAGACAGTGTTTCAACCTTAAGATGCAATTCAATGGGCTTTTTGCTGGATGGGTAGGTACTAGCTCATATTGTTTAGGTTGATTTATCACAACTGCACAAAGTTACCAGCATTTTCTACAAATTGGCCTTAATGCTAAGTTTTAACTCATTGTCACATGTATGTCATTAAAATTTTTACTTAGGCCTGTAAAATCAATTCAGAGCTTTTCCGGGTAATTGTTTACTGCTCAACAAAACACATCTGTGTAAACATCAACTATGCAAACAACAAAAATAACATTCCTACATAGCTTAGAATTATATTTCTACACGGTTTATACAGCATCATTTCATTTATACATCATTCTATGTAAATGAAAAATTAGATATGAATCTCAAAGAATTAATAACACATACTAAATAAAAATAACTTCCAATCCTTTAGATCTGTTCAGGTTGCAAGAAATGCAAACAAAATTAACAAGCCTTTCATGTTTTGAAATATTTGCCATGAAGTAACTTAAAGGTACAGTGTGTAAGAATTATTGACATCTTGTGTTAAAGATAGCAATAGCAATGACTTCAAATGTCAAAAACATCTGTGAATGGACGGTGGCTGTCAGTGATCAAAATTCTTCCAGACAAAAACATTTTTTTCACCTGCAAGTGGATCAACAGCCTCAGGTGCATCTGCAAAACTGGGAAACTAAAATTGTGTACATGTGTACTGTCTTCTTCTATGTGCTTTTTAAGGCCTTACTTGTCCCAAAAGGTGCTCTAGCCCCTATCAAACAAAGCTGATTACCACAGAGGGTTCTCACTTCACTCACATGTTGTTTGTCCATTCAGAGACACCGTAGTAAAAATGGTGCCACAAATATGGCAGCTGCCATGTATGTGGACCCAAATCAAATAGATATAAATGACACTTTAAGAAGATAAAAACATAACATTTATTTTAGTAAAGTGATTAGATACCAACAGAAACAGTTTTTATGATATATTTTCCTAACATTTTATTTTATTTCACACTGTACCTTTAAAGATACAATCGCTAGCTGCCAATGATTTTACTACTGAAACATATTTTCTGTTTGTTTGTTTTAGATAGTTGATAGGAGAAGTTTTAATATACAGATAGCATTCAATTATTTCTCTTTTAACATTATTAGTTGAAATCATCTTGTTTAAAAAAAAAATCTGATAAACAGTACATTAAAAAGTTATCAACCCAGTACTGTTTAGCTTTATGTCCACAGCTGTGAGCTGAGCCTTAGCCAGATGCTCCCTCTGTGTCTATGGTGATGACTGAGGGCAGTTAGAAGTTGCAGTGATTATTTTTAAACATTCAACACAAGGATTCTCAAATTGGACACAAATTCACAGCTTTAAATTTACAGCTTTAAATCAACACCTAAAAAGTGCTAAACATGTGTCTTTGCATGTGATATATGCAAATAATGAGATTTAAACTATGACTGAAAAACAATTTATTTCTACAGTAAATGACAAAGCTGAATAAGAAATGTTTCCAGTCATTTATAAACCTGGACTTTTAATGACTGGACTTAATGTGAACATACTAGATCAACTTAAAGTATTTGGGTTACTCTTAGTTAATTACCATGGTTTAGTCCATCCACTACATTTCTATTTTTGATAAAGAGTCATGCTTTATAAGGTTAAAAAGCTTATTTGGGAAATGATTATAGGGAATAAGTGACATTGATGTTAGAAGCTTTACGTACATACTGTCCCTCTCAAACAAAACTCTGAAACTGAACTACGTGCGGGAATCAGATAAGGAAAACAATCAAAAGCCTGCTTTCTATAAATACAGTGTTATTGAAATGAATGTTTTCCCAGAGAAATAGTTGTGCTCACAGGTTTGTTTAAAGTCAATGGAGGCGTGAGAGAATATTATATTTATCAGATTTGCCAACTGCTAGGTGTGAAGTAATAAAACAAAACAAAGAGGAAAATGCAAGCACAAGAAACATGCTTTCAGCTATCTAAAATTGGCTTTGAAGAAAAATGTTATATTATGTAAGAGGTAATAAAACAAACAAAAAAAAGCTAAAGCTACACTTATAGATATGAAGCAGATGGCTAGAAAAAAGATGTTATTTGTTTGTCCCTGCAGGTATACAAATTCCTATTTCCAATGGGAGCTCTACAAGAAATATAAAGACAGAATGATTTTCACTTCAGTAACATATACAATACTGTTTTCCCTCTAATATACCTTCTCAAGATCAAGACCAACCCTAACAAAAGGAGTTTATTTCTGGAAAGAATCCAGAATCCTGCCAATGCAATGCATCAAGTATAAATAATTCCAGTTACAGAGCATGTGAAAACCACTGTGAGGTGACATGATGAACTCCTCATCACAAATGACAATACAAAAACCTTTTTTTCCAATAATGTATCATTGAAATCACAGGCTTTGTGCTGGAGGTAATATGTGGGAGTGTAGGTGACTCAGGGGAAATGTTGAAGGGAGCATGCTTCTCTGTTCCAGGTGGATTAGTGTGGAGCTAGCATTTTCTTCACATGGAGCTATGTATTTGTTGTTATCTTGTCTAGTGAGGTTAACTTGGGTCAAATTAGAGTTAATGTTTAAGATGTGTTCTTGCATGCTAAACCAACATGCTCCTATGTCTGTGAATCCCTGTGAGTTTGAGTTTTATGAACTTTCTAACCATATCTGTATCTGTTAGTCTGTTTTGTTTTTATTTAACTCCTATTCAATCTGTAGGAAATGGAAATATATAAAGGCTGCATTAATGAAGTAAGTGAAAGAAATGTCACCCTGTCAAACAATATTGACATCAATCCATCCATCCATAAATAGGAGAATGCTTACTTACTGACTGGTGTCATATTTCAAAATCTTAATTTTCTGCACAAGGCCTGTCAGATTAATATATTTAAACAAAAAAAGCATTTTAATGATTATATATATCAAAGATGGTCTTGCTTAATTATGTATCTGGCAGAAATGCTTCCTCTTGGTAGAGTAATTTGTGATTTTTATAGAACTGAATGACAAAGAGGCAAGCCCACAGCTATTTGTCACACAAATTGTCCCTAAATCAACCATTTCCTGCAGAAACCAGCAGCTCGGGAGGCAGGAAAGGAGCCTCCTGAGAAAGAATGTGCATATATTCAAACTGCTAGAGGGAGCATTTCCTCAAAATCAGTGAAGTTTGAGTTTTTCTTTCATAAGCACATTTTTCTTTTTTAGTGTTAATTTGCATCACCTTTCTAGGTCAGATCGTGAAAATTATCCTTCCTCTTCATCATTCCTTTCTCGTTTCATTCCCGACTCGTGCCCTGATTTTCAGCTACAACTGCAGTAGTATAGAGACAGTTTTGGTCTGCTGCTTGTTTCACAGTGCAGCATCCATTTAAATAAACAGATTCATTTATTAGATTTTGGATAATTTGAAAATACCTACAGTAACAGTGATCACAAGGAAAATATCTGCTGCACCTTTTTGTCTTCTAAAATGTTGATCAATTTCTTTTCTAATCACAGCTGAACCCACCGGTAAGAGTATTCATCAGCACATTTTGTGACCAGTATAAACATGCTATATGTGCTTTATGAAGGCCATTGTATTACGGGATAGTCTAGTTTGTTAGTGTTCAACTTTGAAGCAGTTATATTTTAGAATACACACACACACACATATATATATATATATATATACATATATATATCTTTGCGGAGTTTGCATGTTTGTATGTGTGCGTTCTCACCGGCTACTCCGGCTTCCTCTCCCACAGGCCAAAAACATGCATGTTAGGTTAACTGACCTTTCGACAGTCCCGCCCTAAAATCGCCACTGACCAATCGTATGTTAGCAACGGTAACCAAGAGCGGAGTGCCTGGCAAACATTCCCTTCCTGAGCAAAATGCAGTGCGTGTATGGCACATGCAAGTCCGATGAAATATACCCAGAATGTTTCTGTGATGTTGTATTTTTCTCCTTCCATGAACACTCAACACATCTGGAACATGGATTAAACATTGTGGAAGACCTCACTCGCAGCTGAATCCGTTGACAAAACACTACTATTTGTTCTAAGGTAAGATGCAACTAACACACACAGTAGTTAGCTTCAGGACAGTAGTAGAATATTAATTAAAAGTTATTAATGATTTTACACTGACATAAACAAAGATACCAGATAATCACGAGTAAGTAATGTCAGAGTTTTCCAATACAGTCGCTGCTATCCCTGTGCCTTACAGTCAATGCTAACCAAAGGGAAAATCACGGAGGCTGCCGAAAACCTCAGACAAAAAGGTTTTAGTTATTACCAACTCCACACACTTGCATATAATCAAATATGTCATAGCTATTAATGAGCTTATCTGGTAAAAAAAAAAAAAAGGCCTGTAAATGCATACAAAAACAGTTTCTTTGATAAACTTGAAAGTTAATAATGAATAACCCCCCACCCCCCAAAAAAGGGGGGAAATAATGTGTTTTTAAGTTTAAAATGTCTGCTTTATATATGCAAAGAAAACTTTTAGATTATAAAGAAAGTTTGTAAAGTGATAAGAATAAAAGAGTCAAGCATCCCTCCCGGGCACCCCTGGAGAAAAGGTTGTCGGGGCTGTTTTGGAGGTTCTGCTAAGTCAGATACTGCACTGGGATTTTCTTAAGCAAGATGCCCTCCAACCACTGCTGCAGGCTGGATAAGTTCAGCATCCAAGTATTTATTTATTTGTTCATTTAGCTCAAATAACACCAACCTTTCTGACTTTGTGTGTGTTTATGTTAAAAAGGACGGTTTTGGCCCCACATGACCAATTACGAAATCTGAATTTAGAGCTACATATTTCTCGCTCAAAATAAAACAAACAAAAAAAAGGGAATTTCAATATCATGTAATTGACATAATGCAGACTGAAAACTACACAGTTGGATGGGAAGCTAGTAATTCTGTAAATCTATTTACATGTTTCATGCTCACCTTCACCCTCCTTGCCTCCAGTCAGCACTGCTTGTGTATGAAGGTGTAGGAATGTTCGATAGCGGTCGGGGCCATTGGCACAGATTGGTTGCCACATTTGCACCAGGCTGCCCCAAGGCAGTTGTGGCTACACATGTAGCTTACTACCACCATGTACACTTTGGTGGTAGTAAGCTGCACCAAAGATCTTTGTTTTCTCAAGATAATGAGATGATTAAGGTGGGCACAAAAGTGCCACACCTGATTTAACTGATCAAAATAGACCCTATAGCTGGGGAGGGCTAAAGTCATGATGTACTGTATATGTATACACCATATACACCCTCTCTCCTGGACCTGTTCTCCTCCAGGACTCTAAGGTGGGCAGGCAGATCATGGCTGATCCTTCCCACCCTGGTCACAAACTTTTCAATCCTTTCCCTTCTGGCAGGAGGCTGCGGTCCATCGGGAAACAAAACCTCACCCCACAGAAACAGTTTCTTCCCGTCTGCTGTTGGACTCGTCAATAAAGCTTGCCCCCAACACTCTAAACACACACTGCTGTTATACTTTATTTTCTCATCCTGCTTTATATTCATTTATTTATTTACCCCCCGTTACATTACCTCTCCTTTGCACTACAAACTATATTTATGTATATAAACAAACAGACCTTTTCTTTTCTATAAATGTGTAGTTTTTTTTATACTTTTATACTTAGGCCTATGCCCTTTAAATACTGTTCATGTTCTGTCTGTTTTTGTTTTCATTTTGTTCTGCTTTTTATTTTCTTGTCTTTGCGCCACCACTCCAAGACAAATTCCTTGTATTTGCAACTTGGTATTAAAGTCAAATTCTGATTCTGTATTTTTTTGAATGAGTGATTGGTACAACTAATGTTGTTGACATTTCAGCCTTCATCAGACTTGACAGAAGTAAAATTAGATGCATTGATCGGTGATGGATGTTCCTCCATCTGACGTCAGCTTGCATCTGTTGCTGTTTTGACTGTATTGAGGCATCCCAGTACAGAACAGCTTTGCAACAGGATACCCATTGGAACCATTACTTAGAGGTGCTGGGAGAGAAAATGTTACTGGCTAAGCTCTCATCCATGTTGAAGAACAGTCCCCCTATCCACACCCGTCTGACAGCCGTGCAGAGCTCCTTCAGCAACAGACCTCTTTTTTTATATTTTTAGAATTCTTATATATTAACAACAAGTAGGTTTCTGGGGGGAACCTGTGTGGAGTTTGCATGTTCTCCAACTATGCATGCATGGGTTCTCTACCGGCTTCCTTCCACAGTCCAAAAACATTCATGTTAGGCTGATTTGAGTCTCTAAATTCTTGCTAGGACTGAGTGTGAGTCTGATTGAATGTTTGTCTCTGTGATGGACTATGAACAGCTCAGGCCCACTCGCAACCCTGCATTTGAATAATCCCAATAAGATGAATTATCCTGTTATCATGAGAAAACAGTGTTTAAAAAAACATGCAAACGCGACCGCTTCCAGCTTCCATATATACTTTTTTAAATTCACACAATTTTTTGTTTTTCCAGTGTATGAATGGGGAGTGAATAAATAATGGATTCACTATGAGGGGCTTTGGCCTTGAAAGTGCTATATAAATCTAATCCATTATTATTATGACTATATATAAGTCAATTTTAACACTTTTATATTTATTTGAAAGTGTCCAAAACTACAATTTTTCATGACTATTCCAAAATCAACACTCCAACTTGGCCCGTCCTTTCTGAGTCTGTTAGCAGATATTTTTAAGCATTGAGTCCTCAATAATCTTGGACTCTTGCATCCGTGGAAGCTGATTGCCTCGAGTCACAGTACAAAGATGTAAATACAAGAAAAAGGACCTTTTTTTCTGCTTGATTCATACAGTTACTATCTAAAACACAAGAATTCAAACTCTGAAGTCTCCTCTGCATGCATATTGTACAGAGTTGGACAGGGACTGGGAGGAGGGACTGCCATTGCTGTTGGCCGCAAGGGAGGTTGTACAGTAGAACACGGGTTTTAGTCCCAATGAGCTTGCATTTGGACATTCTGTTCGGGATCCCTTGGCTGCTCTGAAAGATGGCTGGGTGCAGGGGGATCCCCCAAGGACTATGTCAACAGGTTCAAGCAAAGGTTATTTGTGGCATGCAGTTTGGCAAAAGAGCGGCTCGGTGTGGCAAAAAGTAAAACGAAACGTCTGTATGACCGTAAAGCTGAGCGCAGAGAGTTTGAGCCGGGTGATCAGGTGCTTGCTTTGCTGCCTGTTGTGGGTTCTTCTTTTCAGGCTCAATACAGTGGTCCTGTTGTGGTGGCTGATAAGTTTTCAGACTGGAATTGAATGATTGAAACTCCTGTGCGCAGAAAATCTAGGCAGCTTTGTCATGTCAATCTTCTGAAGCCTTCTTATCTGCGTGTGGCTGTCTGATGGAATCCGTCCTGCTCTTGCCATTTGTCGGAAGACTGAAAGTGATGGAGTGCTGGAGCCTGATGACGGGTTGCTTGATGGTCGGCAAAATAATTCTGCAGCACTTAGTAATTTGGATGTGTTGTTGTCACATCTTCCTGGCCCACAGCATGCTGAGCTTGGTGAACAGTTGAGCAACTATCTTTGCTTTTTTGGGGATGCACAGCCAATTGAACAACAGTTCCCACGCATGTCCTCTGTGGGGTCGACTACATGCTCCAGAATGGTACCGCATGCCCGTCACCATCCAGCTGGGCCCCTCTGTGTTTTTTAGTGCCAAAGCCAGATAACACTCCATGGTTTTGCACTGATTTTAAGAAGGTTAATGTTATGATCTGGACATAAGGCATGTTAAAGGAGCATAAAATCTGATGGCTGATTCCCTGTTCCGTTCTCCTCTGCCCTCTAATGAAGCTGTTTAAATGGTTTTGTGTATCCTTGTGCTGTTCAGTGATGTCTGCCGCTCACTCTGGATACCACAGTTACTGTGTAAAATTGTTAAACCCATGCCCTAACATAGAATGCGTTCGCTGGTATCAGAGTCAGCAGTTAATGGTAACACAGAGTCGAACAGAAACGAATCAAAAGCTCCAGTAGCTAGCAGGATAATGGGAATTTTATTGTTGCTAGTGGGTTGTAACACTAAAATTCCCATTATCCTGATGAACCCGTCCTTGATGAATGGAGCATATGCAGCTGACACGTCCGAACCACATGCTGAGGGTGCACCTGCGTCGGAAACACGGCCGCCAGCTAGAAACAGGAGCTACCAGAGCTGCCAGCTTGACATCACGCTGTTCTTTTTTACGTCTCGCTTTTAACACTGGACACTCACCTTTCCAGTGACCTAAACCACAACAATAATGACACATAAGCTGTCAAAACAGGAGAATCCCGTCCCACCAAACCTGTTCTCATGCGTGAGTGCAAATTCATCAGCAGAAATTGCTGCATCTTCTGCAGTAGCAGATTTCTGCTCTCTTGTGTAAGTGGCAACAGGCTTAGCCAAAATGTGCTGAAGCTGCTCCAACACAATCAAGTCATACAAATCATCAAACGTGGTGACGTCCGATGCCGACAACCAGCGTTTAAAGTGCAACGACGGATCTCTGGCAAACTCCACATATGTCTGACCACCCTTCCTTTCCCAAGTCCTGAAAAACTACCGATAGGCTTCAGGCACCAACTCATAGGCCTTCAACACGGCTGATTTGATCTTTTCATAAACAAGACTGTCACCAGAAGACAGTGCAGAGTAAGCCTGCTTCACTTTTCCGGTGAGCACACTCGGAAGCATTAAAGGAAATTCATCATCCAACCACTTCTTAATTTTACTGACCCGCTTGAACAACACAATAAATTAATCAGGATCCTTCTCATTAAACGAAGGAATCCAGCATAAATTATCTGACGCAAGCCGGCGCAATGGGGCCTCCCGCCCGTTCCCAAACCACTCATCTTGGCGCCCAATCAAATGCAGCACTGCCAGCTCTATTTCATCTTTCTCCTCCTACTGGCTCAACCGCTCCATCTCAAGCCATTCCCTAATTTCAGGGTCCTTTATAGCTATGTCATGGTCCAACTACACCATCATCAATTGCTTCGGTTGGTCAAATGTCAAACCTGTCACAGGAACAGACAACGTACAAGCCTGTGAATCAGACTCCTGTTCCGACTGAACAGCCGGAAAAAGACACAACTGAACCAACTCCAGCTGCAAAGCAGCCTTGATGATTGAATGGTTTAAATATAGTAAATAATAGTAATAGTAAAGAAATATTTTAGGGATTTATCAGACACATCAACCTCATTAAGATCCGCCAACTTCATCAACTGCTCCTTTTTTAACTTATTTAAAACGTCCTCAGACGGAGCAGCAATAAACGCCTCCTTATCCGCCATAACAAAAATAAATCCACAACCGCAAACAAAATTCAAAAGGACTGGACTCCACAGCAGCAAGTAGAGTGCGCACCAAGAGAAACCCGCACAAAGTATGGAGCAAGCCCACTAACTGCCTAAACCAAACACTAAGCTCCCCTCTAGTCTTCATGCAGCTTTGTGGGAGGTACTTACGCACTGATGCCCGCTGGACAGGAAAAAGGTGACTAGCACGCAAGTGTCGTTGATTGCGCAATATAGTTATCACAGAAGGTGTGCTCTGCTGTTTGCCCGGGATGAGACTGATGCCTCCCTCTCTCTTCAGTGAGAGACGGGAGTTCCATCTGGGCCTACGATCTCGTCCGGAGGTGAAACTCAATTACCCTGATCCATGTTATCTTAAAGAACTAGGAAACATACTGATGCTTAAGAATTAGATTTATTACAGAAGTTAAGTAACTCAAGTACAAGATATTACAGGGGGAGTTGGCTGGACAGAAGTGCCCTTTCCTCGCCCGAGGATCCAGTTTTTCTGGCCCTCCTAGCTCCACCTCCTACGTCACTCACACGTGGTCTAGGGCAGATCGCAGCTGCAATGAAGACAGGAATTTTCCACCACAATAGCAACCCCACCTGAATCACGGATGTGCCCTCAAGCTACTTACCCACGCGGCCACAGCTCTAGCCCCCAAAAGCAATGAATCCAAAGGGAAACGCCACTACACCTACACTTATCAGGGACACACCGTGTACCACCAAATGTAACTTGTCCCTCAGTCAGAGTGACAGATGGATGGAAAGATGGGGAGAAAAAAAGTGTTATAGACCTGTTTTTCAATCTGTTGTAAAAACCTCTCTATTTACAGACTGCAATGTTAACATCATGTTGAGGTTTCACTCAAATACAAGAATGAACAGAACCAACAACAAAGAACAGGGAAGCAATCATGAAGACAAAAGGTAATTTTTAAAGCTTCCATAGATACTTCTCTGCACTGCCAATAAAATACTGTTTCAATTGTCTTGTGCTTCTAACTGTTGGAGACTCAGGTCACATACGTCTGCAGCGATACACCGATAGAGACGCACAATGTCCAAAGCTGAAAAGAAACATTCCTTCATTATAGCTTGGGTGAATTGACAAAGACAAAAATGGGTTGCTGTTGTGATAGGAGAGGAAGAGGGGGGGGAATCTGAAAAAAACAACAACAAACAAAACATCATCACAACATACACTTATCTTGGCTTTGACTGAAGTGGAGGGCAATTTAGCTTCAGATGTTTTAGATCAATGTGAGTTTCTGTGTTCATAACTTTTTCTTTGTTTTATGATATTATATATAAACATCGAACAAAAAGTTCGGAAATTTGTGTTTGGTAGATTATTTCTCTGTTGTAACAATGCTTCTTG
>JBBBVU010000009.1:3869119-3882498 GCA_037177055.1 Atherinosoma microstoma
AAATTACAACAATCACAATAGTTTGGCTAATTTTTTAACAAATCTAGGCACAAGAACGGACCTCGAACATAGTTCCTTATACCACATGTGTTGTTGCTAACAAATGCTAATTCATGTGGCTAAAGTAGACACAGGACCACCACCTATTCAGTGGGCACATGGTAGCGGCAGCCATCTTGACTCAATCTTCAAGGCAACAACAGCCATTTTGTCCTTGTGTGACAAGCACAGGAGAAATCAAAGATCGTGATTTTTTTCAGCGCTGGCCGCTTTGTCCAGATGAAAGTTATTGAGTGCATTTAATGTTTTAGGGGGAGTGAGAAGGCAGGGTGTCTCTCACTGCACAGTAACTTTCCTTTTACACAGGCTAAGGTTGAAGAGATACTGCTGAATCCCAGAGTTGTTCTGCACCAACCTTCAGGACCCTGGGAGTGACTCCATCTGAACTTGCAGACTTGTTCCAGTTCAGTCTCTCCAACGGCCTCTTCACCTGTCTGCTGGAGACAGACAGGTGGGAGACAGGCAGTGTTTCTTTAGACGGGGAAGATAATAATGGGGCTGTGCTAAGATTCATGACTGAGGTGCAAGGTGAGACTGCAGAGGTGTGACTGGGGAGATGTGGGTCCATGCAAAGTCAGTGTAGCTTGGGGCACAGAGGAGAGTGTCACTGAGAATGCAGCAGTGTACTGAGGCTCCGTACCTTGAGCAGGAAAGGACAGCTTCGCCTGAAAATCCTTGTGTGTGTGTCTGTTTTCTTGTCAAAACAAGGATAAACTACCTTGCCAAACTGTTAACTCATGTTAAAGTTTTCTGTTTGGCAGGGAAATTTTTTTTTAAAGCAGCTGTATCTTTCTACAGATGCATTTAAATGAGGCTGAAGAAATGCACTCGGGCTGCCAAAACAAGTTTAAAAAAGAAAAGTCATAAATGCACTTTCTGCCAACTTGCAAAGTATCTTCGTTAATGCAGACAAGCAACAGCACTATTTTCAAAAACCGCACATAAAGAATAATGCTTTACAGTTGAAATTAATCTCAAAATGATCACTCTGTAGTTCTGGCCAAAACAAGAGAGGCTCTGTAGAACATGAACCTCTCATCACTGTGCTATTAGGGAGCAATCAGTAATCAGATGGTCCCTAATCTCATTCTAAAGTCTCCTTCTAATCAAAGCGAATTAAGGACTAGATGTGATGGTATTTGGTAACCTACGGGGAACATTTACTGGAGAAATGTGAGAAAGGCAGAGCATGAGGGAGGAAATCTTGAAGAAGAAACAGCAGGACTGCGCTCCACTTTGTTTTACCCATCATGTGTTACCACAACACCCAAATTCCGTCACTAATAAAAATTAGAGAGGAAGTAGGAAGAAGTATGAGAAGCTCAAAGTAGACATAAAATGAAATGAAATTAACCTTCCTGTTGTCTTCAGGTAAAAAAAAAAAAAGACATGAAGCTGTTTAACTGCAGAGAGAACCCATTTAATGTTGTCAACTTGACATTTTATGGCCGATGATGAATTCTATGGAAGTTGTACACTACTTTGGTACAAAGATTGTCTTTGGCTTATTATTGACCTGACAGTTAAAATCGGTGACACACTCAGTTACAGACTGCAACAAATATACATACAGAGACATAGATGAACACACATACACCCACACATGCATGTGCATATGCACACACACACATGTGCACACCCACGCTGCTGATTGGTCTTCAAAGTAAAACTTTCTCATGCAGATGTACCATCTCCTTTCCACAACTTCATACACAACCTTTAGAGATCAAAGTTCGAACATTTTCAGACATGACCATCAAGGCATTGTTTGGTAACACTTCACTTTCAGTTCCTAAATGAGCAGCAGATGTCAGTACTTTTCCGACAGAATATGTCCATTAAGCAGCAACATATGTAATATTTTACTAGGTTTGGGTGGCCAGTGACACACAATCCTATGGTTGATCCATGGGAAAGCCAACCAGAGAAAAACCAAGGGATGCAGGCTGTGGTTGATGAGAAGTGGCACAATGTCACATGACATTTTCTTTACCACTCATGAACTCAGGCAGTAGTTCTTGAAGGAGAAGATCATCATGGTTGGCACATTTAAAAAGAACAAGCCTGAGCTTCCACTGGTGGTTCAATGCTGAGAATCTTCAGGAACAACAACCTGGACAGGAAGCTACTGCTGGCCTTCTACCACTTGTCCATTGTGAGCATATAATGTCCTGCATGTCCACCTGGTACGAGAGCTGCACTGAGGCAGACAGAGGGAGGCTCCAGAGGACGGTCAAAGCAGCTTGGCGTTTTGTTGGCTGTCCCCCCCCCTCCCTCCCATGGACATTGACACCACACAATGCCTCAGTAAAGCTCATTACATCATCAAGGACACTTCACATCCTGGATCCCAGCTGTTTGACCTGTTGCCCTCTGGCAGGCGTTACAGGTGAGACAAAGCAAAGACAAACAGACTGAAAAAATTCACCTGCACATACTTCCAGGAAGGTTGTGATTTATAAAGGGGAAATTGCTTGCATCTGTGCGAATGCACGGTTTTATAAATCTGAATATTTTTTGGCACACGTACACTCTCGGTTTTGGGTGCACGTAGACTTTTAGTGAGGATCCTGTCCACAGTTTTATAAATGAGTCGTCAGGGCTGGTGGTGATCCCTGGGCTATACAAGTACTATATTTTGATATAAAAAAAATACTGTCTGCTACCTTTGCGGTACCTTTATAAAAATAAATTTACTTCAGAAAAGCTTTGTTGGAAAAAAAAAGATTGGAGTCCACTGAATGGAAGCAGACTTTCTGCTCTGTAAAAAGGGAAAACTCTGATATTCAACAGTTTCTCATGAATGGTGAGTTGTTTCTTCATAGATTTAGCATTGAAGATTAAATGGAAATGCTTTAGTTTAGATTTTGAGAGAGAGCAGGTCATTTCTGAGGAGGACAAAGGTGTATACAGAACGGGAAGGTAACAGGAGGGTTGAATTAATTGGAAATATGGTGATTATTTTCTTCCCTAACTACTAGCTCATGACAGCATGCAACTGAAAACATAATTCTTAAAAGGAACCTGATTAACTAAGAAAATATTCATAATGTAGGTCATGAGATGAGATATCACAAATATCTCATGACTGAAGTTCAGGTTTCTCAAAGCATATAATTTCTTTGTTAATCTAAAAACATCTACATTAAAAACATAGGACAAATAAGATATGACCTTTTATGAATACAGTCGCCTTGCATTTTACTGGAAACATCACTAAGAAATTATAATAAGAAAGTCAAAGCAAGAAAAAAGAATAAAGAGGCTTTGAGCTTGGCATACCCACAAAATCAAAAGTAGTCAAGGGCACATTGTGCACGGGTGCACTAACTCCGTTCACACACAGACCCGCTAACAGGTTGATCCTACGTTGTGTGTCAGCTGGCATTTTCTGTTCCAGGGAGAAATGGGCTGTGCCAGACATTACTGCAGCACACACATCCTGAATATAAATGCAGTTGAGGCTTCTTGAAGCACACTGAAGGTTATATAGAAAAAGAAAGGGAGAGAGAGCCACAGAGGTTGTACCTCCAAATACATTCTGTATAAAACCCGTATCCCAGCTGTAGTCCAAAATAGCACTTATTCTTCTTTCATAGCATCCATTTCTTTTTTATTGTACTAATGTTTCAGCTCCCGATCATCGAGTGGACATCGGTGGAAGCTCTCCCCGAAAGATTTTTTGCTTCACAAAAAAAAAGGTATTTCTTGTTCCTTCTTGATTTAACTCTGAGCTAAAGTCAGTAGTGCTTATAAAAGGACAACTGTAACTTTATGTTCTTATTTGCTCAATATTACCAGTTCTTTCTTCTTTAGACTCTTGTTTTTGTAAACAAACACAAGCCACCATATCTAACAGTATGTTAAACAAACAGATAAAGTGTCCCTGCTCTTATTTATACAGTCCCACATGTGAGAAGTTTGACTGATCTGTACAAATTTTCATATATTGCACATCATTGTCAGTGTGTGCGTAGCTCTGGCAGACTTTCAGTGGCAATTTGTTTTGACCATTGTAAAGCATTTCTCTTTCTGTAGATACCAATCTACTGAAACCCGGTTCTCCACGCAGAGACTATGATAGGGAAAAGTATTTCTCTGCAGGGGAGCAAACAATCAAAAGGCCAAAAATGCATGTCTGTAAGCCAGCATAATCAACCACTCAGGCACCTCATTTCCACTGAAAGTGCAAAGATTTCTTGTTCTGCTGATAGAGCTGCCAGCTTTAGAAGATCAAGTGGCATCAGATAAATTAACTGCTGGAACCTGGTGTGGCTTGGAATAAATATCCATGCATGTCACAGATGTGTTCTCATTTAGTTTTCTTTTAACTTGTCTTTTAATAAATTTTACGTTGACAGTTAAACATTTACAACCCAGTAGCATGTATCTCCCACAATTTTCCTGTATGTATCTCTTTTTCTGTGTATCAGTTCATATGCCTAACAATAATTCAAATTATGAAAATGTTGTTTGTTCCTGGTAGACACGTTGAAGGGCGGGACCAAGGGGATGCCATTTCGCCGCACGGGCCACCCCCAAAATCTGACTAGTCACCCCACATGCCACCCATATAAGTGAATTTTAACAAATATCTAGTGTAAACTTACCTTTGGGTAAACCTCAGATGCCCAAGCACAAGTGAATGTAGCACATAATGTAATCAGAGACATGTTCCCCTTCTGATGTCAGGTGCATAAAACATGTCAGAGGCTGGAAATAGTTTTTCAGTATCATAATGAAAATAAATATGCGGTCAAGTAAAATTAAATTTGATTTAAGTGCATGACATTTAATTATATGGAAAATAATGATATGCTAATAGCTCCATAAAAAGTGACATTGCTGTAGTCATTAAAATCAGGAGCTATTGTGAAAAACAATGCTTTTGGTAATTATGAACCATGCCAGTAAGTTGAGAAGATACAGCTGTAATCAGATGCACATCTGGCCGCAGGTGATCACACTCCATGTCACCATGCTGCCTCGTTTTTTCTGGAATGTTTTCTTTGTTATTTCTACATCAGCGCAACTTTATTCTCCATCATATCAGCATTCGCATAGCCAGCATTGTCTTACCAACGTCTTACATGGGTAATATTTCTGTCCAGGCTGTTTGCATTTTATGAGGAACATGTAAAAGTCATAATACCACCAGATGTGATGATTACTGCGCCATGTTAAATGACCAGGCATGCTGAGTAAATACTGAAAAAACTTTTGATCGGACTCAAAACTTTAGTTTTTTCTATTTTCAACAAAGTATCTGAGTAATTTTGCATAATAGTGGCATTAAAGGCATGTGGGGTAAATCCTAAATAAAACAATCACAGAGGGAAAAAACACCACTGACTATTTGCTTTGTCAACCTTTACCTTTTACATGAGATGACCACTTTAGTTTACAACTTTAGTAAACAATTCCTAAAATCTAGATATTTATTAAAAAATGTTTCTTACGTTATTTACATCTGCCACTCTTTTTGCAATCTGTGATTTTTTTTTTAACAGGAAGACAGGCTGCAGTGGGCCATAACTATGAAAAAACAGTTTCTGCTAACATCAGCCCAGTATCCCCTTACTCTGGCCTCTTTTAATGGAATACATGAAACTGACCCCTTAAAGGGATACGTGTCACTTTTGGCCACTAGGGGTCCTAAACCTGTAATTTCCCCCAAATTTAAACTTTTGAACCAAATATCAGCCTAATGTGAGTATTAATGGATGATTTCTGAGGTCAATATACAGTGTTTGACACATGTCTGTGCTCCGAGGGGGCTGCCCTCTTCAGAAAAAAGACATTGTAACTTTGCATGAGCGGATCCGTCTCTCATGGATCATGTGACCTGCAGCGCTTTTCTCTACAGCTATAAAACACAGTGGGCTGTGCTTCATGCCACTTTTCCTTGAAAGTTTGGCATATCTGAACAAAGTAAAAGGGTGAACACGGTGTCTGAGGATCCCAGAAAGAGAAAGACTGTTTGATTTTGCAATAGTGTTGTGTGGCCAGTGGGAAGTTACAGGTTTAGCCCCCTAGTGGCTAAAAGTTACACGGTATCCCATTAACTTTCAGCCAATAGAAGGCCTTAAGTGAGACGTGTCATCATTCACTGAATTGACTGACAGGTTTGTGATTTCAGAGCTTCATGATGCCCCACCATGGGGTAAGTTTTCTCACTAGGGTAAAATGTCACACTGGATTTTGCAACTTATAAAACAAGAACAAAATTATTATTATTGTCTTTTTTAACTTGAAAGTGAACATTGAAGTCAGGCACAGACAGTGTTTATCACTGACTTTGAAGAAGTAATTTAACATGGCCACTGAACAAACGTTAACACAAAATAAGATGCAACACGCACTGGATTAAAGTCCAAACTGCCTCAAATGGCTGTTTTACCTTTCTTAAACTAATCATTCTTCATACTCATCCGAATCGCAGTTCTAGCATATGCAGACTGATTAACCAGGGGTGCGTTATTCACAGGCTCATCCTTTGCATATCATGCACTGCGCCCGGGTTTATCATGGACGGCGACGCTGTTAGGATTTTTACCTGAAAGAAGCTTTTTTTTTAAATATATCAAGCTAATATTTTTTACTTTGGATAGTGCAAAATGGTTATTTGGTGCTCACCTCAGCTCACAATATGCTATGCCCTTCACAGACAGGACATGACACCTGACCATGTAAAGGAAGAAAACTAGTATTCCCCTTTAATTGCAATGTGACAACTTACCCATGTGACAACTAGCCCCGGTCTCCTCTAATATGCTTCTCAGTCTTTTACAATATGAATTATGTTCAGATATAACCTAGGCAAAACTAGCATATATATTATTATTTAAATAAATTATTACAGCCTGTACCAACCCATCCCAAAATCTCTTAGTGGTCTGTTCTGCTTGATTATGCCTCAAATTCAATTTGTGTTAAGACTTGACACTGCGGAGATTAGAAAAAAAAATCCTTCTTATTTTGGTGGCGGTAAATTGTATTGCAAAAGTAGCTTTGTTATTTCAGATTTATTCATTTATTTAAGATTTGACTTCCTCATCTTACAGCTTTAAAGTGTGATTTTGCAATACTGTGACTCTTGTGCTTCTAATACTGATACGTATCTGGAACCTACTTTGAGAACATTAAGAGAACAATAAACCTTGTGTGTGTTTATGGACATTTAGTCCATTTAGTAAAAGAAATTCTTGATAAAAGATTGCAAGCAATAATAATTTCATTCAGGAAATTAATTTAGAACTAGAAGCACTCAGCGAGCACAGACCTCCACAGAGACATTGTAGTTTTTTGGCGTTTTTTTTGCCAATGATTGTGGCCAATTTTGACTTGGAAGCTCTAATTGCAAAATGATCTCCATCTCACCATAGTAAAATATTCCTAGATCCGGGCGGTGATCCGGATCACCCCCAAAATCGAATTAATTTGTGTCCAAAGACCTTATTTTGAGAAAACTAAAACAACAGCTAAAAAGGGGGGGGTTAATATACCGCAAAATTAATTCTGAAAAACAGTAACACATTGAGTAAATGTGCTGTTTCACAACCGCAGCTTATAAATACTGCAGGCACTCCAACTCCTCATGGCCTAGTTAGTTGTATGAATGTAACCAGGAGTGCACAACAATTAAATTTATTAATTTGTTAGATTAATTTATACAAAAAGAAATACAAAAACCATGAATTGGCTTTGAGGAGTACCGCTAATAATGAGCTCCACAGGTAAGAAAAGAAAAATCACAACTCAATTAAATTATGGAGGTCAAGATCAGAGCCTTAAAGGGGGTAAAATAATTAATCCAAGTTAGAATTTATACATTTAAAGATAGTAAAGCTGTATTAAGGGAAAGAAACTATGCATGCCAACTTAATTAGGTCTCAATTAGTTTGACTTCATCAGCGCTTAGACCGTATTCCTTAATACATTAACTGGGACTCAAACACAACATGGTTTCTGTGAAGCAGCTTAGAGCTTGTTAAACATAAAAAGCTTGATGAGGCTGAGGTCGATACTATGTCTGCAGCATTTCATTAGGGGAGAGCAAGGGGAGACTCCAATGATTTTTCCAGCTTGTTGTTAACAAGATCAGAAGGAATTGGATAGAGAAGGAGTTATTTGTGTGCTTCAACAGGTTTATAGTTGTTTAAATGTTTGTCAGCCTTTATAAATACGTTAAAGCATTGACCCTTTTGCTGTCTAGAGGCTGTGCACATTCGCTTCCAGGGTGGTTGTATCACTACAAGAGTCGGTGTTGGTGAGTCACTTCTCTGGAACATAACTGCTCTCAAATACACAGAGAAAAAAGCCAGAGGCAGACGTGACAAAACAAGTCTTTCTCATAGATTCAGATTGTGGTAGTTGAAGCACTGTTGGGCCTCTCTGTTTCGAAGTTTCTGCAGCTAACCCGAGCTTCTTAACAAGGTCTTATATGCAGAAAAACTAAAAAGAAATAAATAAAATAAGCCTTCTTCTTCTACATTTGTATATAAACCCTCAACGTTTGTTCTAATAACATGACTGCAGTAAAACTCTGCCAATGTAGATGAATTTACTGCTGATCCTCTGCCAGTGTGGGGAAAGCACACTACATAAAGCAATCTTGTTTGACCCGCACATGTTAACATCATTGAGTGCACTGTCCAAATCAGCACCTCACCGGTATGTCAAGAGAGCAAGCTGTGTTTACCTTCTAAATGAGTTCAGCTGAAATTCACACAACACAGACTGAAAAAAAAACAAACAAGGGCATGGAGCTTCTGGGTTACTAAAGAGCAGACTTCATAGGTGTGTGTGTGCGTGCATGCCTTGACATTTATTGATGCAGCACCGTGTCTGCAGGCAAAAGACACTAACTGAATCTCAAACAGAGTGGAGTGCAAAGATTCTCCTGTGATTTGAAATGTCTCGGCAGACATTTTGTTTGGATGTTTTTATATTAAATACCTTAAATGACAATGATTTTGCTTTATACCACAGCATTGTATTTGTGTAGACTCATTTGAACTTGCAGGCATACACACGGGGACTATGCACACAATTACCTGTAAAAAAAAAAACAATGCATTCAGACTTTTGACAGAGCCCCTCAATAATTCATTCAGGGTGTTATTTAAAAAATAATAGCAGAAAAATAGACTACAACCATGTCCTAGCTCATCTTTTAATGTTTACATGCAGTCCAATTGCAGTATTTATGAAAGAAAAGATTGTGCATTCTTTGAATGAATTGAATGTTTCACCCTGGTCCTTGTAGCCAAACGAATGAATAATTAACTGGTATGACCATAACACATAGTTGTGCTGTGCCTTTGAGTCAAAAGTGTTAACAAATATGTTATAAGATCTGATTATTGTCACTGTACTCATTTGATCCTATAGGCAGGGGTGTCCAGCTTTGGTCTTCGAGGGCTGCAGTCCTGCAGGTTTTAGATGTATGGAAGACTGAAACTGCCAAAATAAAAAATAAATACAGATATATAAAAATGGTTCAATAAAACAAATCAATATGCCAATAAATTACACAAAAAAAAAATCATTTATATTTCTTTGTCATTTTCAACTGTTTTAATGTAACTTTGTTTTAATACTGCCATTTACTTTTCCATGTCATTTTCAGTTCAATTATTTATTTATTTGGTGATTATTTTTTTTTTCTTTTACATTTTTCCTCTTTTATTTTTTTTTGCCTGTATTTATTTCTGCATTATTTTCCTTTCATTTGTGTATTTTATTTTCATCCAATATTTTATTTATTCTTGACACTATTTATTCAGGACCAGGGAGAGGAGGAAAGGAAACAGTGGTTTGGGGAAGGTTCTTGATGTTTAGTCGTGACTTTCAGAGGACATCCAGGGAACGTTTAGAAAAGTTTTCATCTCAACAATCCAGGCAACGTTCTCTGAGCACCGCAGCCAGCTTCACCAAAACCTTCAGCCTGTAGGTTTTTGCAAGTCTGCAGCTGGAACAGCCTCTCAGTCCTGCATCCACACCAAACAGTAAATAGACATCAGTGATTGTGTGATTTTCAGCTAAAAGAGTATCGTGCCGAAGATCCTGTACAAGCTCTATTTGAAAACAAGTAATATCTATGGGGATTATACCCACTGAAAACTTTCTTGTCCCTTCCGAAGCCACAAGTGGGCTAGACAGAACCAGCCTGGCTGGGCTGCATAGCTCTAATCTGCTCAGTGTTGATTGACCAATAGGCGAGGATCTGCGCTAAGACACGCCTTGAAAGACCGCCCCCCTCATTTACATAATGAGGCAGAAATACATACAGAAATGTAAAAAGGAGACACAGGAATAAATACATTTAGAGAAATAAATAGAGATACAAAGATATAGAAATACAAGATTGGAAATAATGAGGACATAAGTGTGACTGTGAATGAAAAAAGTGTCGATAAATAAATAAAAATGTCAGATGAAAATAAAATACAGAAATAAATCATTTTGAGATAAGAAAATGTGAAAGAAAAATAATACAGAAATAAATACAGGCACAAAAATAAAGGAAGAAAAAATTTAAAAATATCACCAAATAATAAATAAATTGAACTGAAAATAACATGGAAAAGTAAATAAATAGGAGTATTAACACAAAGTTTAATTAAAACAGTTGAAAAAGGCAAAAGAAATATACATTTAGTCACATTTATAGGTTTCTTAATGGAAAAACAATATAAATATTTTATAATGTATTGGCATATCAGTTCGTTTTTAAGCCATTTTTATATTTCTGTATTTATTTTTAATTATTGCAGTTCTGGTCCTCCATATGTTCCAACCCACCTGATTCAAATAAAATGGCTCTCCACAACAGCTTGTTGTCAAGTTTTGGTGTGCTGCAGCAGGAGACATCCAAAACCTGCAGGACAGTGGCCCTCGAGGGCTGACTTTGGACACCCATGCCTATAGCAGGCATGTCCAAAGTCCGGCCCGGGGGCCAAATGTGGCCTGGGTTCAAATTTCCACCAGCCACAGCCTATGTCATAAAAGCAATGTCCGCCAGCACTGTTGACGAAAATATAAAATATGCATGTACAGGTAATCTTTAATAATTTTATGTGGTCTCCTAAATATAAAAGACAGACTGATTTAGGTAAAAAAAAAACAACAACAAAAAAAAAAACTTGTTTAGATTTATTTGTGTTCTGAAATGAAAAGTATGCCATTTTTTAATAAAAAATTTATAAAATTGTTTTAGGTTATTGGTTCAAAGAATGTCAGGCTGAATGGTCGGCCCTCACAAATTTTAATTCACCAAATCTGGCCCTCTTTGCAAAAAGTTTGGACACCCTGGCCTATAGGTTATTTACATAAAGAAGCAAAGTTTTTTAGGCTTGAGTGTGCTCCCTTCCTTCATTATACTACCGTTGGGTCTACTTCCTTTTGGATCCTCATTGGTGTTTTTAAGATGAATTTGGGGCACTAACTCCTGACTGATTGCTTGATTTTGATTATTGACTCTTTTTTCGACCAAAGGATGGACTACACCCCCAAGGAGACCTCAACACCCCCTTTTTTTAATACTGGTCCCAGCATCACCTGATGTTCTCTGAATGCCCCCTTGAATGATGCAGAACATTATAGTTTTCTCTTAATATGTGAATCATACAATGTCAGTGTGCACAGCCGAACACATGCACACACAACCACACACACAAATGACCAAAATATGCACACAGCAATGAAAGCAAAGGAAAAGTTTTTAAACTGGAATCGTACACTTCCCTTTTCCCTCAAACAGATAAAAGAGAAGAACATTATGAGAAATGTTCATCAAACCCAGAAACAAAGAGTTTCTTCATGTTGGCTGAGAGCAGTTATAGTCACGTGAAGCACTTTTCCTGAGGAGGGGACAGAGCCACGACATCTAAGCCTAAAATGATGATTTTTCTGTTGGCAGTTTATACCATCAAGTTCCCATTTCGTTCTAGTCAGCTGTATTCAGTTTTAATATGAACTAACTATAATTAATTACTTTTTCAAAGTAATGTGCCACTGGCTGTATCCATTACATCCAACTTCATCTGCCACCCTAAAATGCACCCAGGGAGGTAATCATTGTAATATAAAAGCTTAATACTAGCATCCATGTTAGCAATGAGCTTAGAGCTACAGTGGCATAAAAAATATTGTATTATTACCTTGACAGAACAATAACGTTAATTCCATTAGATTGGCATTAACTGAGTGTGTTCAAAAGAAGAATAAGAAATTTTCTGAACACAGTGTTATTTGCATAAACTGCTGGCTTTGCCATGATTGTCCCAGATAACGTTAAACTGAGTCTAATAAACCATTCAGATCCATTGTAAACAAGATGGTTTAACCCGTTGGTACCAGACGTGACAAATAAATATGTATTTTACTTACTCTCACTCCAGATTGATCTTGGTACACATTAAAAACTCTTTGTTATTTTATATATTTGAAATTTATCTAAATTAGTAAACATATTTCTGTGTTCATCTACAGGTTTCACCAAATTTAGTAATGCAAAGGAATTGGCCAGTGGAGAGGGACTGAGCATTGGTCAGTTTAAGATAATTTACATAGGTGTTATAAAATGCTGTTAGATAATTTAAAATTCCTTGGATATTACAAGACAGTGTTCTAAAGAGAGCAGATGACAGATTACTCATTATAACTAAAACTGACATACAAGGGGACTTCACCCTCAAGACTTGACTGTGTGATGCTTGTACCAGTATACATACTATGTGTTATACATCCATGCAACCGGAAGTACGTCACCTAAAAGCTCAACAAAGCCAGTTTTAGGAAAATACAACAGAATTCAAATGACAAATACTTAAAAAGACAAGGTCGAAAATAAGTGAACAGGCCTTAAAATGAACCCTGACTATCAGCACTTGTTGGCCTTCCCTGTTCTACTATAATTAAGTTAGTGACATGTGAAAACTCCAAATTACTATAAAAATCTTGTATTTTTACTACCTTTTGGACTTATGGAGGTCACCATTATTGTAATTGTGGAATGCATGCTGGGGTTATGATGATGTTAGTGGCATGAAACCCACTAACTGTCCCTTAGACATCATTCCGGCCAAGTTTTTTAAGGATGTTTTAGTTCTGTCAGGTCGAACCTGCTTGTTTTAATAAACAAGCAGGGTCTATCTCAGCTGCCTTCAAACATGCTATAGGATGCTATTTTTATAGGAGTTGGACTCCTATAAAAAAAAAAAAAAAAAACACACCTTGACCCCCCCTTGCTGTCCAATTTTAGACCTCTGTCTTTGGCCACAAGGTACAAGCGCGCTTCATATACAAAAACACAC
>JBBBVU010000009.1:3908246-3918513 GCA_037177055.1 Atherinosoma microstoma
CTTCTCCATGTTTAGTCTGGACTCTGGTCTGGACTAGCTGACCTGAGTCTTTGGATCTAAGAGCTCTTGCAGGTTTGCAGGAAGGGGCAGAGACAGCAGGAATTAAAAAAAGTTTATTTTTGATCTCTTTTGAAGAAACCAAACTTAAAACAATCCTCCATGTCTTTGAATTGGTATTAAAGATGACAGGAAATCCAAGAATCCAAGAGTAATTGTCAAACTTGAATGGAACTTCCACGGTTGGTAACAATCCTTCCAAAACTGACAGATTATGACTGTGGCAAATCTAAAGGTGGAACAGTGGTAAAACAGGCTCATAGTGGTCTGGTGCATGGAATCTTTATATAAAAAGATTCTCTAACCCTACTTCCCAAAAGAAGACAACATTTTTGCTTTGGCCTGCATTGAACCACTCAGTTAAGGCAATAATCTGGTAATGTTGAGACTGCAGACTGGAGCAAAAGTAGGCACAGGTACATGATCTGCAACAGGTGAGTCGAATCCACAATCCACCACCACATCCAACAAGAAGTCCCAGAGCCACAAAGGAAGCAAAAAGAGATGTAAAAGTGCTTAATAATGCCAAAATATCACACTTTGATTAAATGGACAACACATGATAGGAAATATGGATTTGTTTGATGTGTGAACTATTTTATATATAGTAGACAAATCTACCATCAGAAAGAAGGAAAATGTAAATTCAAAACAGTTCAAGCAATCAGTGTGTATGTTTGTGTGTTCTTGAATGTGCATTTTTCCAATTCCTTTGTTATGCTTGAAGATTTCTCAGTCCTTGAATAAAACAATCAGCTACTGTGCCAGGTGAAAAATTAAACTCTTTTTCTGTCCCCTTGAAATCCATATCCAACGAACGTGGGAAGGTCATTGGAAGGGTCCACAATGTAACTTCATTTCAATGAGAAACAGCTCTTTGTGTTACACTCCGTTGATTGCTGAGATGAAATGTTTTAAAGGTTATTTGAAATCTACGTTGCTGAATCCAAACCTTGGCCTTCTGCATGAACAGGCACATATCTGCTATAGCACCCTCGGCAGCAATGTCAGCCTTTTGTCACGATCATTCAAGCTCCACCAGGTCTGGTCTACTTGCTTTAGGCCTATACTCTGACTGGGTCAGACTTTTCCTGAAGCCATTCCTATATTTTTGTTTGACGATGTGCTTCAGGTTGTCTCGTTGAAATCTATACTTCTACCCTTGCCTCAGATGTTGAGTTGATGCTGGAAAAGGCTGAAACATTTAGCGTCCCTACAGCTCCATGCTACCACTTCCTGTTTTTGAAAGGAACAGACCAGATAGAGAAAGCCTGGAGGTTCCAAACTCGCTTGATTGCAGACTTGTGAAGGCAGCTGTGCTTTTTGTTTTTTTTAATGCTGGGTAATTTAACATTTGCCCATCACCAAGTCCGTGGCATTACACAATCAAATCTCACTGGTCTACAGACAGTTCTCACAGTCTCCTTTCCTTCTGACATATTGTACCCATTCAACAATGAAATATTATACAACAGTCAGTCAGCCATGACATAAGCACCTACCTTATGTTTAATAAAATCCTCCTAACGCTGGCATATAAAAAAAAAAAGAAAGTTATAAAGAACACATCAGTCAGGGAATGCATAAAGAACACCAGATCATTTTCCTAAAGTACCTGGTATAAGGATGTTAGGACAGTCTTTTGGGCCATGGGAATTGTGTGGGGGGTCTTTATCAATCAGGTTTTCTACCCAATTTTTATAGCAGATTGGCAAAGTCTTGAGGCAGGATGAACTCCTCACATTCTTGACCGTGTGCTTAGAACTCTGAGCATGTTTTGCAAGTCCCATGCTTTCCAGCTGAGGGAGTGCAATATATATAAATATATATATATATATATAAAACTGCTGTGCATTTTACTGTAACCTAGAGGCAAATTCAATATAACACCTGAGAGTTAAAGACATAGAATGAAACTAAATCCATTCCTATAAGCAATATTATGGGATGGTACTACACATGACAAACTGCATTTAGGGTTATTGATTAACTACATATGCTTTGACAAGCTCTACCTGCCATCAAGATTACATCATAAAACATGTTTGTAGTGAATTATTAATATTAACGTTTTGTTTAAGACAGCTCCACAGTGCTGAATCCCACTTGATGTGGAGAAGTTTGCAGGTGATAGTTTTAATCTCTATGAGCACCTGGTGCAGCATAAAACATTTCTCCAGACAAGACAATCCATTACCTGAAAGTGCTACATTTTGCCACAAAGCAAAACAATTTTTTTTTTTTAAAAATCACATTTTTATGATAAAGATTAAAAAGGAGTCTTAAAAGAAACATTATATTTGCTTGGCTCCAAAAAAATAAAGGATGGAGGGAAAATATTATACGCCTATATCTGACTTTTAAATGGTAAAAATGCCTTTATTGGTATTATATAAAACAGTCACAATCAAAAATGATCAAATCACAACCCCAAGTTTGAAAATAGTTTGGATGATGAGTTAAATGTAAAGCATAAAAAATTGCAAAATTCACAGATCTTATAAACCACAGTTTTATTTGAAATAAAACATAAATTACATGTCAAATGTTTGGAGACATTTTACTCTGCTTGTATGTAATGGCACAAGAACAATGTTGCTCATCGTCAAATTGTAAAGACCATTGTATAACCCCAGTATGATAACAGTGCTAGGAATAAAAAATGTCAGAAATCAGTGTTATATTTTTATTTTCATTGGATGAGTCAGTTTGATCTGCATTTTTAATTTATATGTCTTTGTTGTTGGCTTGGATTAAGTACATCTAATAACATATTTTTCTTAACCTAAAATCCTATCAATTATTTAGAACTATTTGCATACATAACAAAACTCTTAAGTATTTCATTACCATACAGCAGAGGATAGTATTCATGTGTGAATACTAACACTAAGTACTGTCATTATTCTCATGATGAGAACATTTTCACGAATGTGAAAAACAGCCACTGTCCAATCACAGTTTTAAAAACTACTTTGCAACACTAAACAACTAAGCAATGCACTCAGCTGATTGAAAAGACCACACAAGATAGTTGCAAATGTGACTCTTTGTTCTCTTCAAGCACTGCCTGTAAGTTTTGCACAAGCCTGTGAATGACCCATTAATTTGGGTCATGTGCGTTGCAGTAGGGGAACTTCTAAGACCTGCAGGACAGTGGGCCTTGAGGACTGGAGTTGGAAACGTGTGATGCAGACAATTGGAATAAAAATTAGACAAATAATCCTCTAATTTTTTCTGCCATTCTCTAAGACTGCGTTGACTTAGAGGAGGAAACCTCCTTTACATGGTTTACTTACCCAGAGAAGACTAGTATGAAAGTCATTTAATGTATACAGTACATTACAGGCTATTCCCCAGACCTCTTAACCTCATTACATTGTGTGAGCACTCTTTTTGTGTGACTTTCTCATCTGGATCACTTTATATTTTAGCCCGAGATCTGTTCGGTTAACCAATAAAACTGAAATGTTTGACCCTGTAATATTTTTCTGGTTGTTGAATATTTCATTCTGGCTCTGGCTGATGTGGTCAGCAAACATGGCCCAACACTGGAGGGAAGTGAAGTCGTAGCTGAAATTATTCTACACTTCCACTGCAGAGGTGAGGAACAAATGGACATTTGGTTTGTATATCCCAAGAGCATGAAGGTGTCCTTGTCTTTTCTTGCTGCCTGCAGTGTTTAAACAAGGGAAGTGGTGTGAGGTATACGCCTGAATGAGTCTGACATCTTTTAGCTATGAGGGATCCGGCTTCACTGATGCAGGTGAAGCAGAGACATGCAGGTCAGTTCAAGCATCCATTTCTACTGCAGACTGTTGGGCTGCAGTTTTGGTCCAATAGAAAGCAGCAATTTTCTTATTCGTCCTCCATGAGACTTGCATAATGAAAATGGCACTTAAGATAGTAAAAACAGCTACTTTTTAATATTATATCTGTGCTGCCAAAGGCAGGCTAAACCAAAAGGAAAAAAAAAACAGTGTTTTCCAAAAAACTGTTTTTTTTTCAACTCTCAAAGAAAAGAAACCTTTGAACTGCCATTTCACTGGTCTTTCCTTTACTTGTTTCCTCAATTCTTATTTCACATCAGTTAAAGTTGTAGTTTCTTATTTTGAACACTAGATGAACAACAGAAGAGTTGGTCCAGAATGTTCCCACTGCACTAATGAGCTAAATTAAAACAGGTGCATCTGCACACACCCTTTCAATGCAGGGGAAAAATGCAGGGAAGTTGTTGGTGAGTGATCCTGAATATTTCTTAGATAGGATAAATTATTTCAGTTATATTCACGTTGCTAGAACATAGTTGCATTTAATTTAAAGTTCAAAATAAAGTAAATGGTGCAGGACTTTTATAGTTGGTGTTTGACCAGATTTGTGCTGATCTGGAAGGTTTGGCTCAGCTTGTGTGTATCTGTGAGCCATAGAGTGAGAGGCTCTTTAGTTGGACTGCTTTAAGTTGCTTCTTGCTTGATTTTAGTTTAGTAAGTGGCTATCATTTAAGTCAAATTATGTTAAATAATTAGACATTAAAAATATTGTATGTACTGGCTAATTCTTTAATTTAATTCTTTAATTGTTAAAACAGTTTAAAAAGACTTGCATAATTAAAAATCTAAAACCCACTTTTCATGATTGCATAATATGAGCTGTTGTGACATTTATTTTAGATGTGATAAATGGCACATTTAAAAAGGTGAAATTACTTTAGAAATTATTTAACTTTAAAAATACATTTAAAAGTACTTTAAGAAAATACTTAAAAAAATACTTAAAAAAAATTAAAGACTGTTTAACATGTTCAAAAAGAATTACTTAAAATAATAACTTATTTCTCATCTCCTTAAGGTTTTCAACCTGCAAATTGCAAAGTCAATAAAGTATTTGAAAGCTGAGTTGGCCTCGTGTCCTGTGTTCAAGTCCAATCAAGCTGGACCAGCATTTGAAAGAAAAGCTTGACAATATCTTCAGAAAACACAGATTTTCCCATTTCAAAATATATTTTTAGGAGTTTTCCTTCATAATAATTAGTGAAACTCTGACCGCAGGTATCCAAATGTTTGCACAGCCCTACATCCAACATCCTCTCAATATGAGTTCATCATCATACAAGCTTGAATTTTGCTGACTGGCTCAGTAATGAAACGGAGAACAATTTGTCCTTGATATTCCGTTTTACATTTTCGTACTTAGCTGTTGACAGCAATACTTATGCCTGAAACAAAAGCTATGTGTGCTGGCATCATTTTGCATTTTTAAGATGAAAATAAAGCAACATTTACAGGCTCGCTGTCAGTGTAGCTGTGTCATCTTCATCAGTGTTAGGCCCAACTAATGATATGCTTCCTCTGTGTATTTGATCTCAGTCAAATATCTAAAAGCCAGTGAATAAAGAGCTTTGGAACCATTGGGGTGTGTGTGTGTGTGTGTGTGTGTGTGTGTGTGTGTGTGTGTGTGTGTGTGTGTGTGTGTGTGTGTGTGTGTGTGGAGTGACAGATAGATGCCTAAAGCATGGTGTAATGATAATTTAATGAATAATAATGGATTTAATTTCTATAGCACTTTTCAAGACACCCAAAGCACTTTACACTGAAACTATTACTCATACTAGGTGATGGTCAGGTACATGTGGCAACAGCTATCCTGGGGCAGACTGATGGAAAGATGGCAGCCAATCCACACCAACACTCTCCAGTCACCTCTGAAGTTTCATACACCAGCAATGTCAACTCCTGAAACAAGGTGGGTGAAGTGTCTTACCCAAGGACACAATGACTGGGGGAGCAGGATTCGAACAACCAACCTTCTGGTCATTGGACAACCTTCTCTACCACCCGAGCTCAATTAAGCACTCCTGCTGCACCAGTGATCAGTTTAGTAGGAAAGAGACCAGAGTCGGTAGATCACTTCTGAATCCTGCACAATTAGCCAGTTGTAAAGTGACAAGTTATAATGTATCAGGGGCGTTGCTAGACACAGGACTTCACTGGGGAACATGTATAAATGAATATAGATTCGGGCATGAAAATAATTATATTCTAATATAAGGTTTTTGTGGTAATTGCAGTCAGGTAATATAATTTTATCTCACTCTCTCACATCAATTTTGGGGCCTTATTTTAAAAAACCAGCATAATCAAAGTCAAATTTCCCAACTTCACTCATCTTTTTTTTTAATTTGCAGAAAGCTAGGATCATTAGTGATGGTTGGAAGAATTATGTTGTTAGAAAAATGATGTGGGATTTTTTTCACCTGTAAATGTCAACTGAGTCATGATTTGTATTGTATCTGCTGTCTGAATGTTAACTTATAACATGAAGGCCAAGAACTTTCAGATGGATGGTACTACCTCCAGAATGTTTTTTCTCCTAGTAAATTCATTGAATGAAGTAATTAAGTAATTATTATTTCTATGATAAAACAGTCCTTTTTTAAGATAATATAGTTCATTATAAGTTGTTAAATCTGATTAGATTGCACCAAAAGTAGGTCATATAACAATTAGACTGTTCTATTCAACATTTATTGTGGCCTTATAATTGGAATATTCTCCTCCTCCATTTCATTTAACCAATTATAACCATTTGTATAATGATGAGGGATCATTTGGTATTTCACTTTAATTCTTTTGAGATTTGCATTCAGTTTTTAAGATAGCGTAATGACGGTGACATCTTCACAAGCTTGGGATGATAAGGAATGCTCACCTCTTCTTAGAGAAATTAGGAAGCAGCTGCTCTATCCCCTTCATTTTCTCTCTCTTTTCATTTTTGGTTGCCCGTTTTTTACTTTCTTGACAAAGAGATAACTTTTTCTTGCCTCCTGTTTCTGTCCGATCTCACTTTATGGATGCTATGGCCAGCTACGTAACTCTGTTCAAACACACCACAGCCACACAGCAATCAGATTGCATGTGTGGACTAAACCATTTTGCGCCTTTTTGAAAGGGACAAGATGGGCTTCAGAGAACATCCATCTCTAAATGACAAATTAGGAGGAAACTGAAGCTGACTGGAGCTTGTATTTTCATGAAACTGCGTCATTTGATTTGACATTTTAGTCCAAAATGTACTGTCTTTGTCCCATTTACTATCGAATCACATTATCCCTCACTGCTGAACATTTTACACCTGTGAACGCCTGAAATTTTACCTGGGCACAGACCTCAGCACCCCAGTATAGACTAATCCGGGCAAATGCTGGGAGTAGATCATCCGCTATTTTTGTGGTGGCACTTTGTGCCTGTGAGACGTAATTGTGAAGAAAATTGGGTCATTTTCTTAACCATATCATGGAAATCTGTCAAGATTTCCTCGGTTTTTATTTTCTATAACAGCAGTGAAAAACTTCAGTTGTAAAACAAAACTGAATGGGAAGAACACAGACCTTTTAATTCAGGAAGATTGCCCCTGAGATGTCGGTTCTCACAGATTCAGCAGAGAAGACAAGGACATTCAACAGAAAAGGGTCAAAAATCTTAACAGAAAGGATTTTATACCCCACAACAGCATGGTAAGTTTTGGTGAACAGTTGTCAATCCAAGACTAAAATTCTGTGTTTCCCTGTTGCTGTAAAGCTGAACACAGCACAAGTCATGTTTTTTATGCCTGTTATTGCTAATGGATTAAGAGACATGGGGCGGTCCTGTTGCTGAGAGGAAATGACTCGTGGGAGATATTGTGAAGTGTTTCTAAGCGTAGCCCTACATTGCAAGGAAAAAAAAAAACATTTTGACTTTAGTTCTAGCCTCATATGATTGTAAAAGTGAGAAGTTTACATGATAGGTTTTATTATTATTAGAAGTTGTACTTCATGCTGGGCTGAGACATGGATAGATATTGCTGGATGATCTGGTCATCATGTTGATGTTGAAGCCTTAAATCAGACATGTTGGGAACTTTATTCTCCCGAGGTTCATATGAATAATTTCATTCTAGTTTTTAGATGATCGCTATGAGACTGATGTAAGCGCTGGTACATTAATCCAGAACAACACACATGCACCGTCTTACTGCTGCAGGCAGGTGATGTTCAGAGTCACTCATAACTGTCCCTTTATGAGAGACCTGTAGTTTGCATTTTGTTGCTCATCACAAGTTAGGTGATTGATGAAATAATCTTTAATAATTATAAAAAAAATCTAATAAATATTTCATTTATTAGGATCACTGGTCTGCAGTGACTGACTTCAACTAAACAATCTAGATATAGTATTATAACACTGAGAGGGGGTAGAATGTAAAGCGGACCCCCTCCCCCCCCTCCGCGTTTTTCTATTCTGGTTGTTGTAACCGATGCCCAACTAACAAAAAACAAAACAACTTTGAGACTAGCGGATAACATAATTTCATAGGTAACTGTGGGCCGCTGTCTAACATCGTCAGTCCGGATATACTTTCTGATGTCAGCGTCAGCAGGTTATCCCCGCAAAAATGGCAGCTCCACAAGATTGCGCAACACACAAAATGTCTGTCAGATTTTTTGTCTGTAAGAGGTCTGGCAACACCTGTATCAACTGGAGTGATTTAACCAGTTTGTTTTATTTGGATTACAACTGGATTACGGTGAACGGAATTGAACTGGATTAAAACTGGATTGGACTGAATCTCTAAAAGTGCTTTGAGATTACTTTATTGTGCCATACAAATAAATTTGATTTGATAAAAAAAAAGCAACCAAATGATAAGCAGATTTGTTCAAATAGAAATGACACATACCCCAGGTGAATGTGGTATTTATCTGGCAGTGACGTCAACAAATAAATACATAGAAATTGTCATGAAGTGATCTCCATAGTCTACAAGATCAGTCCAGTTTCTTTGAAATTGGAAAATGAATGGATTTGGAAGCCAACAAAGAAGATGCACAGGAGGTGAGGTAAGTCCTGAAATCTTCGATGGGAAAATAAGGAGACCAATACAAACACAGTACACCTTAACATACTTATTGTATATCAGAGGTTGTTAGAAATTGAAATAATCAGCTCATAGCTTAAACTCATGAATAACATGAACAACTTTTTTTTTCTCTTTTCTTGTCTTTGTCAGTCAATCTGCCTCATTTAGTCAGCCACTGTGTGAATGCTTCCACTGTTGCTTCATTCAATAGAAGGTACAGTATAATCAGTAAATTCTGCCCTACAGTCTAATTAATATCAACCTGGCATTAACAGAGAGAGAAAAGAAATCCTTGATTCTGCTTCTTTGTGGCACAATCTCCTGCAAGGACACAAATAACTGCGCACAAAAAAAAGACTCATTGGTTGTACTCAATTTAAATGAGAGCAGTTTTTCCATTCAGTAATTATATCTTGGGTGAACTCAAATTATATACATTCATGCAATGTCACTTAGTTGAGTTAGTCCAGCACATTTTTATTTGATCATTTTAAAAGGAAATAATTACACACTTTATACTTAATGTACTCTAGATCATTAGTTCAACTCAGTCCAACTCAACATAATGCAATTCAGTGGAGACCAAATTATTTCAATAAAGATATTACATTTATTTGTGTAAGATTAACTAAATTTAATTCAATTATTTATTTCCTTGAGCAGAAGGACTTTAGCAAACGGCTGCTGTATATTTGCATTCAGCTTGTATCCATCCAGATTCACTAAGATCTTCTGACACAATCCAAAGGTGTAAGCAGTCTGAGAAGCCCAGATTAAGAGCAAACAGCATGATGGATGCGATGATGACTCTGAAGTTGTTCAGAGCTTTAACATCTTCATTAAGAACGCCCAAATCCTCCATCTCCTGATTCCCATCTCTTCAGAAAACACCCATGACTGCGGCTGCAATGCACCTTGAGATGTGGAAGACATCTGTGAAACAACAAACACTTGAATAAGAAACTGTTTTACAAATGAGCATTTCATGAAGTAATGGTGACCATGACTTCAGTCTACCAACACCTGGGGCCTCATGTATAAAAGAGTTTGCAGCTTTCACACTGAAAGTTTGCGTAGGGACAAATTTTGAAAACTGCGCCGCACAAAAAAATCCAAGCGCCTCATGTATAAAGCGTACGTACGCACAGAAAATGTGCGCGCATCATTTTAGGCACAACTCGGGATGTATAAAATGAACGTGGCGTGAAAGTTTCCGTGTATATATACGCAAACTTTTTACCTGCCGTGAAAATGTGCAGCAGCCACGCAAACTTTTTCAGTGGACAATAACAAGCTACAAAGCAACAAAATT
>JBBBVU010000009.1:3927398-3945401 GCA_037177055.1 Atherinosoma microstoma
AAAGCCAAAGAACCGGTGCTTAGTCTGGCTCTGGCTCCGAACCAGCACTGGAACCAGCTCAGTGGAAAAGGGCCCTGTGAGAGCTGCAGGCTTGTAAAAACTCTGACCAATCTGTGTGAAATGTTCTCACATGCTGATTGCTGAAACAGCTGTGTCATTCTCCGCTGCCCTGCTGAGCAAACTGCGTAAATCTTCCCAGATTTCCCTGACATCATCAAGAAAATGAATTGATTCTCTTCACAATTATGTCTGACAGGCCCCAAATGCCACAGCAAAAATGGTGGACGGTCAACTTCCGGGGTTTGGCTGGACTAGTCTATACCTTTCAACACTGAGCAATGCTACTTTCTGCCTTGCTTTTACTGTACTTTCATCTGTATATCTTGTCTTTGAATTACTCTTGCTGCTATATGACTGTCACCAACAAAATTTTGTTATAATAATACTATGGCCATGTCTCTTAATCATAATCTTAATGTTATTTTTTATGAAAAAAAGGCCTTACTCTAAACATTTGAAAAGTTTTCTATGTTATGTGGTAGATAAATGAGTAATTTATGAGATTTGCAAATCATTGCATTCTTTATATTCAATTTACAAAGTGTCCCAAATTTTAAGGGACTGGAAGTATATTTCAAAACTTTTTTGTGTTTTTATGTAAAACATTACCTTTATCAAAACAACTATAGCTAGTTTTTTTGTTTTATCCAGTAGTCCTGGTATAATCATGTTATTTGTGTCTGTTCCTTTTATGCATCTGGTAACTTAATGACCTCTCTTGTGGGTATCTTTCTGTTTCTCCTCTGTGATGGTTTCAGTAATTTCAAGGGTCATTTCCTTCCACAATGACCTCAACCCTTTTTATAAACCACTCGTGGAGTAAAAGCATCTTCAACAAACAGTTAAACTCCTCAGGGAGCTCTTTTTTCTCATGAACAATTTATCCTTCCTATTATATCCTCTGAGTTTCTCAAGCTGCCGTGTTGTAAGACACTTTAGACTAACTAGCAATGGCTGCTCTGCAGTAGCTCTGACATTTCTGCTAAATTAACTGCTTTGAATGTCGATGTAAGCGCTCACTACAGTTCAGCAGCAGAGGTGAAAATAAATTAAGGATTGTGTTTATGGTGAAGATACTGTATGTTAGTAATATTTGCATAGAGTGCAATATAAAGTGCCTCACACAAAAAAAATATAAGAGCCATAAAGAGATGGACTGTGTTGCTAAGACATCAGGAAAAGTTAAGTCTGAAAGAAATATTCTTTGCTTGGTTCTGTCAGATTTAAAAATAATGTGGTGTTCTGTTCTTGAATCATGCTGTTGTACTCTGTACTGGATTAAACTTTAATTAGACTCAAACTGAGAAAAGACTGTATATAACAATACCCACTCTTGGTCTATCACACACACTCCCATATTATATTCTAAGCTTCAGAGGTGGACAGGGTCTTACGCTGTTGAAACAAAGGTCATGCCAGCTTTGTTGTTGGTTAACAAAGTACCAGGGGAGGTTTTGGATGTGTGGATCTGTTGCACAGAGGCTTAAGGAGATGGAAGCAGGGGGAATGAAGCAGAAAAGCCACTGCAGGAAGATTTAAGTTTCAGTTCATAGCAAATGTTTAAATACATGAATCTCGAAAATATTTGGGATTGTTCCAATGATTATCTATATTTAAGACGCAGTATGGAGCACTATGTGCAGGATAATGCACAGGTGTTTGCCAGTAAATCAGCAGGCCAACAGTATAGCAGGCTATGAAAATTGTTGTTTTTCTGTAAACTTCACTTAGGCTATAGGCTACAACCAAAGCAAAGGCAGGTCTTTTTTTTAAACCCGAACTGAAGCCTTATTTGCTCATTATATTGAACTTTAAGTGCCAGATGAAAATAAATAAAATGAATTTCTTTTTAAAAATTCCCTATGTCAAAAGAAAATATGACAAAGCTGACCACAATGTGCAGTAAAAATGTAATTTTCCATTCAATGGAAACACTGGCATATCGCAATTGTACTTTCAGAAATTTCAGAAATATTGCTTTTATTTTGCGAAAAGCTGTAATGGTAACACAGCTACTGAGGAGAACTTTTTGCATGCTCTGTGAGACGGTGACATTTTGACTGAGGGAACTCCTTCAGGAGCATTTGGGACTGCTTGTGGCCTCAACCACAAGAGTTTTATGGATGGCGAAAGTTTAGTAGAAGCACTCGTCTTCATCAGAGGGCCAGTTTGATGGATTAAGAGCGTGGTCAGTTCTTATGCCGTTGTCATCCATCCTGAGCTTAATGTTGTCAGCCAGGGAGACAAAATGACATCAAACTGATTTTAGTCCACATCAGATGACTAATTAGCACATTAGGCTACAAGTAAATAGTGACCGGTTTCATGCTTCATTCTAGACATGCGCCGTGGGGCACTTGATGTTTTAGAGTAAGAAGCAATCCAAAATATATATGGTGTTCCATTGTGAAAATCGGCCGGATCCACTTGGCTTTTCATTCATTGACTTACTTCCGCCTAAATGACCCGCTCTGCTCCACCGTGAGGAGGTTTTCAAGCGGAAAACATAGAACAGCTGCGTTGCGTATTTTAGAGAAGCGGAAAGCGACGGTGCTTCTATGCTTCAGAAACGCTACGCAGCGCAACTGGTGGGACCACTGGTAGGATTTGAGTGGTTGCAGTCAGCTGCAAAGCCTCGACCTGCGCAGATTTTATCCCCACCGAGGGCAAAAATAATTCAGCAGAGGGTAGGATGTAAAAACCAGAGGGGGGGGGGACCACCATCCCCACCGGTAAATCGCACCCTGATCACAAATGTAGCAGATGTTTGTATTAACACTAAATGCCATGTTTCTTCAGCAGACCAGCAAAATGAAAAAAATATTTTTTATGTTCTTTTTATTCAAGTTTTTTTTCAGGGGACTGTTGCATCATCATGATTTCGAACTTATGTTTCACATATAATCTAACTGGCATCCATTTCTCACTTGGGACTAAAAGCACTTATTTTTTATTAAAACAAAAATCCAAAACATTATGAACAAGAATCAAGACAATTTTTTTCTGTGGAAGAACTTTGTCAGCTTTGTCCTGTAAATCTGTAGATCTTGATCCAAGATGGCTGCTGTAGGACAATCACTGGCAGCAACGGCACGTTCACAGTCTAAGCCTAGGCATTTCAAACCTCAGCAACTTCTTGGTCCACATTCAAGGCTACTGCAAAATGAATAGGCCTACTTTGCACCAACCTCTTGACATTTTTCACTGAATTTATATTTTCTACCTGAAACAGTTTTTTTCTTTGGGCAAAGATTGAACAGCATCAGCTCATAGCTGGCCAGTATTGATGGCTAGTGGCCCGATGAACCATCATTCATTACTATTGTTAGCCGAAAAGCTAACACCACCAGCAGCGCTCAGAAGGGGTACATCACAAGCCGACATTGGCTGGAAAGCTAACACCATCAGCAGCTTGGAGCAGAGTCATGCCAACAGCCACTTGCGTATCATAGATAATTCCAGATTGTTTATTAATACATCAGGTTATGCCATCCTGTGAAATAAATCTGCGTGTGAAATTGAGTTTAAGCAGGTGCTTAAGTTAGTGCATGTATATGAGGAAGGAAAAGTAACTCTTTTTAAAAAAAGCAACAACAACAAAAAAAAACAGTGGAAATTAATTCCAAGATACTTAGAAAACAAATACAAAGCAGAACACTGGATGAAAAATTCAACAAAGTTTCCATTCTAATGATGAAATTGAATACAAATTTGACCCCGACAACTCAACGACAAACTCTTACGGAATACTGGGCAGATTGTTTTATGGCTTCAACTCCACTGCTGGTCCTGAGGGTGAAAAGAAATTCAAAACTACAATTTAACTCTTTCATTAGTTTAAAAGTCAAGTAACTGAACACCGTACAACAACGTACAACATTTAGCAAAAGTATGACTTCAGTCATAGAAGTACTAACAACATTATCCATATAGTACAAAAAAATTTGCCATAACAGTATTTTATCTTCGGAGCCTCTCTGGGGACATGCTTGAAAAAAAGAACATAGCCATATGTTACTAAAGTGTACCACAAGATGCTAAACTGTGGCCACGCATAATCAAGTCATGGCCACGGGATACCAATGCGAAGGAAAGAGATCATTAAAACGTGGCCATGCAATTCTAATTCTAATGCATCAACAACTTGCTGAATGTCCACGTATCTTTTAAGCTTTAAACTACGCGCCTTCAGCACCCGAATTAAGCATTTCTTACTGAAGTGTTCTGTTGAACGAAGTCATATTGTGATGTGTGATGAATTTGTTCTGATACATCGCAACAGATTGCATGATATCATTTTAACAGACCTACTGTATAATGTTTTGGGTTTTTGAGTAGGATATATGTCCCCCCGGGGTTACCATAGTGTATACAGGCTTTTTGTGGGATTTGTAGTTTTTTTTGGGGGAAAGGGAATAATATCACTGTGAAGCAGCTGTTGAATGATGAACCTAGTGTCCCACCTTAGTTTGTTGTTGTGTACTAAACTTTATTAAAGTTATTACTTCATCCTGTTAATTTTACAGACTTGATTATTGTTATTATTTTGAGCTGGTCTTTTTTCTTTTATCAATGTAATTTTCGCTTGAAATAAATAAAAAAATACCTGTCTATTCAGCTAGATAAACCCAGTAAACTTGGTTACAATACTATAATCACTCTCAACATTAAAATACAATTAGACTGAATAATATTTGCCTATAAATATGTGCATAACTAACGCATGGCCACAACTTAATTATCTCGTTCCCGTGCATGAGTAATGCATGCCCACGAGTTGTGTTTAGCTGTAAATGTCACTATTGCTCCATATTAATCTGAAACAACTGTTGTTAGTTTTACTACAGAGATTTGGGGTTCTGATGTTGGCTTAGCCTCACTGCACAATGACACAATGGACTGATTTCTTATTCAATCAAATGAAAATGGGGCTGTGTGCCCAGCAGTTTTGTGAAAAAGGTTAAATAATAATTACAAATTTCTTTTTTTTTTACAGAGCTCCTTGGGTGTCAAAGATGAATGCATTGGTTGTAATCATTTTAATGTACGTACAATGAGTTTGCAGCTGCGTGCTGTCAGAAAGGGCAAGACATTTTTCCTCCTCCCAAAGTTGATCTGATTATCCAGATCTTGTTAATGAGTTGCTGTTAGACAAAATGAGAGGAAGTGGCAGCATAGGAGAAGTTCTGGCAGAGTTTCAGGCTCCGTGCCACTGTTGAGCTGTTTAACAAAGAGGGACTCTTTTAAGTGCAGCGTTCTACACAGAGGTGTCCACACAGAGTTCTCCTGCCTTTTCTTCATCTATGCTGGAGGCAACAACAGGGACTTGCATTGAGGTTTCAGCTTGAATCTGTAATGAAGAAGGACTTGATGTATCTCCATGCAGAGTTTCCCTTAATGATGATTGCATATTTCTGCATCAGTGAGCAGCAAGTGTGGAAGTAAGGGAAGCTGGGAGGGTTATTAATGACAGGAGGAAGGTCACCACAAGCATAAGAAAGGCTGCTGGCTGCTTTGGTGGTGTGATTATTGAACATCCTCTACTGTGACACTTTGACAGGACAATATTTGCACCAGATGGCACGCATTTCACAAAATGGATAAGAAACTGAATGAAATTTTCTTAACCAGATTCCTCTGCTCATCTCATTGCTTCCTTGGCCTGCCTTGCTGCCCAATCTGAAATGCACATTGAAATGAACTTGAACCACCTGCCAGGCTTCAGTTTCCAGTTGGCCCAGCACCTCTGAACCCAGTTCCACAATCTAAAATCTTTTTTCTTTTCTTTTTTTTTTATAAAGCACTTGAACTGTTTCGTTGAGCCCTGTGTTCTGATTTTGAGTCAGTTCGTGATCAAATATAAAGTGACGGCAGTAGTGAGTATTTTTCACACTGTGGTTAAACCCCCAAGTCGATTTTTAGAAAGGATCTAAAAGGGGGTGGCTCAATGATAAAATATGGCAGAATGAGGCAGCGGTGTGCTAAGAGGGATACAATGCAGTTCCATGCAATTCCATGAATAAAAGGGCAGCCTATTTGTCTGAAAATCTTCCTCAATCACTTAGAGATAGACTTAAAAGCAGCCCTGGCCTTTGACTCGGCTCGGCCCACAACAATCAGTGTGCTGAAACTTAACGTCTGGCATGAGTGGCACAATACTTTAATCATGTCTCATGATACCATCCACCACTAGTCCATGTTGACTAGATGTTGTGTTCCAGGTTAACTTGAATACTGACAAAGAAATGAAGGTCTCATGAAATGAAATGAAATGAAGGTGTGGAATGGATTTTAAAAAAGAGAACAGGTTTAATTTATTCAATTGATTATAACAGAATATTATATAATCTATTCCATGCTATCTTAAAAGTACTTTTTTACTTATTCATTAATGAAGTAGGCTAAATAATCTTACTAAACAAATAATACCACATTTTAATGAGAATACCCCTTTACAAAAGTAACTTTTGTATTCAGTCTTTAAAGTTTGTAAGTATCAAATGTAACTTTGCCAAAACTTTAAAAAGTAAAAGCACAATAGTCCCAGTCAGTTTTGTACTTATAAGTTTTAATATTACTGCTGCATGTGGTATTTTACAGTGAAATTGGTTCAAGTTTATTTGTTTTAACTAGGTTACCAATCACTATTCATTTTGTATTTTGCATTGTGCTGAGCAACACAAACTGAGTAGAGATGAAAAGTGTAGCAACCTGAATAACATTTGCCAACATCTGCCCAGCAATTCACTGTCTTCCTTTCTCATGTTCCATATTTACTTGCCCTGTATCTGTTTGTGGGACTTCCCCAGCTCATCTCTCTGTCCTTCATCATCACATCACTTCTTGGATGCTGCCAACATTGACATGGGCCATTTCTCAATATGCGTACTTGTCCGTATTTGTGTTCTTGTGTACTTTTGAAACATCATCAGTTGAGTTCCAAGTACTGTTCCAAGACGAAGAACGCATCAAGTCAAGTATGCTTCAGGTTCCTTGAAGTGTACTTGCTCCGCCCATTTTTTCAATGATGCATCACTGGTGACTTCTGTGGACTTCTGGCAGCCTACTATCCCATAATGCACTTTTCCCCCCTCGCCTTCTCAGCCCAACCCTTTTCCTTATGTTTTTTGACAGTAGTATCCATATTTCGTATAATTGCTTTACTTCTTCTTCTTCTTCTGCTCTTTAATTGTCAGGCACAGGCGAATGGCATCCAACTTAAAGATGCATTGCTGCCACCTACAGGATTGTGGTGTGAAACCGTAGAATAGTAGGAGAAAAGACAGGCGACAACTGCATGGTGCAAGTACTGCCACCCGCAGCCATTATACCCCCATGTGGCCGTCTTGGGGTACCAGCTGTCCTTTGATTCTCTGGAATACACAGATGGCCAGTCTGCCCCTGGTTGATGGTTAATCTGTCTATCACTGTTTGTCTAATAACAGGCAAAAAATTTATTTTCATGTGACCAGAGTAAGATGCATTTTGTTCTTTACTCCCACAGGAAAGCTTTTAATAATTGAAATGCTGCAGCCTATACCTAAATACGTTTGTATGTACCCTAATATATACTGCATTTATAATAAAGAATAAAAACATGTATTTAGTTTTTGTAGTTTACATAAATGTTGACTATAAGTTAATGTTGGTGTGAAGGGTAAATGTTCAAACACTTATATTTGTTGAGCAATTTTATTTGTTAATTTCCATATCTGTATCTCCAAGCAAGGGCAGGGTTTGAAACATGTCTGCAAATTATAGAAATTTTAACTCAAACTCAAAATCATGAAGCAAGAATTAGCCAAATAAGAGAAGTGGCACTTTTAGTACATAATTTGTTCTAAATATTGTCTACTGTAGCTCTACCAAATTTGTTGCTAACCAAAAATGACTGGGACATATTATAAAATAAAATAAATGATGATTAAAATTTTCTTAAAAAATAGTGTGTGTTGAACATTTCCATTTGGAACAGATGACTGGAGAAACTTTATATGTTTTTCCTATTTCTGCGTGTATGACTTTTTGATAATATATAATCATCATTAAAGATGGAGCTCCTTCTACTATCATCCGTTTCCCTGATCTTAAAGCATGTCTAATGCAATCAAAAGTTTTCCAAAAATCTTTTGTTAAAGCTTTGACATAAATCAGATTTTCAGAGGTATTGCAATGTGCAGCACTGCATTGTGTAAATAACACATTTTCTCTGTAAGATGTACCAGATGTTTCTATGATCTTTCTAGGTTTCACTGTACATCATACATTATTACCATGCTTACCCTTGCATCCAGGATCCTGCCCTTTTTGCTTGCACAGCTGGGTAGACTGATTTCTGTTCCCAAACTAGACCCTGGTCACCTTTTAGTGTAATATTGTTAATGAGGTGTGACAATGCATGTGGAACAAGTATTTCCACTGCGTTTCATTCATTGAGCACATCTCTTTCCACATTTGATATCTCACATACACTCCTTTTTCAAGTGTGTGTTTGTGCATTTATGAGTGGTGACATTCTGTTTGCAGACACAGGCTACCAGTATATGTGGACTGAATGTTCTAGTTAAGAGATTCTCAGCTAAATCTATTCATCAGCTCCCTTTTTTGTGGATTTTAAGTGTTTTCCAAGTTTGTGCATTGTGAAAAAACAACAGTACTGAGCATGTGAACTTTAAATGGCTTGTCTGCTGTTGTTGTTCCGAAGTTCATAAAAGACTTACCATTCTCCTCATTTGCAGAGAAGTTTGGATTTGGCACATTTTAGTTCATTAGATTTTTATAGCAATCAGTAACACTAAAAAACATAAATCTAAACTGCTGTGCATTCAAAGATGGTTCAGAGACCTTTGTTGTAACCAGTGGTCATTTGAGTTACTTTTGCCTTTCTATACCCAACCAGTCTGCCCTTTCTCCTCTGACTTCTGCTTTTATGTCCAGACAGCTGCTGCTGACTGGATTTCTCTTTTTCAGACTATTCTCTTTAAACCCTTGAGATGGAAAATCCCAGTTAATCAGCAGTTTTCTTGAATACTCAAACCAGCCTGTCTGGTACTAAAAACCATGCCACATTCAAAGTCACTTGAAACCCCTTTCTTCCCCATTCTGATACTTGCTTTGAATTTCAGCAATGACATGACTAAATGCATTGAGTTGCTGCCATTTGATTAGGAGAGGCAAGGTAAGTTTGTTTGTATGGCACAATTCAATGACAGGGTGATTCAAAGAGCTTTACGGAGATATCAAAACATCATCAAACAGAAAATCAGAAGGATGATTTACTCGTAAAAACAAAAGATAAAGGAAGAAGAAAGAACTTTAGATAAAAACTTTACATCAAGTTTAAAAATTCAAGCTTAAAAGAAACGCTACAGATATGGACTTTTAAATGAAAACTATATAAATGCAGTAGAGAACAGAAGGGCCTTCAACCTGGATTTAAATTGAGTGTTTCAGCTGATCTAAGGCTTTCCGGGAGTTTGTTCCACACATATGGGGCATAGAAGCTGAGTGGAGCTTGTCTGGTTCTGACTCTGGGAACTGATAAAAAAGACTGGATCTAGATGACCTGAGGGGTCTGTTTGGTTCATACTGGGTCAAGAGGTCACTGATGTATTTTGGTCCTAAACCATTCAGAGCTTTATAGACCGGCAACAGGACTTTAAAGGTTATCTGCTTATGGACAGGGAGCCAGTGTGTGGCAGGGCGAAGGAGGGCCCAGGCAGGGTTTGAATTCCTGACTTCCCGGGTGAGAGTCATGCACGTTGACCAGTCAGCCAAAGGGATATCCCTGTGGCCAAGTAACCAGGGCGCATGATCAATCGGAGGCATAGTGACAGGACCTCAGCTGTCACAAGTGTAAAGACCCCATAACTGGACTGACGTGGTCTACTTTCTTGGTCTTAGTGAAAACTCGAGCTGCAGAGTTCTGAATAAGTTGCAGTTGTCTCATTTGATTGATTTTTTTTTAAGGTTGACCTTTAAAGATGCTGTTGCAATAATCAGGCCTGCTAAAGATAAAAGCATGGACTAGTTTTTCCAGGTCCTGCTGAGACATCAGATCTTTCACCTTTGATTTATTCTTAAGGTGATAGTAGGCTGACTTTGTGATTCCCTTAATGTGTTTTTCAAAGTTTATGTCTGAGTCCATCACTACACCCAGATGTCTGGCCTGGTTGGTGGTATTTTGGTGTATAGAATGAAGGTCACTGGTGACCTTTAATCATTTCTATTTGGCTCCAAAGACAACCACCTCAGTTTTGTTCTTATTTAACTAAAGAAAGCTCAGGCTCATCCAGTCATTAATCTCCTCAATTCATTTAGCAAGAGCCTCTACTGGCTCTCGGTCTCCAGGTTGTTAGTATTTGTGTTATCTGGTGGACTTAATAAAGTGGCTGGTGAGTGCATGTCCCCTTTACTGTTAATTCCCTCAGTTGAAAATTAGACACTTGAAGTTATCTATAAAAAACAAAACATGCTGAAAAGCAGTCAGGGGAGAAAAACATTGGTAATATATCATAGGACAAAGCTTTTCTATATGGGAACAGATAGAAACACACACACAAAATATGTTTATTGTTGTAAATAAACCATACTAATGGCTGTAAAATTATTAGTTATTCAAATTGTTTTGCAAGTCTGAAGAAAGAAACACATGATAGGCATTTAGTTCTTCTTTGCTTTTATGTTCTGGCATGCTTTCATCATGCTCTCCTTTATCATCTTGATTATTACCAGAAGTTATTAAACTGTCTGACATGAAACTTCCTCCTTCCAAACCAACTGAGTAGCATTTACAGCCTCTAGCCATCGCAAAGGGTTAGAATAAGGGGGAGGTTCATTTCCTACTGCAACATTTAGAAAGACAAAGATATAAATACAGATCATTTGTCTTAATATATGTAGGAATATTCATCCGTGGATCACTACCACAAGCAGTGTACCACAAGCAGCGTTTATTTATCTTTTTCTCAATAAATGCATGTCTTTCCTTGTACACAGCCATTACCAGCCTTTCAAGCAATAATTTTGGGAAATAGACTGAATCAGTGGCTCCACTCTGAATAATTTCACGCTGTTGGAGTTTGGAGACCATCATCAGGGGAAAAGGGGGGTAGTGTAGGAAGAATGTGTGATTCACTCAGAAAGTAGCCACAAAAAACATTCCACTCATTATTGTGGAGACGGCTTCAAAGGCAGATATGTAAAAGGAGATTAATGGAGGATTCGATCCACTTCAACAATTATCCTCCTAATGCACTTATTATCATTTTTCAGCTGCTTTTCATTAAAGACTTATGACATGCTTTAATTTCAAATGAGATACTATGTAAAATCGCTGTGTGGGATTTCTCACTTTATCTGCAGCCATATATGATAACACAACCACATATTTTATGGAGCTCATACTGAAAACTTTACTACATGCTGTAGAAAAATGGGGCTAAAACATTGCATTTTAGTTTGTCTGGTTGCAGCATGAGCTCTTTAACTCACACTGGATTTTTTTTTTCAGTCAGGAACCAGATACTGAAGTGACTTGTCTTTTCGGGCTCATCAGATTAGTTATACAATGTTATATAGCAAAACATAAATTTGTTTCCTGTCATATCTTTTGAAAGCGACTGAATTGAACATCCATATGGCCCAGAGCTTGGAAGAAAAAAATGTGGGCAGAAGACATGAATGAACAAAGAACAAAAAGCTGTGAAATTGGAGATTGATTTTTGGCAGTGCTTTTTGTTAAACAAAACTCTCAAGGAGAAAAATGCTTTAAAGTGATTAATAGTAGTTGTAATATTTGTATTTGATAAGATATGTGGTAAAAATGCTGGAAAGGGTAGCCAGAAAAAAGATCAAGCAACAGGGATTTAGATTTAAAACAAAAGAAAGCAGTGAGAGGGTTGCAAAAGAAGAAATAAATAAATATGTCAGTAGAGGAAAAATAAAACACAGTTTAATAACAACTCATCTGTTTCCTCCTCCAGCAAAACTAAAAATCAATAATTAGCTCATTAACCTTTTTTGGCGTATCGAAAATTAAATGAATTCTCTTGAAATTTTACATTATCTGCACCCATCTAAAGTCTTCTAACCTTGGACAAGTTCCACAGTGCCTTTATTGTGCTTTCAATTTATTCTTCAACACACACACATGCCTACAACTATGGTGGCTAGGTGCCAGAAAAAGGCTGGCTTGCCACTAGATCTTAGCATGCCATTTTTATATTCAGTTATTGTTTACTTTTGCTTTTAGTTGTTATTTCATTGCTGTTTTACACATTACCAACATCATGTGAGGTTCAATTTTAAAATCAGGATGGTTAAAGTTAGGAAGAGAACATGGCTTGCATTATAGCAATACGACATAGGTTTCTGACCTTATCTGTAGCCATTATTGTCTTGCAGCATCCTGTAGCTATAAAGCTATAAATGCTGCCGTAATCTGAAACCGAAACGAAAATGTTTTGAAACCTTGAAAATCAGTGTTTGAAAATTTAAAACCAGAAATAAAGTTTTGCCAGTCTGAAATTAAGAGTTGAAACCCTGAAAAGTATTTTGAAAGTCTGGAAAAAAAGTTTGAATCTGCAAGCATAATTTTGTACTAGAATTTTTATTTTTCCACATGCATATTACAGAGTTTCAGCCTCAAATTTTCAGAGATTCAAACCTTTAGCTGCACCCTTGCTGTTTTTAAGTATACATTTTCAGAGATTCAAATATGGCATTGTTGTCCCAACACATTAGTTTGCAAAAAACTTTTGAAACCTTGTAATATAAGATCTGAAAACTGCTGTGTAAATGTTTGCAAAAAAGTTTTAAAACCTTGAAACTTGAGTTTTGAAATGTTAAAATAACAACAACCCGTGCTGTTTACGCCCTCATGTTTTTAGAGTTTCAAATGTGTCACTGTTCTCCCACTCCATTGGGTTTGCAATAAAAGTGCTGAATGGTGTAAACCTCAAGTTTGCAGGGATTCAATTTTATTTTGAAATCTGGGCAGATTTACTTTTGCTCTCATAACTTTGCAACATCTGCTTTTCGGCGTTTCGTCCACACCGCTGCAGGGTTGTGATCAGGTGATTTTTGGCAGCGTTCTCTCGCTGCTTCGGTTTGAAACTCAAAAATAAATAAATAAAATGAACGACAATGCTGCCTTTCTTATCTCAGGTGCACGTCTGTGCCCTGAAATGAAGAGCGCTTGGTTCACATTGAAAAAAACCAGTTAGCTCAAAATCCTTTCATAAAACATATTTCTGCTCCCAAAGTCTCAACTTTAAACTAACATCCTGTGTGAAGTTAAAGTTTTAACTTTAAGATGTAAATCCTCAGCAAATCATGACTAAAATATGAGCTTTAAGCAAATCATTATTGTTAAGCATAAACACAGTTATCCCGCGACCCTGAATTGAACTGAGCGGTACAGAAAATGGATGGATGGATGGATGGTACAGAAAATGAATGAATGAATAATGAGCAACTTGAATAACAGTAAAATAAGCACACATGAAAACTTAATGGTATGGAATATGTGTAACATGAATATAGTTGAAAGGAAAACATTTAACCTTGAATATATGAGTGGACCTCATGAAACATTGTAAGGACCTGGAGCATGAGATAAAATCACACACATGAAAACTTGAACGTAAGAGTACACTTAAATAAACCTTGATAAATGTTTTTTTAAGAACCACTCATATGAAAAACTTCAATAAAATGAATACAAATGACTTGCTAATAAACCTGATGTTGACTATCTTCACAGGCCTTCAGCTTTTCATATAAAACTTTTTAAAGTCCATCCCATAAAAAAAGGACATCACACAACACTTTTATACATTTAAAAAAATAATTCCATTATCCATTTCCATTTTCTTTTCCTCCTTTGAATCCTTTTGCAAAAGCATTTCCTTAATGGTTTACCTTCTCCATTTAGCTATTCCGTGACCCTTCCTATCCTTGAGCAGTGAAAACAAATGTCTTTTTCTTCATCAGCCAACTTCTTCGCCAACAACCGTTGTTTTTTTTATAAGTAATATCGGATCCTGGTCGTCTTCAGATGAACATTTTGTTCTACTCTCCCTATTTTGCTTAGAAAGTGCCGCCATTGCTCATTGGGTGTCGCCTTTTAGGAGGGCCAAGGACTCTGAGAGGAAGGAGGAGGACGTGATTCACATGAACGTACATGAATGTGCAGCCGGACCAGCTGGTAAATACGAGGCTGGAGATCGACACAGAGAGATGGTGTGTGACGTCATGCTATACTCCAGATGAAATTACACCTCTAATTCTTCACATATTCATTTCTTAATTCTTTCAATCTAGAAATAAGGAATTTCCACTTTTTGCTCCCCTAATAATCTTGTTTTCTCTGCATGAACCAATGTGTTATTTTGTCTGGTGACAGAATCAAAGCTGCAATTTAGCAAGAGGAGGAGATGCTGAGGCAGGTAGAAAGACAGGGTCACAGCAGGTGAGCTTTTGTACTCACAAATGTGACTTGGGCTACATAATTACTTGAAATTTGATCAAAGGCATAATGCTTGATACCAAAGTGTTTACATGACCTTCACATAATGTTGTACAGACTTAAAAAGACAGATTGATTCAGATCCCTGAAAAAAAGGATAATAATAATAATTCTAACATGTTTTCAATTAAAGTGAGAATAATAATGATATAGAAATTAACATTCTCTGTGATATAACAAATCATATATAATTGCAATAAGTCAAATTCATCACATATATATTTAAAAAAAATTATGGTTAAGTTTGAATGATAACCATAGGGATAATCATCTACCATCTAAAAATTGTTTATCATTGTGTTTTAAGTTAATGGGCACATTTTGTCCCATGTGGTATCAATAAGTTAATTTGGTCAGGTGAGAGAAGTGAGGCTGACATACAGTAATCAGAGGAGCAGAGGGAGATGGGGAGAAGCAGTTGGAGAGTCAGGGTCACACAGATGAGGTCTCAAACTTCTGTTTTTCAGATTTAATGTCGACTTTACATTACCTGATATTGCAAATAAACGTTGAGCAAAAGTGCAAAAAAAACCCACAACTTACAGGGACCTCTGAGATCAACTTTTATTTCGCTACCAATGTAGGAATTAAACCTATGCCCCTATACAGGGGGACATATAGTGTTGACTTAATCACACATAGAGGAGGAAAGGGTGGCCAAAGGTGTTGGCTTGTTGACCACTATTCATGGGAGCTCATTTACATGACATGCATTTCCGGTTGTTTTCTACTGTCCTTTCACTTTTATACTTCTCTTTCACTTTTGAGTATTAAGGATTAAAAGTTAAAAATGCATGAGTATGGTTAGGAAAATTTTCATGTTTTGATTTCATTCTTCAGCAGTAACTGTTACCATCATGTCACAATAACCCTGCCTTACACAAAGTGCAGGACCTTTTGGATACGTTACCATCTCACAATTTCTAACCATGGATTCTGACACTTTTGTGTCTTGGACATGTAAACAAATTTAAGCTTTATGTTTTCCAGGCCTAGTATCAGCACTTGTCATTAGTCATATGTAAAGAAAATTCTTTGTAGCATAATAAACACTGTGCAGCCGTCCATCCATTTTCTATAATCCTACTTATTCCAATGGAAGGTTGTGGGGGCTGGAGCCTATCCCATCAGCTACTATGCAAGAGGCAGGTTTCTAGTCCATTGCTGAGCCAACCCTTTAGAATTGTTGAAATAATTATTAGGTCTAAAGAGCAGTACAGTCCACAGACATGCCACCCTTTGTGGTTAGTCTTCTGCAGACTCTTCTTTCAGGGTCTTTTTCATCTCTATAATGCTACCACCCTGGGGTTCTCTAGGATTACATGTATTTAGAGCTGCTCGATGAGCATTTACACTTCAATTTCACCCTGGAGAATAACACCTCCTACTTTATCACATATTCAATATTTAGACATACCAGCCGAGCAACTCTCTGCATATTAATGTAGTAAGACAGGTTGTGTTCTCACAGTGATTGTGGATGGAAGGATGGAGAGGTTAGGATGCACCTGACATGGCAGGTCTAGCAGTAATTGGGCTGATGATGAGAGAGATTTAGATGCTTTGATTCCCCACACTGATGTGATAAAATAATATTCAGATTTTTTGTTTGAGTACGTCAGATTTCATATTTTGCTTTATTTGGAGGTCAAAAACAATTCACATATCTTTGAAATGTGGAAAGACCTTGCTTTTTAGCTTTGTGTGCCACTTTTATTCCCTGTCAGAGCCTGGCTGGAAGAGAGAAGCTCTGTGACATTGTCTTTAAACAGCTGGGGAGTGATGAGAATTGCGTATCAGGTTATTGTCTTTCACAGCACAGAGGGGATTCTCAGCAGTCTAGTCACATTAAAGCTGTTAGTTCTTTGTTGTTTTCTTTTTTCTTTTTCTTTGAAAATAAAATTGTTCTGATAGTTTCATGACATTCATGAAAATATCAGACTTCATTTGAAACCTTTTTTCAAGATGTGATGAAAAGCTATGTGACAATGTGCCATCTTCTTGGTGCCCTGATATCAGTGGATGAATTGTCTGGACTGCTATCCTCAGAAATGATTTGTTACCTCTAAGGAGAAGTGGCTTTATTAGATTCCTGGCCAAACACTCAGATAATAGAGAAGCAGCTTGACTGTGGGTTAAGAGTATAAGCAGCAGATATTGACCCTGTAACTGCTTAAAGTCAAAAGGCTCTTAAACAAAAATGCCCTTTTCTCAGAGTCTGATGATAACAATTATTTTGCTCAGTCTGCAGAACAGTTTGATAAGCTGGAATAAGCCTTATGCAAGCTTGGTAAAGTCTAAACCATAGCGCTTTATTACAGGATCTTACATGAGGGTTGGGTTGTTTGTCTTATCACCTTGTGTAAGGTTGTCTATGACTGTTTGTTTGTACAGCTCTAGAAGATTTAACCTCTGCTTCAACACTTTTCAGAGCTGCTCAGTGCTTATGGGTGAAAGCACAGACCTGTTTTGAGGGTTTATACTAAGCCTTACTGTGAAACCTGAGTCAGAGACTGGGGCCATAGTAACTAAAGGCATGTGTCCCTGGAAGAGCTTCCCAGATGACCACAGTTTGACATAAAATGAAGGTGAGAGGATAGGACAGCAAAAATAGGACCATTCTGTGAAAGCAATCATAAATTAAACTTTGGCTATAGAAGAACTCCAGAGCCCAGAATAGGAAGTTGGATGATTGAGGACAGGTTGATGCAGGACTGGGAACTAGCAGGACATTAACTGGTTGGCTTTTACCAATCCCATAGTTTAGCTGTTAAAAATCCACCTGAGAGTCACTGAAATACCTCTGGATAACAATTAGTTGTAGCTGTGATTGGAAATCATGAAAATACAGGTAGCCAAAGCAAGGGCCTTCATTATAGTCTTGATTAGAAATAATTTTTCACATTATGACTGTAGCCATTTAGTCTGAATTATGTGTTTATGAGTCACTGAAGCCTTATTGGAATCTGCTTGTAGCTAATCTCACCTTGTAACTTACGCCCTTAGTGAAGGCTGAGAGAAAGGGGACCATGCTCTCTAGGCTTATTTCTTGCTCAGTCCACACTGTAATGCGAGGCTTGAAACCAGGACTCAAATGTAGAAATGCTAAGCAGCAAGACAGAAGACCTAAATCACAGTTACATAAATAACTTGGTCAACAAATGGAAAACTACCAAAATGCAAGTGAGGCATTTAAACGAAAGCATGTAAAATCAAAAGAATGAAAAAACACATAGAAAATGTTTTTGTTTTTTCAAAAAACATTTTTTTTTTCATAAAACAAAAACCTAATCCATTAACAATGGACCATGGGGTGCAAAACAGGGGAGAAACACTGGCACTGATAACAAACAGGTGGCTAAATTACTCACACAAGGGGACCAAAAGAACACAGGTGAAACTAATGAGCAATT
>JBBBVU010000009.1:3988082-4008173 GCA_037177055.1 Atherinosoma microstoma
CTCGTTACGTTGCTAAGATGGCGACGGTTGGAACCTCCCAATGAGCTTCTTTTCAGCTCTTCACAAACCTCCCGGATACTTTGTCCATTCATTTTACAGTCACTGGGGGGAACCAAATGTTAAAATGCCCATGCTCTTTTAGGGACACACTGAGATCTTCCCAAGGCCACTGGGTCATATAATCTCTCCAGCATGTCCTAGGTCTAACCCAGGAGGCTAGAGATTGATAGAACATGTTGGAAAAACCTCCCTTGGGTGGTGAATCACCTAAACTTACCTTTTGATACAAAGTAGCAGTGACTCTAATCGAGCCCTTCTCTGGGAACAGAGTTCCTCACTCCATCCTAAACAGTCCGTCAAGACACCCTTGATTTTTTTTTCTTCATTTAGTTATTAATTAATTCACTAATTGTTTTATTTATTTATTTAGATCTTACTATTTGGTTTTATGTCTTATTCTTTTTTCATTTATTTATAACCATGGGGGCCAATCTCCCAGTTGGTTTTCTGCTTCGTTCTATCCCCATCTCCACAGCACGTTCAAACTCAGATGCAAATTGCCCAAGTGCCTGCTGGAGATCTCTGCTGGATGAAGCCAATATCACCACATCATCTGAAAAAAGGCAAAGATGAAAGGCCAAGCTGACCAAACTGGAAACTCCTACTCCTTGAACTAAATCCATGGCAATGGGCAGGTGTGGATAAGAAATTGTTGCATCCGTATTGGTAAAACAGCTACAAAGGATTTGGCCAGACAACAGGGTCTCTTGTTTACTGGCTGAAGCAGATGCGTTGGTAAAAGTCCTTTTTTTTCTGTCATGCCATTTTCTCTCTTGGATCTTTGAAATTAAGTGATTCATCCAAACTTTATCCTGTCTTGTAGCTCCCATAAAGTAGTCAGATTGGAATAGTAGCCAGATTTTTGTTGGTTTTAGACATAAAATATAGAATGTATCTACCCAAATTTAGCTTTTAATCAACTGTCAGAATCTTCATATAATTTTGTGACTTAAATGTCTTGAAAAAGACAGAAAATGTATTAGAAGTTTTTTTTTTTCCAAAATGTATATTATTTGATTATTGTGGTAATATTCCTTAATATCCAATTTGATCCATGAAGCTGTGAGGGAAAAAAGGACAGATTAGTTATTGTATTTTATTTGTTTCCCTCCCCACAGTATCCCTTATGAGTGCGCTTACACTCTGTCTCAATATCAGGTTTCTGGATCCTCTTAAATCTGGATCAAGGATAGATGCTGTAATAGATAGCACCCTGGGGAACCAGGAAGTGGCTGGCAATTGTACACATTTCACATCCATTAAAGCCTACAAAGATTATATTTATTGTTCTTGTCCTCTTTGGTGTGTATAAAAAGTTCTTCTATTTATTTGAGCCTATGCAGAGTCGACTCGCACACGCTATTGTTGTGTGCATTTACTCTCAGTTGGCTGCTGATCTTTTTTGGCCCGGATAGCTGAAAAAAGATTTACATTTGATATCAAAGCCAGCGAGTTGCTCGTTTTGTTTGTGAAACTACTTTAGAGAAAGAAAATGCTCTCTGGCTTTGAGAAGATTTTACACAAAACAATTTTCTAAAATGTACCAAGATTATTCTCAGTTTATTGACAGATTTGAAAATGTGCATGTTGAAATATTCTGAGGATTATAAGAGACAGAATGTTCCTGTAAAAGTGTTTATGGAGACCAGGTTATTTCAAGTTTTGACGCTGGCTGAGACATTGCTTATGAGTTCCTTTTTCTTGAGCCCAAACTAGCAACCAACATTCATGCAGGGAGACAGCTTAATGATGGGATGCATTCTGTTCATTCTTCCAACAAAGTGAATGGAATACTTTTTTTATTCCAAAGTCAAATATTTACACACCAAAATCCTCATAAGAAGAAAAGGGTTTGCATGAGGTTACTACAAGCTTCTGCAACAAAGCAAAGCAAGGAAACATTTCTTGTAAAGTTTAAAAAAATGATAGCTTTTGGCATTATCTCTACTTTATGTGTTGACATTGTGCTCAAGCTTTTTATCACGTCTGACCTAATCTTTGAATAGCTTCATTTTCCTGCCAACAAAGGGGTAAACAACACAATACTGATATGATGTGAAGAACGAGACGTGCTGTATTTCCACCTGAAAGTGTTTTATCCTGCTTGTTGTTTAACAACACTGTTTTCCATTCTGTTTAATGGATTCCTTGACAATTTAAAGCCCAGTTCAACAGTAGTCAGCCGATAGCTTTTAAACTTATTTCACTGACTCTGAAATAAGCGACTTGATTAGAGACTTGAAGTTTTACTGAGTAATGCCACTCAGGCCTGTGATTGTCGAGCTTTAGAGGACATCGGAGGACAAAGAGATTGGAGGAGAGTGCACTGATGAGTGTTTGAGAACTGGATTTAGTTCACGCTCAAGTGTATGTGATGCGAATTAACCCCAGTGTGTCATAGCTGCATGTCAGGCATAGATTTATGAGGAACACAGCATTGCCATGTCTTTAGAATGTAAACACAAATATGAATAACAATTTCATGAGAGAATGTTTTTCATATGAAGTGCTCCAAACAATAGACAATGTTGATGAATGCATCACACTCTTAGAAGTAGTTTGCCTTGTAATCCAGCAGAGAGCAACCTAGCACGAGTTTAACAAAATGCATTCCCTGGTAACTTTCCAATGAAATAAGCTACTTTTGTTTAATACGTTGCTACAAAAAAGGAGGGAATTAGAAGACATTACAACACTAAATATACTAAATACTCTGAGAAACAGGATTTGTCCATTAGCATCCTTTAGGAAAGGGATTTTGAAAACCTGTGATGGAACTCAAGCCAAGTCATACTATAATCTGCTCACATACAGTACAGGTTTATGACACAAGATGGTATGGCGTTCAGTTTTTGACATCCCTCTGCGTATTGCGCCCTTCAGTTGCCACCTGGAAGCAGTAATCAGGAGTATGTGGAACAATCTGAGCGATGGGTTGGTTTTGTTCTGCCTTCGAAGATAGAAAATTAAATGGACAAAGATCTGCTTTGTGGTTTAGTGAAATTTGTGATGAAGACAGGCTAGTGCAGCTATTTTCTGACATTTTCATCGGCGCTTCTTTACTGTTTATTGTGTTTGGCTCCTTGTCATCTTTGTTATTAAATTAGTTGTTGTCTAAAGCTTGTTACATACTCCACGATAAGTGAGAACTTTGTTCTTGTTCTCGAGGCTGCAAAAACAAGAAAAAAAGTTTGTTTTGATCGGATCAATTCATACCACACAAGAAGCTTTGTCTGAGACAGAACCGGGATTACATGCCTGGGTGGGGTGGAGGGTTGGTGGTCGTCTGTGTTTTATGTGCAATAAGGGGATTGACTCGGTTTCATATCTAAAGTGAAACTTTGTCCATAGAAGGCCGGGGTTGTGCATGCGGCGGTATCCGTGTCTTTATGTCCCACTTGTGTTGGATACTTTTTTGTACTTTCTCACCTCCTCGATCAGCTGTTAATTAAACAGTTCAACCTCGCATCAGTGGAAATGCAGAAGTGACTGCTTTCCGCTTCTTGCTTTTTCACGTTAACCACGCCCGCCTCAAATGTCCAACCAGTCACACAATACTTCTCAGAGCCCAACGAGAAAAAAGTTCTGCCAGCGCAATGTGTTGAGAACTATCCTCAACCACATCCGCAAGAACAAATTGACATAATTTTGTTCCGCAGCTTTGAGAATAAGAACAAAGTTCTCGCTTCTCACAGAGTCTGTAAGAGTCTTAACCTAGTTAGTCCCTCCTGACTTGAGATAACTTTCTGCCGGTGAAATGTGTTTTTTCCATTTTCACTGAGAAAAAGTCTGTTTGCAGGGGTGGAGAGCACTGAAAATGACTACCTCCATGAAGGTATAATGGCACTTAAGATGCTCTAACTATAGGCGATGGACATTGCTGGGGCCACACAATCTGTGACACAACTCACTGTGTTTTAGATTCATGGGACATTGATAGTTGCATCCAAATTTGGTTCTTAAAAAAGTTGAAAACATAAAAACGGAAACAAGCTACATCTATTAAAATGGGCCTTCAGTCTGTAGGTGAGTCAAAAATTCAATCCAATGTGGAGAGACTCTCTTTGTGTTTCAATTGTCCTAGTAGGGACTCATAAGGTGCAGGATTAGCTACCATAATTACCCTTTCCTTAATTGTGGAGATTTCTGATAAGTGCAGCTAATGACAGAAAATCAATATTTTGATTGGTTTGGGATTTGTTCCGTCAAGGACCACTAAACAGAAATGAAGGAGATTGGCAAATGGTTCCAGGAAAATTTCATTCAAGGGAATCTTGTTTTATTATGTTCACAAAAGCAGAATTTCAGTTTGTTTGTTGCACTCGACATACAGGGAAGAGGACTCATTCAAATGATTGATATTATTATTAGTATTATTTTGATAAACGGGGCTCCAGACAAGCTGCTTAAATCCTTTTAATACTTTAACATGCTTTTATGTAAAAAAAAATCATATTCAGGGAGTAAATTAATTTCCTTTTTTGGCAATCCCTTCCACAGCAGTTTGGTATATCTGTAGGCGGAATTATCGAATTATCTGTTCATCAGCAAAACCTTTATCAGTAATCATGTTTAGATTGAATAAATATGAAAATGATTAATTCCATTTTGACTTAGTTCATTTGGTTGACGCATCAGTGTTGCTTCCAGTGAGTTGCACACATTGTTTAGTTTCTGACAGTCAGATTCCCTTGAGCATACTTTTTTCTTGCACTTGAATTGGCTATTGATAAAGTTAGTGGCAGCTCTTCTTTTGTGTTGTAATTCAATGCTCTTGATTTCATCATTGCAGTTTAGGAGTCATGCTGTTTTTCTTCATAGTTGTTTTATATTTAAGATTTGTGAATACCACCTTGAGTGGTACTTGAAATATTCAGAGTCTTTAAAATATTAATACCTTATAAACTGCAGCAGTGCCTATTTCCCATAATCTGCCTTAACACTTGCATTCAATTATTTCCTCCACTCAAGGTCTTTTGTCAAGTGTTACCATTGAAATTGTATTTTAATGTAACCACTTCTAGTTGAGTTATTGAGTTTTTTCTTTCTATCTGTTTTATGGATGCTGATTGGTCTTCTCCATCCTGACTACTCAACTGTGGATCTTGAAATACAGGTAAAACCCAACTAGTTATTATATTAATGAGGCTGCATGATTGTTTAAAGACGTTGCATCATCACTTGAGCAGTGTATTTCACAGGGTCCTCAGTGGTTTTCACCACAATGTCTTCTGTGCAGCAGAAAATGACAAAGCTTTCTTTGCTGAATCTTCCCAGCTGTCTGGAACATTGAATTTCGATGAATGTTTCATTGCTTGTGGGTTGAATCTAGTGTATTTACAGCCATTTTTTTGGTTTGTATTATGAATTGCATTAATTATGCTCAGCTGCCTCTGAAGCAGAACTGCACATATTCCAGACTCAGATCACAGTAATGGCTGCGTGGCAGACGTCATTTTCAGAAAGCTAAAAGGCTCCGTCCAGTATTGCGGTAGGTGATCCACATTTGAAGGACATGTTGGAAACTTGCTCCCAGAGGGGTGTGCTATAAATCATGAGGTCAGATTTTGCTTTGCTGTTACTTTTTAAATACTGATTAAGCATCTGTATGTGCTTTGCTATAGTTCCGCAGCGTAGCTTTTGTATAGCGAGGTGTTATTAAAATGCAGTCTAGAGTAGGATATTTAATCGAATAGAAAAAGCCCAAGTTCTTGTGTTTCTTAGGTTTTCTTTTCAGACAGACTCCTTTTTCAGACTTTTTTTTTTTAGTAATATAATGTGCTGCAATGTATTGCGATAAAAGTAGACTGACATTGTGGTCTCTGTATTAGTATAAACATTTTAAAAACTATACTATGCCAGATAACTTGTTATTATCATTACCTAAAGGGATCCAACAGAGAAATCAGAGAGTGGCAAACCATTTGGCACATGGCTGGCCTGCTGTTTCTCTCACATGCATTTGTTTTGTTTGAAATGTCAAATGATTCTCCATGTTGACTGTAGATGTAGTAATACACTTTATTGCTGTAGTCTTGCTTATTGTATTATTTAGACCATTAATGTCTTCTCTCAAAATGAAAAGCAATGACTGAGGTAACATATAGCAGCACTTCTTGCTTTTCCACAAAACAAAAAGAAGAAATGTCATATTGTTCCAAAATCACACAGCTTTTGCGCTGGATGTTCAAATGAAAATGATCAAGTTTAAAACCCCTGCCTGGTTTGATGGCTGTGATGCTGACAGTGTTGGAGGTGATTTCAATGTTTGACATCAATCAGATAAAGCATTTCATACCAGAGAAATGTTTGGACAAGGCAGGTCAGTAGGCTTAATCTGGTGGTAAGACTTGGTCTGACAGGAAACGTGGAAGTGAAAAGGCTAACAAGTCAGTAGAGACTCGTCAAGAAAACCCTCAGGAGAACAACCTGAGGAGTCAGATTTTTCTGTTCAGTCAAGGTCAGGACATGCAGCTAAATTCAGCAGCTGGATGCAGCAGTGTGAGAAAAACAAGATTGATGGTAGAGTGGTGCTAGATGGAAGGCAACACATGCACAGAAACATTATTGTGTGACTCAGGAGCAGAATGAGGGTTCATCAGTTTGGCCACTAACAGGGAGGTTACTGATCCGCAGGTCAGCTTTTACCCTAGGGCTCGGCTGTCGTGTGTCATCAGTTCTGTACGATTATAATTTCTCCCAATGACTAGAATTTTATCAGCCCATGGTGTTGACAATGCTGTGAGAGCAAAACATCAGTAGTAGACTTATACAAGCTGACAGACAGTGGGTTATAAATGGAAAAGGTTAAGTAGAAGTTTGGTCTTTAAACATGAAATTTTCATAAATCGAATGTAAAAAGTTACTGATACATCCTTTGAGTCCTTGTGGATTGGGCCTGATTTCTACAGACGCCATGAGATTGGTATCTGGAGAATTTAGAGACCAGATGAGTACTTCAGATTCTTTGGGTCCATTTACACGTAGTAGTCCACTATATTCAGTGTGACTGGGGACTTGGTTCAACTAGGGGTTGCAGTGTTCTTTCGGTCCAAGTTTGTCTTCCACTGCACTTTGTCAAACCACCCAGACCTTTTAAATAGCATGTTCCCATCCCCAGTACTGCATTAAAAATTACTGAAGAAGAAGACAATACACGCAATGAACAAGAAAACTTGCTCATCTATTGGTTAATGGTCTGTGTATGGTCTTTCTATCATTCATTCATTTATGTAAAGCCCTTTGAATTGTCTTGAACCTGAAAAGGTGCTATACAAATAAACTTGCCTTGCCTAATATTAAATTCTAATTCAAAAATCAAAATATGAATATTCAGCTTGTTTTTCACTATGCTTTTAGAAATCGAAAGCAAAAAAACTAAAATCAGCCTGTTTTTGCACTTTTAATTTAAAGTTAAGATTAGAGGAAGTTAAACTAAAAAAACAACCCACGGACAGAAATAGATTTTAATATTTAATTTTGACGGATTTCTGTGATCTGGAAGTTGCTGCAGATTCTCTTTTTGCAAACCTGTATCTGTGGTGTAGTAAAAGGTAGTAAATGAAATGAGCTGAAATTAAGGCCACTGAAAGATAGTAAAAGGTAACAAACACAATTTGCCTTAGTAGAAGGCTATATTTTTCGTCACCCCTTCAATATAATGTGACTTTTCTGTTCTTTTAACTAAGAAAACTTAAAAAAATATATATATATATTGACTTGAAAGAAGGAGGCAGGACCTGGGCCTGCGTTATAGCCTCAATTGGTTCCGCTGTCCAATCTGTTGTGCGCATGCGTGGTGTCGGAACAGCTCAACTATGTTGATACTAGCAAGCTACTTTACACCTCACGAGGAGAATGTAAGTTTTCACATCTTTGGCTCGATGACCCGGCATTTGAAGACTGGCTTAAGCCGGTCATGAGGAATGATCTGGAACTTTTTTGTAAAGTGTGCAGAAAAAAACATAAATGTGACCTGGATAGGTTAGGGTGATCAAATCACACCGAGCATTCACCAATCACCAGCAGCGGATTCACGCCCGGGGGAAGCAGCTTCCGATTGAGCTTTTTGGTGCTACACAGAGCAGCGCAACTGCAAACACAAGCTCAGCTACGAGCACAAATATTGCGTCACACCTCAGTTGCAAATTAGTATCAGCAGCACTGTGACGGCTGCAGCAGACAGGCAGCAGACCTATCTGTCACCAACACTCAGCGTTCAGATGAAAGATGAAAACTGGGTTGTAATAATATATTAGTTTCATTAGCTTCCATACAGGCTTAGTAAACTGATGTAAATATCAACAACCTCAAAATCGGTACTGCTGAATTATGTAGGTATTCATGAACTCTGCAACAGGTAACCTTCCCATTACAGTGTTTATAGGACATCTGTGATAATGACTAGATAATTTAAACATCTTATGACAGCTAGTCATGTCGCAACTTCATCACAGACTAACTTTCCATAAATGACTGAAAAAGATAAAACAAAGAAAAACACTCAGGACAGGAAAAAGTTAAACTTTTTAAATGTCCTGATGAAAGCCATTTCATTTAGTGGAGTCGCTCTAATCGCTCTTAAAGTTCAGATCTCAGATAACGTGCTGACATTAATAAAACCAACAAATAAGTATAGGATCAATTTAAATCACCACAATGACGGTGGGGTTCATCTGTGCGCGTTCCCGTTCCTGTATACAACGTTCGTGGAGTGACACTGCAACAGGAGAAATGTTTCGGCTGTGCCACGCTGGAGCGAGACTGTCAATCTTCACCTCCCTGGTAAAGTTTTAAAAACGCTGATATTTGTGTCTGAGTTTCAGCTGGATGACGTGTTTTCCAACACGTGCTCTGTCCGCGACACTGGCGGAAGTGTGCTTACCTGTGTGTATGCACACATGTCTGTGTGGTCGCATCAGAGTGAAACTCTGAGAGAGACCGAGAGGTACGTTTGTAGGGAGACCAGAGTTCGCTTCTTTGATCTGATCAGAATATGGTTGCACACTCACTCCTTCCCAAACGAACCAGACTTTCCAAGCAAACAAACTATGATTTGAATCAGAAGGGCTGATGTAAATGTGCCCTTTGTGTCCATTGAGCACTTGCTGAGCAGTTTTTGCAAGGTCAGTGCTGTCCAGCTGGGAGTGAAGGATATTGTATGAGAGTTTTGTTAAATTAAGGGAGTATAAATGGTCGGCAGCCAGCAAGCTTCAAAGCAATATTTATATAAATGCAAGAATGAAGTTTTCCCAACAGAACATTGCACTGGATCAAGATTAGCATTGCTACTGACTTTACTAAATTAGGTAAGTTTGGCATCATATTTTCTTTGTTCCAAAATCCATGTGAACGAAGGGACTTATTGATGACCAGCTGTCTGTTCATTTTTTTAAGAAGTAACAGTCTGTAAGTGCTCCTGACCATAGACTGTCTGGAGCAGTGATCTCAAAGTCCGGTCTGTCATCCAGTCAGGTCTCTTGCAGCAGGGAAAGATGTAAAACCTGCAGGACAGTGGCCTTGGAGAGCCAGAGATTAAGATCCTTGGTCTAGAGCAGTGGTGGGGAAGCGTGGCCTTTACTCTGCAGGTTTTCCATGCATCCCTGCTCCAACACACCTGATTCAAATCAATGAGCCACTGTGCAGAACTTGATTGGCTGTTGAATCCATTTGATTTGAATCAGGTCTGTTGAATGCATGGAAAACCTGCAGGAATGTGGCCCTGGTCTAGAGGGATGTGTTAAACAGTTTGCCCTGTGATACAGTACAGGATGCTCTGGTATAAGCTTGACCTAGTCCATGCCCCCTGGTGACATATTAGAGAAATAATCTCATACTGATACAAAAATGTAAGAGTTTAAACCAAAAAAGCTGTCCAAAGGAGGCATCTATCCTTCTTTTATACTTGGCTAATCCAATTTTGGATCTTGGGAAGCTGGAGTCTTTTTCAGCTGCTATCAGGCAAAAGCTGGGATACATCCTGGGCAGGTCACCAGTCGGGGATAATTGAAACTTGAAATAATCTCAGAAGTGGTTTTAAAAGTGTCTTGGATTTTACACTTGAAATCAGGGATCTCCAAACTCAAGAGCCGGTGTCCTGCAGGTTTCCCTGCTGCAACACACCTGACTCAAATCAATAGGTAATTAGCAGACCTGTGCAGAACTTGTTTGAGTCTGAGTCATGTACAGAATTGCAGTTTATTTTTAGATAAATTGCAATACAGAAACAGTGTTCAGAGACCAACAGATAGTTGAATAATTATAAGGCTTTAAGTGAAATATAATATTGAAACCTGTAGCAGGGAAACTTCGAAAACCTGCAGGACATCGGCTCTCGAGGACCTGGATTAGAGATCTTGCTATAAATGGTTTAGTGACTAACAAAGATGAGACAATTAAGGATATACGTTCAAACACATTTGAAGAATTAAAATTTATTTTTTATTTTCTATTTTCTATTTGATGAAAGTGACAACCATGAGGAGTTCCAGCTAGTTAAAATCAGTGTTATCTCATCCTTTGAGATGATGCTTAAAATCAATTCCATACATTTGACAGAATTGCAGTTTATTTTTAGATAAATTGCAATACAGAAACAGTGTTCAGAGATCAACAGTTAGTTGAATGATTATAAGACTTAAAGTGAAATATAATATTGAAACCTGTATGTCACAATGTGGAATTCTTTAACATGAATTATCTGTTTTTTGCACACTTCACTTAAAAATGAGTAAAGCAAAAATATTTTGTTTCATATAACTTATATCATAATAAATATCTAATGTCCTAAATCATTGCAATAAGAGCCATGGTGAGTTATAACAGTCTCGTAGTAGCGTTCATACAAACGGAGAGAAGGTAAACCAGGAGAGGGAATGGAAGAGATTTAGTCTGTCACATCTGTGTTGAAAACTTTTACAACTGTAAGCTGCATGGAAATTGCAGTGTGACAGTTTAATAAAGTTAAAAGGTTTTTGCTTCAGCTCTACACTTACGGCTGTCATGGTCAGACATCTGTCAGAGCTGTGTAAGATGGAGCAGAGGAGAAGGAGGCAGGGGAGGAAGAAAAGAGTCTTATGAATCGCAGAGAGAAAAAAAGGGAGGGAATATCTGCCCTTAGACATTATCAGTATGTTCCACAAAGACTTAAGTTGTTGGTAATGGACATTATTTGTGCAGCAGACATTTTGACATATTGTAGAAGGAAAAAAAGAGCTATGAAGTCATGGTTGACAGCAACATTTATGTGCAGCTGAGAATGGCTTGGTTTATCATCCTCACTGTTATTTCCAATAAAAGTGACATGAGTAATATGAAATAATCCCAGTTTCTTTTTTCTTTAATTATAGACCATTCAGATTTGATATAGAATGAGGTTTATGAAAACTACACTAGGAGGTTGGCATGGTGGAAAGGTGAAAAGCCATCCTCCCTTTGCTCAAGAAAATTGAAATTCCCATTTCTGGTCCCAGAGTCTACAGGGTCAATCAGTAAGTTCACAATACTCTGACTTAAATATGACTAGAAAAATAAGTTGATGGCAGCCCCTTGTGGAATATAATAAAGCTTGGGAAAATAATAATGTGTCAAAAATGTCAGCACTCATTGTTCAGTAATTGATGAAGACATTTTGCCTCTGGGTCAGAACTGAGCAAAACAGGGAGATCTCTTAAATTATCCAGATTCAGGACATTTTGCAATGTTTTATAAAAGTGCCAAAAAAGGATGCACACCAACAAGATAACATTTTTATGTAGATCAAATTTTAAATTAAGTCAGGGAAAATTGACTCAAAAGCAAGAGGGTGATATTTGCTCTTTTCTTTTTCCATTATGGTGTTTTTTTATTACAGTTTATATTCATTCAAGTGAGCGATGCATTGGTGTCGATTATTACTGGTTTGTTGGCTTTCTCAAAAATCTTTAGTCTTATTACTTGAGACACATCTGCAGTTTCAGAACCTTGCCCACATTCACACCAGTTTAACCAGAACCAAGTGGGAGGGCTTTACTCTGCAGAAGTAAACATAAGATGCATTTTATTATCCCTAGAATTGCGCAAAACCTAAATATCGCAATAAAAATCCAGTAATGGAAACACCTACATTTCGAAAAACCTCTCAAATATTGCTAAAATGTTTCCACGCTCTCATGAGGTGGTTTTTCAGACATATCGATATACTGTAGAAGTATTTCACAAAAAAATAGAAACACTTTTTCCGCATTTCCACTTCCCTGGATGTGACGTAGTGGGGGTCATGTGACCAGTTCGTTTGAAGTAAAGATGGTGCGGAATGTATGAACGGAGGAGATGGGAATCTTTTTAGAAATAATTAAACAGTCCATGATAACAAACAACAGCGAAATGCTCCAAAACATAAAATGTTTTGTATCTCCATCTTCCTCAAAGTTGAGTCTCGCGTGATGAGATTTTATGAGAATTACGGCTTATGCGCTAAACACCATTCAATGGAAACACCGGCAAATCGCAATGTATTTTGTCGGAATTTTTAAAATATCGCTTTTAATTTGCAAAAATCTGTAATGGAAACTAAGCTATAAACATCTTGGAGAATTGTTCATGAGAGTTAATGTTAAGTCGTCCAGCTCCATTATAACCCTATTGTTTCCAAAAATAAACAATATAATCAGATGATCGAGCGGATTTCGTAAGATGTTTTGGGTTGACAGGCAACATAAAACCTTTTTGTCTTCATATGTGGAAGACCCAGGTGGGGGAAGCAGCCTTAAAAACTTCAAGTTTTGCAAATAAGAACCACTATTCTTTTGTGCCCATTGACAACAGACTTTTCATGCTTCTTTTACTCCACAAGGGGGAGAGTTTCACAAAGGGCTGCAATATCATTACAAACACTGTGATGTTCAATAATTTAAACTACTGGCTACACATCCTTTACTGTCAGAGTTGGGGTTCAGCTGCCCTAAGACCTTGCAGCTTAATGTTTGCAGGTCAGTGAATTACTTTAACCCTTAGTATAAGAAAGTCTTGGGAAAAAGTCTCCATTCAGAAGAGATGTGGAGAGTTGCAAACACTGTGGCTCTGAAAACAGTTGCTTACATTTTCTTGTCATCTTTTTAGTTGCTTTTGTTAGCTATTAATTACGTTTTTCATATAGTTAAAGGTGTGGTAAGTGTTTGTGCGTTGTGGGTTCAGGTAGAATATTTCAGTCCTATTATCTCGTAAACATGTTGCGAGGCATAGCTACATTATGTCACAATTGTAGCCGGGTAGCTAGGTACTGCTTCTTACCTTGTTAGCTTCTTCATTGTCTAGCCATTGCATTTTATCACAGCCAGGGTAAGGGTGGAATGCAGCTTGTTACTTTAAAGTCTTCAACAGGTATTAACACTGCATTATTTACATTATTATCATATGCTTAGTATAAGTAATAAGATATTCATAAGGTTAACACAGTACCCATGTACAGAGCTTCTCCATGTTGTCACCAAAATATGTGTGTTGTAACCTCTGTAGTCACAAAATAACTACATAAAAATATTGATAAGACACTTGACATATAGATTTGTTTTTTCTGATAACCGTAAACACAATGCCATGTTCCTCAAATGAGACTGAATCCATGATATTGCCAGCAAGAAGTAGAGAATGCTGTCCTGTGATTGTTTATATAGTACTATGCTATATTCTTGTGTGTTGTAAACATACAACAATGAGTTTAATTCTTGAAAATAGCTTCCCACTTTCAAAAGTGATACATTGAAAGAGGACACCCTGAGTTACTAAACTGCACCTGACTGAAATCATTACTGCTGCCTGAATCTGGATTTCCAACTCACGTTCCTCTGTGGACGTATGGCAGCATATCAGTATTTAGTTTTTTTCATTAACATTGATTTATTTGGGGAGTTCTGACTCCCCAAATAAATCTGAAATTTTCAATTCAATTCAATTGTGTCCGTTTTATATGTCTGTTTGAAAGATGTTTTGTATTTTCTGAATGTTTTCATGTCAAAGCTATTAAACATCAACTTTTAATATAATGGAATGAATGATAAAGAGAAAAATGGCAAAGAGACAAAGATGGACTCGCCAGAAATGAGTTCTTAGAACTGCAAAAAAGGACACAACAATATAAAATAGCAGAAAGCACCAGCAGATAGCAGATCTTTAAAGGCTGCCATTGTTGCCAAAGGTTCCATAATTTCCCATGTGTTTTTTATAATTTGTTCATGAAGTTCGTTTATTGAAATACTCTATATCTATAAAACCATAAAAAGATCATTGAATTACATTTATTCCTGAAGATATTATGAATTATTATGAACCAGCAATTTAGGAGTGCCATTAAGTCTGACAAAGACTGTGTAAGGATATCAAGTTTTAGCAGCACAGGAACAAATCAGACTGGAGGTAAAATGCTTTAATTGCATCAGTACAGCTGACAGTCCTCCTTAGTTTAGACTGGATCTTTTCTCCGTTCATTTATATCATCTTACCTCACAGATTCCTCTCACTCGACCATGACTGTACTTAATAGGGCTGATTTAGCTTCTGTCAGGGAGCTGAGAGTTGGATCAATTAGCTTCTTTTGTCTCTCTATGGAAGCCATAACCTAGAAAAGTGTACACCCTGACCAAGCATATTGGATCTGCTTTAACCGTGCACTGAGGTTGGCAAGTAGCCTGGATGGCTTGATGTGCCAGATTAAGGAGAGAAGGGTAGAGAGAAAGACAGAAAGACAAAGGGGCAAAGTGTTGATGACGGGGGGGGGGATGGAAAGAAATAGGGAAGTCACAATGATATAAAGAGATGAGAAGACAAAAAACACTCATAAATAGTTTAAAAATGGCAAAAAGCATTTGTTTTCTTTAATCTGTAAATTACAGGGTAAGACAGTGAAGAAATAATCATTTAAAAACTCATGCCATTAAGCAATAACCTTGTAATCGCCTGCTTAATTTTGACTTTGACCAAAAAAGGCTTGACCTATTTTGACATGACTCCATTAAACTTCTGAATGTCTTCTCTGGTGTGTGGCACCAAGCCAGCAAATTCATTAAGTTCTGTAAATTGTGAGGTCTGTCATCCATGAATTGGTTGTATTTGTCCAGCAGATAAATAGTCCAGAGAACTTTGAGGTCAAATCAATACCTAGAACTTGTTAGTGTGTTATCATGGACTGCCATCAGGAAAAGCCTTGCAATGAATGGGTGTAATTGATCATTGGCAAGTGGTACATGTCAGAGTTATATCCATGTGAACGGCAGAACCCAAAGTTTCCCAACAGATCTCAGGGGCAAAGAACGGGATGGATAGGTGTGGTCATGGCCACCACTCACATAAGGCTGGCTACACCTCTGACCAAACAATAGTGAAGTCCTTCAGAGAACTTCTCATGAACTTGTCCTATAGAGCTGCATCTACCAACCCAAATATGATCAATTAACTTGAACTTATTGTATGGAACCTTTATAGAAACAAAATGCTGCATAAATTCCTGTACAAAATACAAAATCATCCATCAATCCATCCATTCTCTGCTGCTTATCTGAGGTCAGATCACAGAGGCAACAAAGTTGGGAGGAAGACCCACACACCTCTCTGTCCAGCAACACACTCTAGCTCTTCCTCAAGGATTCCAAGGTGTTCCCAGGTCAGAAAGGATATACTGTATAATCCCTTCAGTGTCTCCTGGATCTGCCCCAGGGTCTCCTCCCAGTAGGATATACCCAGAAAATCTCCAAGGCGAGGTGATCAGGAAGAATCCTAATCAGAAACCACTTCTGCTGAATCCTTTCAATAAGAAGGAGCAACAGCTTCCTGCCAGGCTCTCTTTGGATGTATGAGTTTATTACCCAATCTCTCCAGCTGAGCTCGGCCAACTTCTGAAGGAAGCTCATTTCAGCCACATGTATCCGTGACTCATGACCATAGGGAAGGGATGGAACATACAGACCAGTAAATCAAGAGCTTTGCATTTAGGCTCGACTCTCGCTTTACCACAACCAGCCTTTGTTTGATCATTCAAATGTTACATAAACACGATGTACTTCTTCATGGTAGTCACACCTGTACCTGTAAATAAGAATGAACAAACAAACTATGACCTACAGTTGTATACTATGTAAGAAAAAAAACAAAAACAAAAAAAAGAAACAATAATGAACTATCAGCCTCAGTGCCACCACAATGAGAGTAATTGTGTCATCTTGGCCACCACCATGAACATTTTCTGGTTCCGCCACTGGCAGAACATTACCCAAAGCACCATACTGCCTGCTGGCTTGCTCCCAGGTTTACAATGTCTTCCCCAGATAAGCAGCATGTATTTCCATTCATATGATGTAAAGGAAAAAGTGATTCATCAGGCCAAGCTTCCTCCATTGCTCTGTGGCCTATTTCCAATGCTCACATGCTCGTTTTAGTCACTTTCAGCTATAGACACAAAGGGTCACAAAGGATAACCAGTCTGCTGTATCATTTTTTTTCAGCAATTTGAGGTACAGTTGCTCTTACATTGACTCATACAACATGTCAGCCCTTGTTACCCACATGCATCAGTGAGCTGCCCATGACTGTCTCCGGTTCACAAGTTTTCCCTCTTTTGACCACTTTTGGTTGGTCTTAACCCTTGCAGACCATCAACATCCTGCTAGAGCTGCAGCTGTGGAGATGCAATGACCCAGGCATCTAGCCATCACAATTTCCCCCTTGTCAAATTCACTCACATCCTTAAACTTACCCCTTTTTTATGCTTCTGAACATCAACTTCAAGGACTGTTCACTTGCTCTCTGATATAATCCACCCACTGCCAAATGTAAATGTAATGAGATAATCAATGCTTTTCACTTTAAATGTCAGTAGTCATAATGTTATGGCTGATCAGTGTATGTGATGAGTGTTTTTCCAAAGAGTCGATAGTGATACATTCTCTTTAAGTCTCTTTTCACTATAACTATGTAGCTCTTTTCATTTTGGTCTCCTCTCTTCGCCCACACATCTGCTTTTTTATTCAGCTCATGTAGAGCTTGCTGCTTGCCCTGAATTTTAAAAAGCTGAAGGGATATTACCTCAGAGAGTTTGCCTTTTAAGTTGGTAAAACTTTGAATTCTTCTACATGGTAGAAATTAGAGCCCACTGTCTGCATGCAGCTCCAACAACAGATTAATGCCTTTGACTCATAATTTTGTCGTTCAGATAATGACGACTTCAAAACCAGGAACAAGGAAAATTGTGTTGTCACAGTCATCTTGGAGGGTAGACTTTCAACACAGTGACTGTACTGTGATGGCTGATGATGCACTTCTTTGCTGGTAGGGCCATCCAAGATGATGAGAGGATGATGGATGTGGATTTGGTCTGTCACTCATCTTCATTACATCTGTGATTCGGCGACAGCGTCTGCTTCCTCCTTTTTGTTCTAGTGCTCTTCATCTTCCACAGCTCAGCTGCTCCTCCAACCACAATGTACGTGCATGTGCTTTGTGTGCACTCTGAGCCTATGAGAGAGATGATCTATGGCACAAATTTTCCTTTGAGTTTTTTTGCATTTTTTAAAAGATAATGTATCAGCATAATGATAACTATGCCACTCCGCTGTAAAATAACACACGTTCCAGCTTCTATTAAGACTCGGGACATGTTGCTCCCTCGATTGTAAGATTGATCACTTTTGAAAAGCTGAAGGGTTTTAAACTTAAAAGCAGTTTTGTACGAAGGAAAACAGAAGAAAGCAGTTATGTGATGTCAAATGTTCATTTTATTTGAAAATGAAATGATCAAAGATCCAAATCTACTCCGTCTGCCTCAGTTTTCTTATCTAATAGAACTTGTAATTAAAGTTCCCACAGGCTGAGTCTCCTGCTGTTCATTTAAATCTGTGTTTTGTTGTTGCCAGATAACTAGCTGCCGAGAAGGTTGATAAAATCAACATTTTATTCCATTAGCTGTCTTTGAATTTTTTTTTTTATTTTTTTTTTTACTCAGCATTTTTTATTATTTTTTTAATAAAGTTTTTTTTCTTTCTTCATCATTGTTATCTGAATATTAATTTGACATATAAATATTTTTTTTGTAGAAAAAAAGTTTTGATCACAATGCCATCACTTATTTCTCGCCCCTTGTTCTATTTATGTATTTTCTATATCCATTTGGCAATAGGGAGGATGCATCCTGGGTAGGTCATCTGATGGAAATGAATTATTTTAAATTTTCTTTTAATTCTTTTATTTTGTATTTCTTATTAACATTTTATGATAAACAGAATCAATTTATATTTTCACTGTTCTGTTCTTTAAAGTGGCACTACTAACCTTTGGCAGATTTTTGCACTTTGGTGCCCCCTAATGAAGGCCAATTCAAGATTAATCTAGCATACTGTCTCTTCTGTGAGCTCTTTCCAACTGGTAAAAGTCAGTCTGATGTTGATTCTGGTATTATCTTTAGAGCTCTCACTTTCTATTTCTTTTCCTTGAATCCTCCGATAATGTCCTCTTGCATTTCTTTGATGAATCAGCCATGGTTCAACTCCAAAATGCCAAAGGTGTTGATATCCAGTCACTGGCATGTGATGTGGTACCGTAAAGCAAAATATAGATGTCACATGATGTCATAATGAAGTGTGATTTCTCAGCCATGGGATGCTGCAGGGCAACAAAGGCTCCAGGCATGTTCCTATGAATATCAGTGTGTGATCAAAATGAGTCAGAAGGACAGAATTTTAAGGTCAGAAACTTTTCTACTTCTCCTTTAAGTCTTAATCGAAAAAAAAATAGGATACACTCTAGTGTTTCTGAGCTTAGTAATAGAGCAGTATGATTCTTATTTCTTTTTTTCTTTATCTTACTTTGTATGCCATATTGCGATGATGGAACCATAGAAAATGAATTCAAAGGGACGCTTTAAAACTGAATAGAAAGGTAGAAAGAGATACCACAGCAGTCAGGAATATGATCTTCAAAAGCAAATGAACTGCCTTTATTTCCGGCTGGAAGGCATCCATGACATTGATGTTTGCCTTTTATTAAGCTCTGTTGGAAGACGGTTTTCCCTTATTTCTTTTTGACAAAACACTTGGGTCAGCAGCATTGTGTTTCTGTTAATACGTTACTGGAATATATGCTTTAGTCCTCAAAACCATTGCATGGAATTAAATCAGACCACTTTAGAATGTATTGGGCACTACAACAGTACTGTCCAAAAATGTTCAGCCACATTTTATTTCTTGATATTTTGCTTCAGACTTTTTGTCATTTTTTTAAGTGGTTTTATTTTCTCTGAGAAAATTGAATGGGTTTTCCAGTCCAGTCCTTTTACCTGACTACTTTTAGAAGATGTGTCTTTTTGTTTGTGAAGCCAATTAGCGCAAAACCTTCAAGCATAAAAAAAAAGTACCCATATCAAGGGATGAGCTGGTGTTGTATAGACGTAGGCAACCAGGTAAAATTTTTCTGTACACAAAGTCCTCTTTGGGGAACTTGTTGATGGCAGCTGGTTACATAAACACTAAATAACTGTCTCAGCGGATGAACAGCATCTGAAAGTATTGTCCTTAAAAAAGAAAAAAACAAATCTGGCTGAGTCCTGACATAGGAACATCAGAAATGTTCTCTATGGTGGTTGCCAAGAAGTTGTTGTTTTTGATGGAAACAAAGAGAAAAGGCTGAGTTATGTGAAACTATGGCTGCTTGGAGAAACAAGGTCATCTGCCAATCAGAAGGTTGGTGGTTAAATACTTTTCCACAACATACAGTACCAGTCAAAAGTTTGGACACATTTTCCCAATTCCCAGAACTAATGGGAAATTGTGTCCAAACTTTTGCCTGGTACTGTATGTTGAAGTGTCGTTGGGCAAGACACTGAACCTGATGTTTACATCAACACATGAATGTATATATAATATATTTTTGGAAAAGCACTACATACAGTAGCCTAAAAAAGTATATAGACTAAAAAGTGCTGTGTGTGTGTGTGTGTGTGTGGGGGGGGGGGGGGGGGGGCCACAAACCCCAAAAAAACCCTTCCTCACCGCCTCCCCCCCTTTCGGCAAA
>JBBBVU010000009.1:4018307-4031642 GCA_037177055.1 Atherinosoma microstoma
GATGGAGCCTTGGGGAACTCCACAAGTTATTTTAGTTTGCTCAGATTTATAGTTACCTATAGACACAAAGTAGTCCCTGCAGGAGCTGCAGAATAATTGTACGAACAGAGATCAGGGTGTAACAAACCAAACCATATTAGAGGCGAGTGGGCCTGGGAATGTTTATTCCTCCAAAGGGGGGCATGGTAGTAAAAGTCCGAGAACCATTGCTTTAGTGTTTACTCTACAATGAAGGTCTGGTGGCTGAAACATACTTGGAGGGTTAAGGGTAAACTAACTTTTTGAATAGGTTGCACAGGTGCGCCTCATTTTTTAAATTTACATCTTTGAAATGGATCATGAGTCGTGCTGTTTATGGCAAATTTCCATCCCCTGGATTTACATTTAATCTTTTTTATGGTAATCATATACTTGGACTTAAATGTGTGAAAGGCAGCTCCTCTTGGCTCTTCAGGCTATATCATATGCCAAGTTTATGGCTGCTCAACCAGCCATCAACATCCAGCTTGTTTAATTTTCTACTGATTTTTTTTTCTGCTCTTCTTCACGACAGCCTCCAGGTGCAGCTCAAACACGCAGGGTGAGCATGATGCAGGCGGCTCTCGTTTTCTGGTGATGCTTCTTTTTTGTCAGCCTGTTTATTCTCGTCTGCTTCACCAGTAACAGATGCAGCTTCTGAAGGAAACTTCAGCCCCGTCAGTTCAGCTGACGTCACACAGACGAGCGGTAGCAGCAGTCAAAATGCATTCATCTCTTATCCAGCTTTTATTCTTCATTGTTCATTTGGCTCAGGCACTGAGAAAAACTCTTAAATGAATGATGAACAGATCTCATCCACATATGAGTTAATACATGTTTTATAATTGACTCCAGTTTCATTGTTAAATTCTGTGATTCTTGCTTGTGTTGTTCTTTGCTGTACTGGATGTTTAATATGTGCCAGTCGCAATTTCAAACCAATACACAACACGGTGTACAAGTGCAGATCAGAGCCAATCAGAGGTAAAGACCCACCACCTCTCTGCTTTTAATTGGATTTTTATCATGATATCATCCTTCCCTGAGCTCGGTTTAGGGAGGATATGAACACGGAATACACAGACAGACATTTGGGGAGATATGCCTACACCTAAAGCTGAGACATGATGAGTGCATCGGTGAGACAAAAAAAAAAAGTTAATCACACTTGAAAAATTTTGCGATCATTTTGGTCACACTCTAGATCCCTGATTGGAGTTGTGAAACTTGCGAAATGCCAGCCTAAGTAGTGGGATTTCACAATTTATCTGTTTTACTCAACATGTTATTAAACTGCCTTTATTGCATTCAACATTGGTTAAATGTTTTGAGTTTCACCATACTTGGGTTGTATTCTCAATATTAATTTATAGAACATCACAGGAATTCACTATACCCCTTAACTGTCAACAAAAAAATCCCATAAACTTCTAACAAAGGCATCCCCTGATTTAATTAGATGCTGCAAACGCATGGTCTCTTTGCAGAGTAACCTTTAAATCTCTCTCACTCTTTTAAATGCAACTTTATATAAACTTTCTTTTAGAAATAGGGCCCATGGGCGGGCCCCTGCCAGTTAACGGGTTAAGAAAAAGACCAAAGTACGCCTTTCTCTTCAAGGCTTGTTAAAAACTGAACATTTCTGCCACACAGGGGAGCAGATGGGATTTTTGAACTGGGGGGGACCAAATTGTCAGTCCATGATTGTAACTCAATAAGTGATTTTTGTGTAATTTGGTACTTAACTAGCGCTCAAGTAGTTATTCTTGTGATAGTCAATGGGCCAATGAATTGTAATAAATTTTTAAACAAAGGCCTACATGATCAATACTAGTCATACATTATAAAATTGTTATTTGTCTGGAATGTTGTTATTTAAACAGTAAATGCATATTTACTGTCTACATAAAACAAACTTCAGTCCTCGAGGCCGCTATCCTGCAGGTTTTAGATGTTTCCCTGCTTCAGTACACCTGACTGAAACTAATGGGTTATTGTGAAGATGCTGGATCCATTTGATTTGATTCAGGTGTTGGAGCAGGAAACAACAAAAACCTGCAGGATAACGGCTCTTGAGGAACAGTCTACTAGTCTACAAGCAGACCCAATGAAGGACCCAAAAACATCTCTTCTCCTTTCACTACAACAGGAGATTTTAATAAAAATCCTGAATTCACGTATGGAAATGACCCACATTTGTGTACAACTGAAATGCACCATTAGTCGAAACACAAACGCCAGGCTGGCAATGCTCGCTGCAATGATATTTATCCTCTGTTTATCCTCTGCGATGGTTGCTGCCTTATGCTGGAAAAGTGGGGGGGACAGATTGGTGTCAGTATGAAACTGGGTGGGACATATCCCCTCCATCCCTAATGCCATTTGCACCCTTGCTGCCACAGTATGACAGGACAGTCTGAAGATTTATTCCACAATATGGTCAAATCATAACCTGGTAAAACAGAAAGGGTTCCAGTTGAAACATGTCAAGGTGATTACATCGCCAAAAAATATTTTTGTCTGATAAAAAGAAATATATACCATTTTAAAACTAGAGTAGACAAAATGAAATTAGTCATGCTAGAAAGGGTTATTTATCATGACAACTTACTATGTAAAGTTATTCAACTAGTATTCACCTGACTGCATATTCCAGTGAATAGAGCAATTCATACAACAATCTCCATCCTTACATTAGTCTAATATTACTGATGCGTTTCGATACACAGTTCCAGTTTTACATCAGTCTTCTTTACTAACATTACCAGGAACCAATGGCAAAATTGGCAGCTGCTGAATTGCAGTGGTTCATTTACATTTTTTCTTCCTCCTGCAAAATGTACAGCGCTATTCTATAATTTCGGAAATCTGGAGAGTCTATAGGCTTATTAAAGAGCTGCTATTATAAGAGAAAACTATAGCTTTGTGTTATGGTCACATGAACACCTCAAACATTCTGTAACTTTTGATATATAACGTCCTTTATACTTTACACCAGGGGTTCTTAACCTTTTATGCACTGGGGCCCAACTTTTACAGTACAAAGTGGTCTGGGGCCCATTCAAACGCCGTATTGGTTTAATTGGTCTCACTCTTGGTATAATTTATATTCAATAACTAAACCAGATCTGCTTACAGTTTAACAGCTAAAACCTTGTAAAGTATGACATGATGCAATGAGATCATCACAGACACATATATCACATGTATGTGACGCTCCACACAAAACAAGGGGCCTAATATGTTGATAATTCATACAATCAAATCAGGCTCCTGCAAGAAAAAATGTAATGGCTCAAGTCAGGCTTATAAACACAAAATATGTATTAGATTTTACTACAGCAAAGAAAAAAGGGACTTGGAAAAAAAACTGATGGAAAAATATGGCAATTTGATCAATAAAATGGTGAAGTGATGAAATATGATCAAACAATACTAGGTTCAAATGAGATAAATAGAAGTAAATTAATTTATAGATAAATAAAATATTTAAATATATATATAAAATATTCAATGAAACTGTTGATTTATGTATTTAATAAACTGTTCTTATAATTTTAGGAGACTTACAATCTTAAGAGTTGATAAACATGACAGACGTTTTTTGCATATGTAGCTAATTTTCATTCTTTGTTTGTTTGTTAAAAATTCCACCAATTTTCCCTCCAATGTTGGTGTTTTGTTACTAGATGCTGTTGAAGGATTCAGTGCATCACTGCTAGCTAGCGTTAGCAACACTCCATACAAACCTCCCGGCTCTGCCTTGTTGTCTTGCCTTTCTCCGTTTATAAAACTGCACTTAATTAATTGGGTTGTTCTTATGCAATATTTTTTTCATTTTAGGGGGTTGGGGACAAATTTTGTCTTCATTTATTAGTTTTAAATACTTCATAACTTTTGCTACAGTCTAGCAGCTAGCTGAGTGTCTTCTTCTGCTTATTGGGGTTTGTTGAACAACTAACGGGCAGTTTACCGCCACCTAGTGGTGGGAGGCTGTATTGCAATTTAGCTTCTCGAGCAGCCTTCACGGCCCTCGCGGCCCACTAGCAAAAAGGGGGAAATATATTTGTGGCCCTCCAGGTGGCGCTTGAGGCCCAAGCATGGGCCGCGGCCCTATGTTTAAGAATCACTCCTTTACACTACACTGTATATAACATTGTTAGGTTATAATGGCACATACCTACATTAATAAACATTACCTAACGTCAATATTTAACTATTTTCTCAGTGAAAGATTGCTCCTGCTCTTTTATCTGCCCGCCGGGACCTGAACACTGTTCACCCCTGTTGTGATTTACCTTGTGTTCGGCTTATGTTAGGACTTTTGCTTTTGTTTTGCGGCTTTTGTAGCGTATTGACCCTTTTGTGCCACCATATGTTTAACATTCTTGGCAAATCTCCACCCCTCAACCTACAAAGAAGGTCAAGTTCTGCATGGAGGCCCATTACACACACTTCTTAAGTTTCTGCAGACAGCCAGCATCAGATGTGAGAGATGTGCTGTGACTGCTTCTGCAGGGGTTGAGGCTGATAAGAACCAATAAAACATTTTCAGCTGTTCTGTGGCTATAAACCTGTAAGGAGAGAAGAATGAGTCTGATTAGAGAGTCTGGTCACATCTCACAGAGCAGTGGAGGGAAGCGGCAGCAGGACCGCCATCTACTTATAAGAAAGACCTGAAGCATTTGTCTGTTCTTTTGGGAAATCAGGGACATATTTTAATTCAGTGAGACTGCTCCATGTGTAGGTATTCATTAATTAGAAGGGTGTGATGACGGCGCAATGGCTTTCTGACTTTCAGAAACTCTTTATTGGCCAGACTTTTTGTGGACTCAGGTTCACCAGGATTGCTTACACCTTTCCTCTAGTTCAAAATATGTGACTGTCAAAGTATGGGGGTATTTCCCTATCTTTAATCAAGAACTTTTTTTTCGGTTTGAGAGCAAGATTTTTGTTTTCACACTCATATATCATATTGCTCTCTCTCAAAAGTCTGCTTTCACACTCAAAAAGTCCCTTCTTGCTCTCAGATATATAATTCTTCCTTTCAAAACTCTGCTCTTCTTCTCAAGTTTAATGTTTAAGTTCAAATCTCTTGCGCTCAAGCTTGGCCTCTTTCCCTCACACTCAGATGTATTCTCTGCGCTCTTAAAACGTCTGGATATTGCGAGTTTGTGTCATCCATACGTGTTTACTGACGATCCCATTTAAGTACCGATTTTCTGAGTGCACTGTGTCAAGTAAAACAAGCTCACCTTGATGAAGGCGGTGATGGTTTGCTCGTTGAGTATTTATCTAGCATTATATTGGCTGGAGGTTGTTTGACAGACAGCTCATTCAGCAACCCAAGAGTAGTGAAAGAATATCCAAGAGCAGAAGTTTTGAGAGTGCAGAGAATATGTCTGAGTGTGAGGGAAAGAGGCCAAGCTTGAGCGCAGGAGATTTGAACCTAAACTCTAAACTTGAGAAGAAGAGCAGAGTTTTGAAAGGAAGATCAATATATTTGTGAGCAAGAAGGGACTTTTTGTGTGTGAGGGCAGAGTTTTGAGGGAGAGGAATGTGATATTTGAGCGTGAAAACAAGAAACGTTGCTCTCAAATCAAACAATTACGCTCTTGATTAAAGATAAGGAAATACCCCCATATCAAAGTCCATGGTTGTAACCTATGAGATGGAAACATATCCCTAAGCTGTAGTTTAAGTCGGCATTCATATGTTGTCATGGGATTTTTAATGCATAATAGAAAAAAATCAATAAGCAAGAATGTCAATATCTTATTTGTAACCACGTGTTTTATAATACATAAATTCACCAAGGCACAGTCCCTTTTATTCACTATCCTTAACTTCAGAAGAGCTAAAAGCAGTTTTTAGATGATCAAAGGCAGGGATGGGCAAAGTTACACCTCAAGGATCTCAGTCTTTGTTTTTAGATTATTTTTAGTGCAGCACAACTGAACCAGATTATTGAGTCAACATGCTTGGGCAGAACTTGACACCAAGCACTTGAGGAAAGCCATTTCGTTTTAATCAGATGCATTCGAGGAGAGAAACGTTTAAAACATGCAGGACTGTGGCCCTCGAGGACCGGAGTCAACCGTCCCTGACCCAAGGGGTCTGCAGTTCAAAGCTCAGAAATATACTCAGATGCAAGTCCACGTAAAGCTTTAGATACATAGAAAATGATTTAGAAAATAATTCTGTATTTAATTGGGTGCCATCAGATTAATGCAAAAGATATTTGAATGAAAATGTATCAGAAATCCATTTAAAAACATCCACCAAAGCTACTGCTGTTGTTCTTGCAGCATTTTGGATGGCATTCTTTCCAACAATAAATACCTCTAAGCATTTTCCTATTGTTGCATCTTAATTATGGGAATAAATTAATGAAACATGCTCTGGGGATCAGCCATTTTTGAAATTCGCTGCTCCCAACAATACAACTTTTTTTTATTTTCCTCCAAGGCCTTTTGTGTGTTAGAGATTGAATGAGAAGAAACCCATGTTGGCTTCATGCTTTGGTAATAGGGGGTAACAAATTACCTGTTTAAAGAGAGAACAGCCCCTTTAGGGTTTTAGGGGGGGTAGGGGTCAGCGTTTGTTTCTGAATGAATGGTAGGTTGACTGCAAACCTGGTCCTATTGCCATGTGACATATGCAACTTTATTATAGAAAAATTATTTAGATCTTTTTTTTCACATATCTATGAGGATAAAAAACACTGAATTAATCATGGAAAGGGATGGGGAGGGGGCTGCAGATGGAAATGGATGATTCTACTAATTTACTAACACAGACTTTTAGCTGGTCAATAATCCATCTGTGCTCCATCAGGAGCTGCAAAAGATTAGTCCTACAACCTAGAAGACCCAACAAGACTGTGCCAAGCCAAATATACTGACAATACCTGTTGCTGCTCAGAATCTGACAAACATCCTGTAAGCAAGACAGACGAATGAAGCCATTGTAATATAAGTCAATGGTTTGTGGAAAACCATTTTTTACCCTCAAATTTTGGATTTAATTGCCTCTACTTTGGGTCTTGACAGCCAGAAGTTAAAAGGATGGATCTGAATGAGACCCCAACACTGCTCAGCTGTCACACAAAGCATTCATGTCTATACTAATATACATAATTTGCTAATAGAACAATTTGCATTTTTTAATTTAAACAAATGAGTCCCATGAGAATGTGCCGTTTCCCTTATGTAGTTATTTGGAACGGCCAAAAAAGCCATTTTTGTGACCAGGCTATAGACATGTTATAGCCTGCTGCAATTGGCTTTTAAAACAAGCTTTAAAGGTGCAAGAGTTTAGGCACTTGATGTTGGCTGAATTCTTCAACCTGAAAGGTTTCTATGTGAGGTGAACATGTTTTATAGCAATGGATCATGACATCGGTGTAGAAGCCAAGTTCTCTGTCAGACTGACGACTTCTACATCCAGACCATTACTGGTACCACTGAGCATAGAAGTACTAGTTATAGCAGAGCACAGGGAAATAGACAATAGGGATCCACTCAGACGGCTCAAGCTGCTGGCTGCCCGCCAACATACTCGCTGTAACTGGATGGTGAATTTTATGTTTCCCAGGGGAAACAAGGATAGTATCAAGTGGTTTGTCAGTTTTTCACCTTGCTCTTTCTAATCCATACATTTTGATCCACTTTCTCAAGGTTGTCTCTCAGGCGACACAATCGTGACATCACCTCCCAGACTGTTTGCTTGCATTTACAATGCAGAGGAACATTTGTGAGAGAAGGACAGAAGCATAAAGAAAGATAAAGAGAGTCTCTAATGAGAAGGAAAGAAATGGGCTTTCGTGTTGATGTCTGAAGTGAGTCAGGTATATACTCTCTTACCCTTTCTCTCCATGCCAGGGGTTTTAAAAAGAGCCCTGATAAGCAGTGGCAGTTATTTATATGGTAATTCACCAAAGCAACACATTGCACATTAGAATACACACGGTTTAGCAAAGTGGAAATCAGATGTTCTGCCTTTGTGTGTTGGATTTGTGGATGTGCACATCTGTGTGTGTGGTTGCTCCACATTGAATTTGTGTTAGTATTATAACGAATCCAATGTAGCTTTATATGTGACAGATTCATCCCACCTTAGTGGCTCCTCTTTCCTTTGTCTTATGAGAGGCACTGTATAAGGGTTGAATGTGCAAATCTGTCAGAGTAATTGCATCTTTTTTCCAGAAGTTTTAATCAATAGGAATAAACACACAATGCTTTAGATACATTCTCAGCAGCCGGTAATGGGGAAGGCACAGAGCAGCTTTGAGTCAGGCTTGCTGCGTGAAGATCGCTATGCTTTTGCAAGCTGAGTTCCTTAAAAAATGTATTTATTTATTTAAGCAGTGAACAGATAAAACAGGATCAGCTGGTAACTCAGAATGAACCCATAAAAAAACAAAGCCTGCTAAAATAGATTTTAATAAGAATAAGTTGGAAGATCTCAGGCCCCTATTTTAGCCACCAAAGGAAAAATAAACTATTAACAAAAGCACTTTGTATTTTCTTATTGTTCATGGACTGATTACATTTAAGCCACATTTGTTTGCACTTGTGGCTCTTTGCATTGTTATACACTATATATTGTTTCTGCTTCCGTCTGATTTTTAATTAAAAAAAAACAAGTGCTTTAAAGTTTTATAGCAGCTTGTGTATTAAATTGTTGCATTTGTGTCCTGCTGAGGAACTGTCCATGGTGCCGATGTGAGTACTTTATTTTAGTTACGTGCTGCTTATAAAGTTTAGATCAGGGTTGGGAGGGTCTTCGCATTGATGCGTTAATGCAAAGTTATTACTCAGAGCCACTTTGGCAAGACAGAGTCAACAAGAGAGCCACGAATATAATGCGCCTCTCTTTTTTTCTTTAAATTTTTTATTGCTTGCACTTTTCCTCTCTGGCATCTTTACATTTGCTGCAGGCTCAGTCATCTTTTTCTTTTTCTGCAGCACTTTCTGGTTCATCATCTGATTCTCTTTTCTTTTGTTTTTTCCTTTGTATAAATAGAACTTGAGCAATTTTTGAAGCACATTATAAATAACCAAGCTAGTGTCAAATGCTGAGCGACCAAACTCTGCAATTATGCAAGTTTCCTCTCTAGCAATATTAAATAGGATGGTGCTAAAATCGGGAAACATTGAGCTGGCCATTACAGTTGCTGTGTTTACAACCTATCAGCCCATCTTTGAGCAATGTAGTTGTTTGAAATATTCATTTATTTTCATCAACAGGCTTGTGAGCTGCATACTAAATACTTCTAAGATGTGTTGTATGTTAAAAAATAAAATAAAAATCCCACCAACACTAGTTGATTTGATTCTTTGATTGATGGGAAAATTATAGAAATGCCAACATGGGTCTCATGTCTTGTCCAAATTGTGCTTAATCAGTCTGATCCCCCCAAAAAACAGCTATTTGTCAACAGTCCTGGACATTATCTCTGTGAGCATGCCCATTAACTCAAGCATCCTCACAGAGATAATGTCAGAGGGCTGGCCTTAAGCTCTTATCTTCGCTGTCTGATGTTGATCTAAGACAGTGCACTCCCGAAAGGCCACCACTGAAGTATCAGCCTCCAGTTGTTTGATTCAAGGCATCGATTTCCACTTAAAATAAGTCAAGTACAGTGTCATCTGATTATATCTCCAGGTTTTCTGCGGAGGTCTTGTCAGTGAAAGGCATTTAAAGGGGAGTAAATGTGAAAAGTAAACACCAAATACAGTCATGAGAAGGTTCTATTATAATCATCTGTGGTGTAAACTACATCTGACCTGATTATAACTATGTAGCTAAGGAAATAATTTGGATTTCGTATCTATTGTCTATGTCACCACTTAGTTGGATAACAATACATGAATCTTGTGCTCTTATAGTCTTAAAAACCTTCACCTTTCCCACTATGTCTACGAGGTGACCCACCCTTTTATGAGAAAGAATATTTCATGCATTTGGCTGTCTTTTATCTTTTGGCTACTGCATCTCTGCACTGAGTTTCAGAGACAGAGTGACAGGTCTGTAGACACACTTACTTCAGGTTCACTCTCAACAGACTGCATGGCATCAGGGTTTGTTGTTTTTATGTCATATGTCATGCTGCCAGTGTCGGGAGAGGCCTCAGGAGTAGATGTGACTCACAAAGAGGTTAAAGGGAGAGACGTCAGGCAGGAAGCCAGGAGAGAGAGAGCTACACAACGTGATCCATTGCCGAGGGTGGACACCTACACAAACACAGATACAAGTGCACACACTGCTATCCTGCCAGAGGTTACTCAGCTGGCTGGGTGCAAACAGAAGAGAAAAATCTCACTTCTAAACCAACTGAAAGGCATTAACCACGGTTAAGGACAAGGAATAGTCTGATGCAACAGGAGAGGCCAGGATGGTGGGGGGGCAAAGAGTCATAATCTGTCCCAAAAGGTTGGATATGAGACTGGCAAAGGCCGCGGTGGAGGTTAAAAATGACAACATGGCACTTTGGATCTGCCTCAGCCCCAAAGAGAAGAGCCTGAGCATGGCTCCGTCAGGATAGATGAACAGGTCATATTCTATGAAGCACTTTGGAGGAGTATAACAGGCTGATAGGTTGTTATCAGTGCAAATCCTGGCGATAATGTAATTTGTTTAGCCTCTTGGGTACTGTAACTGTCATATGAAGAGAAGTTTTCAAGTTGAACATTTCAATAGCTTGGAGCAGGTAGCCTAAATAACGGTTTAGCAATTTCTGAGCTTTAAAAAGATTAATCTAATATGTTCTTAATCTCTGTAATTGTTTCTTTCTTTGGGATGCATTTAAATGGAAGCACAGACTGATTGTGAAAATCAAACATACCTCACACCCAACATAGATGTGTTACAGAAAGCATGACTCCTGTAAATTCTTACAGTCTGAAAGCACAACATAAATGCTCCATGTTAATTTTAAATGATGTCTTTTGGATACTCAATGAAAATGAGGAGGAAAAAATAGACAAACCTCCACCATCCTCCTACCTCCTTTAATGAGATTTTTTCCCCTAACTTCATGAAATGTGACGACAGCACTGCAACAAGAACCTGATCATACCAACTTTAATGTTGGTCTGTAGTAGTTAATCTACAGTTGTTACATATATAATATAAATATTGTTTAGTGATAAAGGCTGGAAATTCAATAATGGGAAAAGGAAATCTAAATGTGAAATGTGTTGTTGTCTCGAGCTGCCCACATACACTCTCATTTGATTATATATATTTACCTGAGGCACAGAACAAAGCGAAAAACAATGATTATAATCAAGCATTCCTTTGAATGTTACAGCCACAAGGAATTTTAGGAAGGAATTATTTCCTTTCATAAAGGATGGCCCACTGTTTCCTTTGCTAAATGAAGCAATGAAGGAAGCATTGTAGCTCTTTTTGTTAATCTTCAGAGAATTTCAGCAGATCTTATTATAGCTGCTACACAGATATTTCAGAGTAACCTCCCTCAGAAAGTTCCTCAGGGGGAAGAAAAGAAAAGAAAAAACAACTACTTGACTGGACTTCCATTTCTTTTATGTTATAATGAGAAACACAGAGAGAAATTGTGAATCATTTCTGCAGGAGTCTATTCCTCTGAAGCTGAAATATTTAAGGGCACATTCCTTAACTTTTCAACCTTAAAACTCTGCTTTCCGGACTCCTTTAATGACATCCATTATGTTCATTTCTGGCGCCGTCGCGGCCCAGCAGCATCCCGCGGCTGAGAAACCACACGATACAACTTTCTCATCCGGGACCAGAGGTTGCGCTAGAATTTTTCTTTGTCAGTCATTTTGACTGACAGGGTCATAAAAATCCAGTCATTTTGTATTTTTACCGGTCACTTTATTTAAAAAATAAATAAATAAAACAATAATAACGACATTCAATAGCATTCAATTTTAAGCTAATATTCAGTCCGAACAAGGTGAACAGAAAATTCACACCAAGACAGAGCGGTGACAACATAGTTTCAGTTTGCAGATGTTTACCCCGACCGCAGGGTCCTGCAAGGGTCCAGTGTTACAAACCCGCACTCGCTCGAACCGTAAGGATCGATACCAAACCCAACCCGGGACCCGTGTTTATCTTACAGTCACATCTGGATCGACCTGACGCCATTCTCTTTTCTTTTATTTTGCAGATGTTGCACGATATTCTTTTAAACTTGCCACAGAACTACTGCTACGTCTCTACAGACCCATATTTTGACATTTGGTGGCTTTATTTGATTCAGAGATTACTGTGTAGAAACAAGAAGTAATTTACCGCCGCGGTTCCAGCTGTTCTCAGCTCCAGGACCACAGAACCTGTGGCGTGTGGAGGAAGCCCACAGGGCTTCTTAATGAAGATATAGAGGCTATTAGTGCTCGATTAGTACAACAATGATCTCCACAAAAATGAGAGACATAAATTTATCAAAATATTTTCATGCACAACCAGCCCACACCCCCGTAAAATTTAATCGATGCAATTTTTACCCTTGCAGCAGCATTTTTGCGTGAATTGAATAAAGAAGCTGAAAACAGTTTCAATAAGTTCAGATTGAAAGAAAAAGTTGGGAATGAGACGAGTTAGATCTAGTTTTAGAAAATCTGTGAGACCGGTGTGAAATACAGGTGTGAAATCTTTGCTGCCTGCAAGTTGGAGCGCATGCTGCCAGTTTTCCTCCCGCTGAATCTATTTGCAGCAGTGGTTCAGCTGAGACCCGTGGTGGTCACAGACGCTCCAAGACAACCATCTCATTAATATGCTCACTTACCAGGTGATGGGGGGGTGAATTGCAATCTGTCAAAATTACAGACGGCCTTCAGAATTTTCCGTCACCGCTTTAAAAAAACCCGGTCCAAAAAACGGTTAATGACGGAAAATATCTGGTTAACGCAACCCCTGTCTGGGACTCGTTTGCTGAGTTTCGCTTTGTGCACGGGTAATACGCTAGCAAATGGATGTAAAAAAAACAAAAAGTTTTGAACGCGCACCGTAGTATTCAGCAAAGAAATGTTAGAAGTCATTGTCGGAGGAAGCAGGGAGACAAAAGAGAGACAAAACAAGAGATAAGACAAGAGTCATGATAAGACTGTTTTTTACTAACTGGAGAGAGCTCACTGTACAGGTAGGATCCAAGATGGATGCCAAATTAGCCGTCGATAAGGTGCGCTTCACTGAGAAAATAGCACAAGTTAAGTAGTGCGTCTTTAATGGGAACATTACTACACCAGTGGCTTTGCCTGCTCGATCTGCAGGGTCGTTGCCTCAGTGATCGGCCCTGCCTGGGGGGCTGGATGTTTTGCGCTG
>JBBBVU010000009.1:4039765-4059555 GCA_037177055.1 Atherinosoma microstoma
TCGAGACACCCCTTGGTCTCTCATGAACGCGCAAAATGGAGGGGAAGGGCTAAGGGGGAGAATTGAGATTGGGCCTTAATCTCTCTTATATTGTATCGTTAAATTGCTAGTCTTCCAATTAATACCATGGTTGAGTGCCCTGTACGTAGTCTAAAGTCCAACCTAGGGGGAGTAGTAGCCCAGTGGTTAAAGAGGTGGGCTTGGGTCTGGATGACCTGGATTCATGTCCCCGGAGTAGCACCAGAGGTGGGCCGCTGAGCAAGGCCCTTAATCCCCAACTGCTTTTTTTTCACATTTTTTATTGATTTTGTGTTAAATTATAACTGCTTTTGGCTACAACAGTAGTGTAGTGAAAATCTGTGACCATGATATCCTCAGCCACAATTTCCTCCATGGGTCAACTGCTATCAGTTGAAAGTTTACCTACACTTATTTTAATCTAAGGGCCTAGATACTCTGGTTTTGCAACAGCAGTGCTATATTTAAAGTTTTAAATCACAAAGCAGTGCTATGTAAATGTACTTTATGCAGGTCAGTATCCCGCAGCCCCAGTTTAAATTAAGGCCACGTCCTCACATGATGTGAACTTTACACCACTGTGAAGACAGAGTTTCCTCTCTTCAGCCAGGGGGAAGATAAATGTCTCTTCAGTGACAAGTCCTCTGTCCTGTCCTCTCATATCTTTCCTTGTTTTTCTTAAGCTGATCTAAAGTTGGACAGCTGTCCTCCCTCTCAGCCCATCTTTTCGGAGAGCCGGAGGGTTGGAGCTGCTCTCAAGTGTTCCCACACAAAACTACACACTGTCTAACCTCCATTTTCTGTCCTTCAAAGAAGGACAAAACTTAATTTTTTTGCTTGGTTATGTCACTGGCACTGTTTTATACTCCTGCAAATGTTTAGAGCTGTCATTAACTTGTACGAACTGAATGTCATGTATAAATTGTATAAACTGGTCTTGAAGGTAATCTGCAGTTGTGCAGTCATACATTAGATTAGCAAATTGATTGCCAGAAAATTGGTTTTATGAGATGTATACAGAGAGAAATTAGATAAAAGTACTTGCACGACAATACCATTGCCATCTGCTTTACTAGTCAAGCACAAGCAATACATGTAAAATCAAAATGAATGATGGCTAACAACACCATCACGGTCTGATTATTGCACAGGGATGATTCATGCAGCGTTGCTCATTTGTCTTAGACACTGGGGCTGTGTTTGCTGTTTGCAAGTGTTTTATACTTCATGCATCACTGCATGTACATATACTGTAATCCAACAAATTTTTGAAAGTGCCAAATTTTTTCGTCTTCTTCTACTTCTTCTTCTGCCAGTCAGGCTGTCATCAACCGACTGCTTAATACCAAGGATAGTTTCCATGAGCTCTCTGCCACCTTTATAATCTGCTCATGTTTTAGTCAGACATGTTTTGGTTATAGGGGACAAAGCTCATCCCCAAATTCATTCTGCAACATGAGAAAATAATCACAAACATGGAGCCTGTTTTGTTCAGAATGTTTAGAAGACAAGAAGAACAGGGAGCCCTGGGACAATTTATTTAATTCTCATCAAGCTCTAATTTCAGCAGTCACCAAATTGAGAAGAGTGTGTTCACAGTAGTGCTGCTTGGTCTGCATAAAACAAAGCCTGATCTGCTTCCATAGAGAGTACGGTTCATTTGGAGTCGCGTGAAAACGTACTGTAGTGTGGACCAAAGAAGCAAACTCTGGTCAGCTTCAAGAGGGTCTAGGTTTACTTGTGAATGAACCATTGGGCGGTTTACTAAAGGCCCATTTATGCCCTATGCAAAAGACGAATACAGAGCTTTAATGACACCACTGACCACTGCCATCTGCTTTTTCTGTCTCTTTCTGAGTTAATACATTATCATGATCTCCTTCATTGTCGCCATGTTTATTGTCTGAAATTGATGTTGGAACTGGGAGGGGAACTCTGAACTCTGCCCTGCCCTCTGGTGGATGTGTTGCTAACAACTATGCTAATGTAAGGGACGCATGAAACTATGAGGGTAGTGACATTTGAAACATAATAAATTGGCCCTAAGGGTGCATTCCTGAAACGCCACCAAGCAAGAAGAACAAAAGCAGAAAATGACTTGTTCACCATAAGTGAACAATAGAGCAATACCTGTCCAGTATGAGCAGTATGACACAGCAAACTATCCAAAATGTAACATGTTCCAAATCCCTTCCTCTCTTTGGTTCACTGGATGGTCTGTTTGCTTTCACACTGCATGCAAATATTTTATTTGGTCCACACACCAGAGTGCAAATGAGCGTTTACACTGCTCTAAACAAACCGTACTATCCTTGAAAGCAGACCAAGGTTTGTTTTTCACTCTCGTTCTTACAGTGTGAAAGCAAACGGACCATCCAGCGAACCAAAGAGAGGAAGTGTTGTGGAACGTTTTGTAGCATAACATGCTGGATAGCTAGCTGCCTCTCCTGCTGCTCATACTGGACAACTTCTTGTGAAAACTGTATTAGGTTTGAGCACCAAAGTAAAATCAAACTCCAAGATTGCATACATTTATTGTCGCTCCATTGTTTACTTGTGGTGAATTAGCTGTTTTTGGTCCTGGCCAATCAATGAATCAGGTTTTCTGTTTCCTCCTGCTTTTGTTCCTTATTGGTCAGTGTTAATTTTGGACAATACCACCCCTAGCGAGCAGTTGTTGTAACTAGGTGATGTTGTCCAGGCGGGCTGGTTTTGAGTGCAGTAAAATGCATTGTGTGGACAAAACAAACCAAACAAAGGTGCAACATTTCTCAGCATTTCCTGCTCAATACTTCCAAGTCTGTTGTGAATACACCCAAAAGGATACCTCTGTATATGGCTTTTGTTTAGCTAATGAACAGTGTTAGATTGATCTACCCCACTGAAGTGAGGTAAACAAAAAGGGATTATAATCAACACAAGCGTACTTGTATATTTATTGTGTTTTGTTGACTAATTTTCTTTATTTTATTTCACAGTCAGTCAATTATTATTTTGTTACATTTTAATCTGATGAAAAGGCTCTATGCTTCATTAATTAATAGACGTTCTCAGTTAATCAAGATTATACAGAAAAGGACCAGTCCGTATAACAACTGAAAGTTGTGTAGACATACATGCACATATCAATCTTCATAAATCTCTGTAACACTGATTTATTTCCATGGTGTTAGGTTGTGAAGTATTGATGTGTTTGACTGACCTAAATGGACAAGATGCTGCCATATGTCAGAAATATTGTTGACATGGTGCAGTGAAAGGCAGCGAATGAGATAACAAGTCAGCAGAGAAAACACCTGCAATATATTCTTCTCTGTTTCAGATGATTGCGAAAGAAAAAAATCTAATACGTGGGAATGGCATAAAAAGCTGAATTTTGTCTCTACTGTAAAAGTGTCAAAGGATCAGAGAAAAAAGAATGTTTGTTTTTCACCCAATTTATTTTCTGTTAAGGCTTCAATGATTGCAACCCAACAGATCCAGATTTATAGTAAACAGGATATATGTCGGTGACCCCCTGAAACTCACCAACAAGTAGTTTTATTAACTACTTCAAGTGATGTCACATGTTAGATCTTCTCAGAGGATGTTGGCAATTTAATCTAGTGTCAGAAGTTATTTTGAGTATCATTCACCGTCTGTGTGTATGTGTGTATGATGACATATGTGATCGTTTAGTGCCACAGGGAAGCAGAATCCTTTCATGTTGGGCAATACTAAAACGTTGTTCTCCATAGCCTTAAAACATCCCAGGAAAAACATTTCGACTTTTAGTTTAAACACAGTTAACAAGGAGCTTCTCTTGTCTGAGGTGTCTTAACAAATGTCAATGTAACCCAAAAAAAGAGCTTTCAACTGCATCCCTTATGAAACCACAGTAACACAATACAAATATTTTTCTAAGCAGAGTTTTATGAACTGAAGCTTATAAGTTAGATGACATGAGATATTTTAGTGTTTAAAATCCTTACTGCACAAATAGCTCCATAAAGGTAAATTGTTGCAGAACAATATTAAACAGAACCCCCCCATCTACACAATTCAAAAGTCCAGACCCATTTCTTCAGATTACCCACGAAGCCACGCCTCCAAAGCAGAGGAACACATTAGACTGTATACATGAACATGTAGAGGGGGAAGGGACAAATGGCTGGACGATGGTTTTTCAGTCCTGTCCGTTCCACAGGTGACTCAAATTTTTCATTTTTGTGTTAGAGCATTCAATTAATTGGCTGCAATCGGGGTGTGAAGGGGATTATAAGAAATATAGTAAAAAATGCTCCTGGAAACCATCTCCTACCTTTAACCATGTTATCCTACTTAAAGGCGCATTTATGCTGCTCTTTAAAGGCAGATGCTGAATCTTTCGTCCTTATTCTGCATCCTTCATGTGCGTAATTTGGTGTGCTTTCAGGGCCCTTGTGGATGCATATGATACCTTGATGGAGCAGAACACTACCACCAGAATCCTTGGGGGGAGTGTAGAGCAGTCTAGCTGACGTACAACCCACTAAAGCAATGGTCACCAACTCCGGTCCTTGAGATATACCATCCTGCAGGTTTTAGTGTTTCCCTAATGCAACACACCTGACTCAAATCAATAGATCATTAACAGGCTGGTGCAGTGACAAGTTGTTGGAGAACCTTTGTGTAGTAAGCTAGCAGGGAAACACTAAAACTTGCAAGATGGTAGATCTCGAGGACCAGAGTTGGTGACCCCTGCAGTAAAGGAACGAAGAAGCAGCAGCAATGTTTTTAATGGCCTTACAGACCACCATTGTCTACTATGCTGCCTCGTTTATGTCTTTAAATGAAATCCAACCAAAGGAGCTGTTCAGTGTGCTTAAGCACAGATCAAAATAGCATGTGTTGAATGATAAAGTGCCATGGAAGGACAATAAAAAACAAACAAACAAAAAAAATGTTGTTGTGTAGGTAGCAACTTGTTTAGGAACCCCACAATATTATTTTAGAAGCTTTCACTCCCACATCCATCCATCCATGTTCTATACTGCTAATTTTAATTTAGGTTTGCTGGGGGGCTGGAGTCAGCAATCACAAGTGAGAGGCAGGGTACAACCCAGACCATCACAAAGCCAATACAAGAGAGACAAACAGCCACTCACACTCACACCTAGAGACAATTTTAAAGAGACCAATTAACCTCACATTTATGTCTTTGGACTGTGGGAGGACACCAAGATACCCAGAGAAAACCCACACATAAAATGCATAAAACCTGGCCCAGGTATATATGTATGACTTCTTTTTCATTCAAACAATTATTTTTCTTCAATATTTATTTTATTTTCTTCTGAATACTTGTGCTTTTGCACTTTAAGACACTTCAGCTTTCTTTTTCCCCAAAACTAATTTACCTAAGGAGGTAAACAAGTTTTACCTCCTTGAAGCACTAATAAATATTGATACATCTGTATTATCCAACATTCATCAAAGCAGTTGGTTTTATCTGTGAAGTTACAACAGTAACAGGGCTGTGATGGAAATCTGTACTCTGCACCTCTTACTTAAGAAGTAGTGAGAATAGACTTCTGTGCCAACAGTGGAATATTTGAATAATACTCAAATTGAGAGTTGATGTGTGGGAGTTAAAACAGTTTCCCGAAGTGCTGTATTAATCAATGTGATGGAGTGCCATGTGCTTTTCCACAAACCTCCTAAATCACAGTTGGCAAATGTCAACATTAACAAAAATAATTAAACGTCTAATCAAACTGTTTTAGAAAACAATTTAGCAGCTTGCACAAAAAGAATTGATCTCTTCAATTTTGTCCTGCTGTTGACACCGACGACAAAGTTTTTGCCTTCCAATTTTGAAGCCTGGATTTTGAAGCTACTAGATATCGCATACATGGAAAAAACATGGATATTTAACTGTTTTTGGTGAAACTGGGATGATCAGAAAGGAGATATTGTTAGCATGAGCACTTAGCAATACTTCAGCTCAATCTGTGGGTTTCTATGGCTGCTTTGCTTCTGTCTTTGTGGGATTTAAAAAAAAAAATCTTCTTTAACTTGTGTGTATTTGTGTCTTTGCACTCAAACTGTAGTGGTGGCAAGGAGCAGAGGCTGAAGGAGTGTGTGGCATATCATCAGATCTCAGAATTGTAAATGAGGCAAAAGCATAGCCATTTAAAGCACAGTTGAATTACCTTCAGAAGAAAGATTTGCTATACTTAAGATTAATTTTCAACACTTATCAACCCTTTTTCTGTTTTTTTTTTGGGATCATTATCTGTCAACACTAGATTGCTTCACCTGAAACATTTTCATTGTATGATTTCCTGGAAGATGACAACAGGTGCGTTTCCATTACTCCTAGAATTGCGCAAAACCTAAATATCGCAATAAAAATCTGGTAATGGAAACACCTACATTTCGAAAAAAACTCTCAAATAAGTGTAATGGAAACACCTTTTTCTGCATTTTCACTTCACTGGACGTGACGTGGGGGCGTCGCGTAACCAGTTTGTTTATAGTAAAAATGGCTTGTAATGTATGAATGTAGTTGGAGACGGGAATCTTTTTACAAATAACTAAACAGAAAAATATAACCGTCATCCTTGATAACAAACAACAGCGACATGCTCCAAAACATAAAATGTTTTGCATCTCCATCTTCCTCAGAGTGGAGTCTTCCGGGACAAGATTTTACATGAATTACGGCTTATGCGCTAAACACCATTCAATGGAAACACGGTATATCGCAATTGTACTTTGTTGAAATTTCATAAATATCGCTTTTATTTTGTGAAAAACTGTAATGGAAACACATCTAATAACAGTGCTGTGAAGAGGTGAGGATCACGGTGTAAACATGCACAAGACAAGAATAATAACTTGAAAAGATAAAATATAACTTTAAGGTAAAAGCACCTTGAATTGTCCTGTACATGAAATGTGCTGCAGTGTTCGGGTTTGGCTCAACTTAAATCACAGATCCTTAAAAATCCTAAACAAAATAGATGAGAAACTTCAATGTTCCAACTCCACACTTAAGGAAAGTATACTGTAGATATAAAGCCTTTTTAAAATAACTTTTGTCAAGCAATTTTGACATATTTCATGCATCTCTGAATTTGCTTTTTTGGACTCTGAGGAGGATGCATTGTTTACACTGCTGTCATTTATGTGGTCATTTTAGCTTTTGAATGTTTTTTTTTTGTTTGCTTTTTGTCCCTTACCTGCTTGAGGCTATTCATCGCAATTTGAATGAGAATTGAATTATTAATCTCCAGACGGATGTTAACTGAAGTGATGAGGTTGAGTTTCTTGCTTTAAGACAGACCAGCAGAAATTTTAATATAAAACCTGTCATTAAAACAGCTGAAATGACCCCAGGCCAGTTAAATAACTGCCCAGCCTTTGTTTTGTAGAATAAGAACCGGATTAATCTGAGACAATCTTTGAGACCATCTTTGATCCTGCGAATATTTGAACTCATTTGAACATTTTAATTCTTACTCATCCATGCAGATGCTGCTATTTAAGAGTATATCTAATTATGTGTTCGACATTTTAGTTTAGATTCAGGTGTTGTTTTTATACTTTGAGGCATGAAGCCTATTGTTGGTTCCTTAATTTAGCAAAGCCAGTTAGTAGTGTGTGTTTGCATGTGTTTTTATGTTAATGCCAATGTTGAGCCCACAGCTATTTGTGACTCCTATCATCTCTTAACTTAAGAAATGCAGTTAAGGATCTTGGGAGCTTGAGCAGGAATATTCAGCCACACTGCCTCAGGGAACCATTCTTGAAAAACAGAGAAAGTGGAGTTTTCCTTTCATCAGCAGATATTGTTTTAGTCCTCATTTATTTTTCCTTTGTACCAACTCTTAATTATCATCCCACTTTGCCGTAATCATTATACCTTTCTGCTAGTCTCCCAGCGTGACTGGGAGTGGGTCACAGAGAAACATGCAGGCCTTGCATGCTGTTAGTCATTGTTTTCTGCTCTGCATTTTTATTAAACAGACCACCTAAGTTCCTGCAGAGGGGCGGGTAAGCTGTCAATGGTAAATAAGTGATTGAAATATTTTAATTAGGTTAAAAGGTGCCAGTCTATACTGAATTCATTACTTAACTGATTAGCCAGGAAAGACTGAATTAATCAACCTGCTTTGACTTGGAGTTGGTCTGCTCCAAGAATCTTTGCTGCAGGTAGGGCTCATAAAGGAATTATTTTAGGAACTGCTCAAAGAGCTTAATAATGAAGGTGAAAAATAAATGACTGGCCATTTAAGATATTGGGGCATGACTTTTTTTTAAAGTAAGTAATTTAAAGAACAAGCCTACTTGAATTTTGTCCTATAATGGAGTGAATAACAGTAAAGATAATGTAGCACTTAGCCTGTCCTCACTCCTCTGTTGCCCTTTCCTCTAATCTCCTCATTCCTGCTCTGAAACACAATGTTCAGGTCATTGTACTGGTGCTGGATGTTCCTTTTTGAATGACAAGTCTAAGTAATGAGGTATTTTGGGGGTATGGTCCTGGAGACAGTAGACATTTTAGTTTAAAATTTGAATCAAGAAAACAAGGAAGTTTTTTGCATTATAATTGATACAAGATCAATAACATAGTATTACACATACAAATTATTATACTTAAACTAAAAGAGGTATTTATTAAGATAATATGTTTGTTTTTTAAAAAAGAAAGTAAAATAATGATGTTTACATTAATCAGCAAGGTTTTCAGGACTTAATTAGGTCTATCTCAGTTTTGTTGTTTGTTGAATTCTAATTACATTAATTGAATGTAATTGGAAATGAAAGGCGTTTTTACTGCACTTGCATAGTTAAAGCACAGCAAGCATTCCCCAGACTAAGATTATACCTTCTACAGTTGTTCTTAGAGTCCCATCATAGTTCAATGTGGGCTAATGGTCATTTTATGGATATGTCAGCCTTGATATTTGATAATAATATAAAGGATTAAGTAGCACTTTTTCCAAAAGGCTGATAGTCAAAGATAAAACATGTTTTTTCAACATTATTGTTGTTCACCATACAAACGTTAGATAACCTTGGCTCACAAAGAATTTCTCTGACCTTATTAGCTTTTTTAGGCCGGATTGGCCAGTTTAGTTATTGCTACAAAAGGCCAGGTGATGCAATTTTCTGACTTCCGAGTTGGTAGTGTAATTGAACTTCATATTTATGCATAAAAAGGACCTAAAACATGATCAAATCTTCACCTACAGTCCATAAGAAGCACTAGCAGAGTTCAACAACTCATGTCAAGGGGGAAAAAATCCTAAAAATTTTTTTTTTAGGAGCTTTCATTTTTGGGTATGTCGGTTGAGTTCCTCACCTGAACTTCCATTTGATGTTTTTCTACAACATTTCATCAATGATGACAAGTCATCTCGTCGCGGGAGAAGAAAAACATACCTGGATCAACCATAATACTACCACTAGCATGTTCCATATTCAAGTTGCATCATTTCCTTTCTCTAAAAATAATGCTTCTCATTCAAATTGTGGTTCACCTACATACACAACGTCTTTCTAACAGCCTTCTGGCTTATCCACTAAGTGTTTGGCTAACTGTAGCTCCAAAAAGGATCAAGGTGTGTGTTGGAGCCTACTGGTGTGATGATGCAGATAGATTGCTGTCTGGTGGAATTATTCTGCACAGTAATGATCCTTCAGGATGTTTTTTTTTTTCTTTTTTTAAATTCTTGGTGACAGCAGCTCTGTCAGCTGAGCCTTAATTTTCGACTTCTCCAAATCAATAGTCATTTAAATATATTAATTTATTTTGAGAGCTTTAATGTCACTTCCTAGATGTCTGTGGTTGTGCATGTTGTTTAGTGATGGCAAGGGTCTGCTTTTGATCTAAGGGCTACCTTAATGTATGGAATTCATTCAAGTTCTTTAGAAAATTCTGTTTTTGTGAAAAAACAAAACAAAAACACATGCATGTATATCAATTGCTTCAGGTGTTATTATGCTCAGTTTCCTGTGAATTATGTCTAAACTTTCTTCAAAAGAGAGTTATTTTATTAATCAAATCACATTGCACTCAACCAAGAATGTTAAACTGCTTGAGATTCTTCTTTTGAGTGTCTGTGAACTGTCTGAATGCTTGTCCATGTACCTGCCTGGTAAAAGGAAACTCTCACCAGCTAAGTCAATACAAAACCATCTTTGAATTCAAAAGAAAACAAAACACTTGTGTCCTCCATTTTTCAGGGCCCACTTGCTTTGAAAAATTGAGCAGTTGTTTGTGTGTATATGCCAGGAGAGAGCTTTTATGAAGCAGATAAAAATTTATGTCCAACCACAAACTCTAGGTTAATTCTGAACAAACCATTATTACCATGGAACTTGAATAAAAGGATTTGCTGAAATCCCTCTACAGTAATAGTTCTGGGTAAAATAAAGTCGCCTTTAAAGGAGGTTTCCTTTATAAAATGAAGGGAATATGTAGTTATAACTTTCTATGTTTGGAAATGGGTTGCTCTTTTCTTTTGTACTTCAACAAGGGTGTAAAGAGGAAGACATGTAGACTCCAACAAACTGTTCAAATCAAGCCAAGTACTTGTTTGTTTATTGTAATCTGGTTACCATTTAAAGCACAAGGCTTTTGTCTTTAGTTTGTAGAAAAATAGCTAATGCAGTGACCACCATAAAACCCTTATTCTGAATTTTGATACCAACGTCTTACCTACCATTGGCTTGCACTGACACAGTTGGGATAAACACACAATCAAGTTATAAAACTAAAACTGTGCCAACAACAACTTTGTGAATGACTGTGAAGACATGAAGTTTTGAATCCAATGGAGAAGAAAACAATTTGGATGGGATTATTTTAGTACACATTTTGTTGAATATCAAATCAGTTAGGAGAGAAAGTGGATCATTGTTAAGTAGCTTTTTCTTCAAATTTCAGTTGTTTTACATCTTAATTTCTGTTAGATGTCCGCTGTTTCTCATCCAATTTAGTTCTTTAACTCAGATTTAAAGGGAACATTTTATCAATAAGATACGTTTCCTTTTTTGTTATTTTTTTCTGAGCTTGAGAACATTTATTTTGATTTGTAAACTGACAAAAATTTCAGGAACTCAGATGAAACTCCATCTGTGTTAATGGATGATGTTCTGCTGCTAAATTATGTTTTACAACAGCTCAAAGTTTCCCAACTGTCCAAAAATTCAAAATTCCCCATTTTAGTAAATTCTGTTTCATTACATGGCATTGGGACCCACCATCATAAAAATCCACTTGTAAATCATGGTGAAATGTTGCCATTATGAGCAATAATTCTTTTCACTAGACCATATAAACAGAGAGAAATGAATAAAAGATCCAAGATTGTAGAAACTATGACATTATATTGTCTTGTAAATCTTGCTGTCTTCCCATTCTGAAAGGACCTGTGCTTTAATTGTTCAACTGCCTCATTGAATCACTGTCAGGTCAGATTTGGGAGCACATTCTCATGTTTCCTTTTGAAGATCATGTCTGAATTTCTTCTCAAAGGATGAAAGGTTTGTGTGACAGGTATAGTAATCTTTACATTCAGCTTTTACTTTAAACAAGTCATTTATTACAGTCTGTTGTTTAAGTACTGGTTGTGTCAGGAAAGGCTCAGGGGGTGGATGCGACCCAGAGAAAGGTTAAGAAATACACTTCAGGTAGGAAGTCAGACGAGACAAACAAAACGGGCCCTGCTGCCAGCATACCACATCTACACTGCAGAGACCATGCTGCTGGTTGCCAGTGGTTGGTACGCTGGCTGGTAGACAGACTCTGCACTGAACCAGTTGTCTGACATTAACAGCCTTTAGCCATGGCACAAGACAAGAAGCAGCATGCAAGGCTATGATGGGAGCAATGGCAGAGCAAAAAGCCAGAGTCTGTCTCCAAGGTGAATTACCAGCATGGTACAAGCTGTTACAGTGATTTTAAAGTGTCAAGCTAACACTTCGTCTGGAACTGTGAGAGGATGGGTAAGGACAAATAGATCTATGTAACAGCTGGGGCATATGTACAGGTGATGTGTTTTACATGCTCTGTTGGGTTGTTATCTTGTCTCATGCCTATATGTATATATAGGAAAAAGGATAGTGGTTATTTCAGATCAAATTTAACTACAAATAATTTTTCAGCATCTGTACCTTTTTTTTTTTGCCCTATTGCTCTTTCAGTACCATACCTCACTCCTATTTTTACCTTTAAATGTCTTGCTTTAAAAAAGAATTGATGAAAGGCTGCCTCATGATACCCAGCCAAGGCAATCAGGGAAACAAAATCTGAGACAGCAGGCCAGAGCTTTTGCCCTTCAAGCTTGTCATGAAGTTATTTCTGGAAAAAGGTCAGCGACTGACAATTTGAACATGTACGAAAATGAACAGACATCTTTGGGTATTTGGGCGGCACAAAGTGTGTCCAGAGGGAAGCAGTGATTCATTTCAATTGATTTATTAAAGACATTCAGTTTTTTCTTCCATTTGTTTTTCAGCTATTGCTTTCTGACTGCCCATAGCAACACATTTGTGGTCCATACTTTTCTTCCGCTACTTTTCTACATCATTGCTTGCATAATGCTGACCAGCGTCTCACAAAGAATACGCTGCTGATTTGTTATCTGCTAGTTTTGACCAATGGGAGCACACTGGTCTTTTTGTTAGGGGCCTTTAAAGACATACTGAACTTCAAATGAATAAATTAGTCTAACTTAGATGTTATTTGAAGGGAAATAGACACAAAATAGTGAAACTCATATCTCATGGATGAAAACGCTAAGCATATTTCTACCATTGTATCCCTCATCTATCTATTTATGACTGAAGGATTATTTGATGAGGAAAACTTTGTTCCATATTCTTTAATCATCGAGTTTATTTTCACCATTTGATGATGTGTGAGCCAAGGAAACATCAAATAAATACCAACAGTGTAAGGCTTGATAATAAGCAACAGACTGCCATCAATCTTGTTCAGCAACATTGTGCCACATCAAATCATAAAAAAATATTCCAGTTGCCTCTAATTCTCCCTTAATCTAGGGCACCTAAATAAAGCAGGCTGTCTTTATAGAAGAATGTCAACTTGTTGACAACCTGATTTGATATCTGGATTAAACGGTAAATTACACTTCCTTCATTAACTACATTACAACCAAGTTTCCCACAATATCACCTCCATAAAGGAGGTGCAAAAGATTTCCATTTTTAACCAACCACTTGTCATTTAAGTAGAAATCTTTCAGACCCTAAAGAAAAATGATTAACTTTTGAATGAGTACAACACAGGGCTTAAATGATGAGAAAACATCTCTAATTTCCATGATTTGGTTATATTAAAAATAACATGTGTCTTAATTTTTTTATTTGCTCATTGTTGTTCTTTGTGTTTTACAGTAGATACTGTTTGGGTGAGTTGATCAGTCTTGGTGCTGTGGAATTTTACTGCCACTCCTACATAGTATTTTCCTTTTACACCATTCAGTTTTCTTGCCAGTGTCAGGGTAGAAGAGTCAGGACAGATGAGCTGCTTTAAAGTGTGGCTTTAAAACAGCTCATCAAAGTTGTGCTTAACAACACTATATCTCCCACAGCTGTGTCTATATATGTTTTGATGACCATACATTGTTTCATACACTGTACCAATAACAGAAAGTGTTTCTTTCAGCCTATGTAAGGCAAGGTGTTTTGTGAAAAAAAAGGGGGGAACATACTGTAAGAGGAGTGAAGAGAAAATGGGATTAAGAGGAGGTGGTAAGATGAGTGTTTCTCCTCTCAGAGACGAAAGACATGGAGAAGATGAAGATGAAATGATGCTTTTAGGGAGGCAAGGGTAGCCAGGAGAGTGAAGATGTGAAAGGTGTGTCATCTCTCATCTCTGTCAGATGATTTGAGTCTGCTCTCCAGCTGTGTGTGGGTGAGAGGTCTCCCACTGGGAGACCGTTCAGGTTTCAGGGAGAAGAAATATTGTCTTCAGGCTGTGTTAATGGTTTCACTCATTAATGATTTCTGTCTTTTTTTGGCCCAGTCATTTCTCTTCCTCCAGTACGTCTGTCATTGTAAGGGTGTTCTGTTTTACCTGGTCCGGCCAATTCTAAAGAATCATTACCAACCACTGATTATCCTTCTCCACTGACTGACATGGGAAGTGAAACTCCGGGAAAGCATTTTGAATGATACACTGGACTTGGCAGGACCTTAACTCAGTAGACCATGTGATGGAAAAATTAACAAAAAATGAAATGTTCTCTTTTTCCCTTTTTTTTTTCAAAATCAGTTTGTCCTTTTTTTCAGTGGAATTCATGAATACAAAATAACTCCATTTGTGATTCTTGAGCTATCAACACAATTCATAATAGGGCTTTTGTGCAGCTAGCTAGTCAAAGCCAGAGAGCCGAGTTCTCCATATATGCATGTGTTGAGATATCCTGGAAAGACGTAGAGGAAAAACATGTTCAGCCTATTTTATCTCATCTACAATATCACCTTGGATGTTTGCCTTACAATAGATGAATGGGTGTTCAGTTGTCATAATTAGTTTCAATACATGACATCTTGCCCCAGTAACATTTTTTTTTGTGCCATGAACACAAAATTACAGTGAAAAAGAAGATTAGCTACTCTTTAATGAAATGCATTCTTATTTGTTTCTTTTCTTTTTTTTTTAAATATCAAACGGTCCAACTATGTTTAATTTGGAGAGGATGGGTTTTTATCAAAGAAAGGTATATGTGATGTGATGTTAAACTGATTAGGAACAGAAGAATTGCAATTCATAACACCTAACATGTGGACATTTAATTGCAAAGCATATCAAGATTTTTATAGAGCACATACAAATATTCACTTTGACACAAATGCATTCTATACTGTTGCCCCAGCTAACAAGCAGGAATAATCAGTCTGATCTCACATCAACATCATCACACTCAGGGCCGTAGCAGGGTTTTAGAAATACTGAGGTCCACCACCTAGCTCACACACCTCAAAAGATCAAAATGTCGACCAAAATCTAAAATGGAAGTAGCTTATGTTTCACACAAACATAAGTTTGTGTTATTGTCTATCCTATCAAATATTTTCTTTTCTTTTTTTCCTTTTAATAAAGCTCCCAGTGGCTGTTTTTATTCCCTGTAGTGAATATTTTAATGTCAACTGGACTATGTAACCATCTACCCTACAGACAACCTTAGCTAGGCCTGTGGAAAGTATGTGAGCTGATCTTAGGGACATAGATGTTCATACAAACTTATCACTTCAAACTGAACTCATGTAGCTTTTTATGGTAGCATTTACTTATTTCATAATCATATTCATTACTGCACATTTCAACCAAATGGGAAGCTTAAGTTTTCAGATTGCAGGGAACTCATGTTTATCAGGACATAAACTTAAACCTGGCAGACAGATGGAAATTACTTTCCTAAAATTCAGCAACAGTATCGAACTCCACACTTTCTCCCTCTGTACCTGGTAGCACCTGGATAGAACCTGGTAGTTACTGGATAGTACCTACCTGGTAGTACCTGATAATATCTGCCTCCAGCACCAAAAGTCTTCAGAGTGACGTCTGTCCCGCCCCTCTAGCAGCACCTGTCCTTCTTCCCCTCCTCAGATCACCTCATCATAACCTCATCATCACTTCTGCTTCTGTATTCTCATTGGTTCTCCAATGTCTAAGGAGGTTTGTGGTCTTTCCACACATCAAACTGTCTGTCATTTCTTTTTTGCATCTGAAATGTCTCCACATATGACAGTGCTTCGGACTTATTGATCACTGACCAGTGTGTGAGCAGCGCACTGCTGCGGTGCGTTACTGCAGTGCGCTACTCTGTGCCTTATTTCGCATATGACAACGGCAGGCGGAAGAAGTAGTAGTTCCTACCTTTCCAGACAGTTAAGTTAATTTCCACTGTGTTCATGTTAATGATTATTATTAATATGAGAAGGTGATTTAGTTTACCAATCCGTTCTAATAGTTGGTATGGGAAGAATTGATATTTCAGTATCAATCCGCAAATCACTGCTAATTAGTCTTCTCAGATAACCTCATATATCAGAAGCATTTAGCGGAAACATACCGAAGTCCAGACCCCGGTGTCCTCAATGGTAGCCACGGCCTTGATCACACTGCTGTTTTGACGGGAAACATTGTATAACTTCTAAACTCAGACGGGGGACTTTAGTATCAGATTCCAATGTGCTGGTGAAGCGTAAGTTGTTTCAATTTATTTCTATAGTATGAAGTTTTGTATTTTAAACTTAACCATGTTATTGGCAAAACCACTGAGTTCAGTGGCCCTCGAACCTAACCAATCGGTTTTATAGTACAAATCAAACCAGGAAGCTATGTTTCTAAAATGTAAAGAAACATAAAACGAAACCTTAAGAAATGATAGAGAATGAGCAAGTGAAAAAAAACATTGTCTAAAGGAGGTGTCATAATCCAGTTTGAGGTTCAAGAGCCTGTGACTTTCCCCACCTTCCATCCATCTACTTTTCAATGACTGTGTCACTGGTTCAGAAGTGCATCCTCCAGTTACATTTGCAGTGTTTACTATCAATATTTTTTTCAGAACTATCAGTCTTTCTAAAAATCTAATTTCAATGAATTTGAAAATAAAAACCCAATTCTTCACATTTTCTAAAATGTCAGCTTCGCAAATATAACCTGAACTAAAAGGTCACCATGACATGAACCGGGTCAAGATGAAAGGAGACTGATCCTTGCTGGCTCAGTCTGTAATTTCTGAATTTGAATTAGCTTCTGACTTTCAAAGTTTCTCTACATTAATAACATTTTTGAACATTGAAGAAAAGGTGACAGCCCTACCGTCTAATATTAATGCAACAGGAGCATCAGGATATAACACTAAAGGTGCACATGACAGAAATACCAGGGCTCTGACAGAATGATGGTTTTTTGATATTGTGGGGGATGAGGATGAGTTTGAAAATCATGTCAAGTCTGGACTTTGAGCTATCATTTCCTTGATAAGGTCAGCTTTTATTAGATCCAGTTTCCTGCTCCAGTCATACTTCAGATTGAAACTCACTGAAACAATACTGGTCATATACACTGCTCAATAAGATAAAGGGAACACATAATCATTACCGTGTAACTCAAAGTCAGTCAGACTATATATCAGTCTATCTAGTTAGAAAGTTACACCGATTGTGCATCAATTTCACCTGCTGTTGTAATGGAGCAGGCAACAGGTAGACATGAGAGGTGATTAGAAAGACAATCCCTATAAGGGAATGGTCCTGCAGGTGGAGGCCACAGACCATTTCCCTGTCTTCATCCTATCTGGCTGACGTTTGGTCAAGTTTGCATTTCGCCAGTGCCCGCACCACTAGATGAGGCAGTATCTGCAAGTTGCTCAGGTAGTGCACATCAGTGTGCGCTGTGGCAAGAAGGTTTGAATTGTTGGAAAAAACACTTGTATGAATAGTATCTGCCATGAGTTGTCATTACGAACCACTATTGATTAGTTTGTAGTGAGCTACTTCTTTATTATGATTAGGATTATGTGCACTGCCGCATTCTTGTTTTGTCTATTGTTGGCATTCATTTTCAGTCTTTCCAGTCTGATATGAGTGGGTGTCAGAAACTAATATACACAGTAGAAACATTTACATACAGTATAACTGTGTGACAGGGCAGGGTTCAAGGCCCCACCTGGACCGGAATCCACCGTTCCAAATAAGTCAGGGATGACCAAACATTGTCTTTTCGGGAGCGTTATTGTGCTCTCTTCTCCCCAAACTGATGGGAGTTCCCGGAATGCAGTGACACTTTAAACTCTATATACAATATTTACAGGTCGTAGGTCTGGCTTGATCTGATGACAGTACATATAATCCCTGGTTCAGACTACAGGAGTTTTTTGTCATTCACGACAGTCATATATCAGATAAACTGACGTAATTTCATAAATTCGCTCAGTGTCGTGTGCCGGCAAGTGGCCATACTACAAGAACGCCCCCCGATCATCCCCTGTTGTCCAGCACCTTCCGAGCGCACAAGACGGGAGGTGGACGATCAGCTGTCAATCATGGCAACTGATGCACTTTGGGTGAGAGTGGCTGTCCTCTGCTCTGAGAGAGCAAAGAGGGAGAGAGAAAAAAAAGACAGTTTACTTGTTCTTCGGTGGCGGGGGGAGGGCGTTATGGGCTGTCTATCCTGCAGAACTTGAAGTAACAAATTTAACATGCATAAAACACTGCAACGTTAGCTTGTATTGTGACAGTAGCTACAGGGTGATGATAAACAGAAGGAAAGTATTACGGATTTGGGAATACTGTTGTAATTTATGAGAAGGCCTATTAATCTATTAACCCAAATCTATTACTATTTACCAGGAGGCTGCACCCCGTATTCCTATTGGTCAACATGTAGGAAGTCGTCGTAGGACAAAAAAAAAAATAAATTCTGACATGCTAGACTTTCTCTGTCGTGGTTGTGAAGCGTCCTAGATGCTGGATCGCCGGTCTTTCATTATGTCACACTACACGGGGTGAAGACGCTGGTTCTGCGACCCGACAACCCATAATCGAGCACGACAGTGAACGTTTGTCTGCGAAGTGACTGTCAGGTCAAAATCGGTCTGAATTCGTGTAGTCTGAACCAGGCATAAGACGTGTCACACATAGCCGGCACAAACTCACGGTGCTGTAGCGCCACCGTCTCCTGCAGCACTAGATCACTCCTTCACTCTCCACACTCCTCTACTCTCCTCTCTGGCGCCGGAATGCTCATAAAGTCCAGGCTCCGCCCATTCAGTGTCAATGCTTCCGGTGTTTGGTCGGCAGTGCGTTACGTCACCAATTAATCACAACAACAATTAAACATAAATACACACAGTCACAAACCATACAGTCTTCACTTCCTGGGAATACTTTAGACATGTCATACCCACACAAATATAATGAATAAACAAAATGACCCTAGTGTGGCGTCGCTACATGCTAACGTCACTTCCTTCCCACATGTAACCAATTTACTGGTCCAGACTCGAACCCATGACAACCCCATGGCTCCACCTCGCCAATTCACCCCACTAAACCAAGTAAATATCCTTTACACAATACATGTGAATGTGCTGAAACAGTCAGTTTGCTGACAGTAACGGGGGTCGCTCCGTCACAAACTGCAATACTTATTGATATCAGTGCCTCTATCGGTCTGTGGCTCTGTCTGTGTGTAGTGACTGGTTGCATGTCTCTGTCTTCGGCCTCGGAGAGGAGAAATATATATAATTTCAGAGTCTGAACTGTGAAATGAATACATTGTCTACCATTTTCTCTGTGCAGTGGGCTAACAAATTATCTGTAATAACCCAACTACCAGTGCGAGTTCAGATCACTGATATTCAACAATTTTCCCGCTCTGACAGTTATTTTCTAATAATGTCAACATCACTGGAGCAAGATGAATGTCCTTAACATTACTTATTAAGTCTTCTAGGTTCAAAGACAAAATTCAGATCTGATAAAACCTTCTCAAAAGAAAAATGTTTTTTTTTTTTTAAATGTAATTTTAAAACTGAATGTCATTATAGTGCCTTTAATTCAGTTTGAGTAAAACGTAGCTATCCGCTAACAGTTTTCTAATAAAAGATCTTAAATGTCGATCTGGTTACCATTTATGTCAAGAATTTGCTTTGAATCTTCAGTCTTGTATGTTTTTATTAACCCTTTGCTCTCTCTCTCTCTCTCTCTCTCTCTCTCTCTCTCTCTCTCTCTCTCTCTCTCTCTCTCTCTCTCTCTCTCTC